>OY720451.1:13952239-14155818 GCA_963082715.1 Harpalus rubripes
ATTCCGATATGGGAAAAAAATGCTGCAGTTCTGAACAAATCTGTAACTCTTACAGATCTGTAAATAATGAACAAAATCGCAACGAAAATTGCCTCTCTTATGTATAATTTTATATTAATCAACAAAAATAGATGCGTTTTTTGTCAGTTTTTTTACAGATTTACAAATCTGTAAGACTTACAGATTTGTTTAGAATTGCAGCATAAGATTCTAAAATATATTTTTTTTTAACAAATTTGAGTTATAACCCAAAGTTGGATAGATTTTCTTTTTTTCCGGGGAAGACAGCAAATCGTTCTCCAGGTTATTTAAAGGGAGCACCAAGGGTCATGACATGACCATGATATATTTTTCACGTAGCACTAGCCCCCGGTCTGTACCAATGCCCTATTAAAAATTACTAATAAATATGTAATTGCTCATGTTTAATTTCTGTTACTTACCATCCATTTTGATTAAGATTATTTTTGCCAGAGAAACTTCTCAGTTATGTTATGACTAATAGTTGTATAAGTTTAACCATTTTGTTTTTTTTTTTATAAAAATGAATGTTATGTTATGACTAATAGTTGTATAAGTTTAACCATTTTGTTTTTTTTTTTATAAAAATGAATGTAGTAATAACATTTGTCCGCCGACCGCCGACTAGCATAAAATAAAATTCAGCAATAAATTGAAGATAAACCAAACTTACACACAGAGAAAAAAGACCAACATACAATCATAAACAAACAAGTTAAACACTGCATCCAAAAATACCGCTAGTGGTCGAGGGGCAATAAGACGAAAACGTGCACTCACATAATGAATTTAGATTAAAAGAAACCATCAATAATCCCGGGCAACGTATATAAACTTAATACATTTGTTTGTGCTCGCCCTGGTACAAATAAACGATCAGGACCACCCAGGATTCGTACCTACAAGGCCCACATTCTCACACACGAGGCCTCGTATGGAAATGCATGGGAGATATATGTCTAAAGCAGGTTTACTATACTCAGACATAGTGCACTTTGTGACTAGGAGGTCCACCTCCATCAAAAAGATAGGAAAATTATGTGGTTCACAAGATCGCAATGATTGCTTTTCGTAATAATTCGTGATTGGATATCTTATTAAAGGTTATTAGTTTAAAGTTGATTTAATGAAAACAGACAATAGTTAACGAAAAATATCGAATCGAAAAATTGACACTTACGTAATTTAAACTCTGTTGGTACTTACAAGTCTAATGTCCGTTTTGTTAATTTCTGAGAACCGTAAATTAATTTTTTAAATTATTTACTCGTAAAATTCTCGTATAACACTGTAGAGTGCATACACAATAAGAAGAAGCCAACTGGGTAATAAATCGGCAAGTGCGCGGCAGGGGTAAGAAAATGACGTTGACGTTTATGATTGGTTACGATCAAAATCCATAGGCTCGTCAGTTTTCTTTAAAACTGGGAGCTAATTACACTCCGTAATGACGCGTATATTTTGATCGTAAATTAAAAAATCTGATGTGGCCAGCACATAACCTCTCGCCAGATATTTTACCTGGTTGTACGCATAAAACGAAAAATTTTTTTAAATACAAATACATATAATCATGTCTCACTACAAAATAATTATTTTAATATAAATTATGTACAATACATACATTTTCTTTATATTCAATATCCTAATTTTTTTCTACTTTCCTTTTCTTTTTCTTTTATTCGTCATTTTTTCGTAAATTCCTTTTATATTCTTTTTTAGGTATATTCTTTTGCGTTGTTGACTTTTTATTTATTTTCATAATCTTCATAATGATGTACAAATATTTTTGACAGTGGCATACAAATATTTTTGACAGTGACATTTATGTGTGATGTGTGAATTACAAATATTTGAATTTCTTGCCTTGAAGTAGTTTGATCTAAGAATTTTTACATCAAATTATTTTATATGCATTTCTTTATCTCTAAATCTATAGAAAATATAATGATGAATTTATATTTATCGAATAAAGAATTTAACGTTCTTTAATATAAGTATTTACATAAATTTTCGATAAATAATATTTAGATGATTTTTTTCTTGTAACTACTACTTCCGGTTGTCCAATTGTTACCAAAACTGACTCGACTCTTCCATTATTGTTAGATTGAGAAATCCGTAGTTAAAAATGTCTTAAGTCTTATAGTATTTGAGTTATGGTGAATCCAACATCCATACACACACACATACGGACATCATCGTAAAAATGTTATAATCGGATTCTAGGGACCTTAAAACGTGCTTATTCACTAAAATCTGGATATGCGATTTTTAACATGAATACAATACATCTCTTAGCGAGAGGTAAAAATATTATTTTGTAGATATTTTTTATTGTATGTATTTAATGATAATTCAAAGAAAAATCCATTTGCATTAACAAAAAATATTAATAGGGCAAAGTGAATACGTACACGTCGTTGAACATTTCCTTGGAGGCGTGTGATGACGTAGCCGGGTTGTTCTTAATGCGTACGCACTCTACATGAAATATTTTTTCAAAGTATTAGGCTTTATTTAAATCATGTTTACTAATTAATTAACAGTGTAAAATTTAGTTTCATGTGTGTAGATTTTTTTCCTAGAATTCATTGGTGTATACCGTGTGTTTCAAAAATACTGTAAAAAAATTTAAGGGCATATAGCACTGACCAAAATGAGTAAAAAAGCTTAGTCAACATGTGTCCGATCTTCCATAGTTTCCGAGATTTGAGGCAGTGAAAAATGAGTTTTTACGGGGTTTACGTCCGCTATCTCGAAAACTATAAGAGTTACGACTTTGATTAAATAGGATTTTTTCAGAGGTCATCTTAGCTTTTGTTTTTTTTTTAAATCAAATAATTGTACTATGTTAAATGTTGTGGCCAATATTTAATTTTCAAATAACTTCGTAACTATTAGAAATTGAGAAAAACGATGCATAAAATTTTTATTATTTTTTAGAGTCTATTTACTGACATAGACAAAATTTTGTTCGATCACTATCTTTGTCAGTTTTTTCGATTTTTCGCTTTTCTCGGAAACAGTTGAAGATCAGTTCTATGTTGATTAAACTTTTTTACTTATTTTGGTCAGTACTATATGCCCTTAATTTTTTTACAATAGTTTTGAAAAACCCTGTATAATTAAAATTCGCCAATTTTGGATATTGGCCTTTTTTGCACCAAGGTATAGAACTAGTGGTTTTACACAATTATTTGATATTAATTTTACATTATGTTCGTTCATTTTTCAAGTATTTGTTATGAACCACAGTTTAAGAAACGCTTTGTTAACCGATAGTGGTATTTTACTTTAATCCTTTCTTAAAATTTCTTCAAAAATTGCGCTTAATATATTTTGACAATTTATATGATTACTAATATTAAATAATATTCCATTATCTTCATGATTTGATTGTATTTTTATTTTCTATATTTTCATTGGACAGATAAAAAATTAAATCTTGCAATCAACGCTATTTCAAGGTAAACAGTAGAGATATTCAAATGTAATTTACAGACATAAATATTATCGTCAAGAAGATAAAGTTTACACAATATATTTGTTAAATTATTTTATAGTGAATTGGTATTACCTCTTTTCAAGGAAAAATAAAAATGGAATTGACAAGAAATTGATTTAAAATTGATTTAATAATAATTATCTTACTGGAATTTATATTTCAAGAAGTTTAATTGCGTTTAAAAAATGTATATTTCTTATATTGCACTTGTCATTTCGCTATTCGATTCCTCGGATTTATGGTGATTGCCTCTATTTCCAATAGGATTACAAGTTAGCACAATAACCTCTAATCCGGAATAATACATCTGCAATCATAATCAGCAGTCATATCGTAGTAGAATTTACACCAATGCCATACAAGGTTCGCACAAGCTGTGATATGCTAATGATATACGCAAATTTCGCAGGATTACAGATATAAACCCACCGGATAGTTAGAAAGTCACATGTGATATGCACTTGCAGCACAGGGCTCGGGATTGGTAAGCGATATATTGTGGGATTTTTGTAATTATCAGTTCGTTGCACACATACATATGCAAGTAATATATTGGTCTTAATGGGTAGTAATGGGGGTACCTAACATGTAAACTTATGTCACTGAGGTTTATAAAAATATACATATATATATATATATATATATATATATATATATATATATATATATATATATCATAATACCTTTTACCAATTGTAGGGCGTGGTAATTAATAATCTACATTTTATAAATTTCGGTATTTGGTGATTTATCTACCAAGACTGCAACAAGACGTTTAATGTCGGATGACTCATTAAAGCCAAAAGATAAAGCAATGGGTATCCTTTCAGATGAGAAACTGCCACCAGGTAATGACCAGAAATGGCTTAAGTCCTCCTACTTTACTTCTTAGGCATACACATGTTCAACTGGGGGTTCCAAGCAAAACCCACTTTGTGTCATTGTAGTCAAGAACAAACACGTGCGCCAACTCAGAAGAGGAATGCACGGGAGTAGATCTGGCTACACCAGCTGCTATAAACTATGTAATTTTTTGGATGAATATTATTTAGATAGGCCACTTCTTTGCCATTTTTGCCGGACGGTTTTTCCTGTGGCATAAGGAGAGAATCTCCGGAGAAGATGCATCCTCTCCGTCCTACTTTGTGCCGGGCGAAGCATCAGGCCTATGATATCCAAATTTCACTATTTACATGGTTTTAACAACAAGTACTTAGCAGAATCACTCCATGTGGTCCGGCTGAGATTTTTAGCTATCGAAAATCAGTCACTTCACTTTGTAAGAAATATTTGTTGTAATATATTTATATTTATTGTGTAGTTTTAATTATTTATGTATATTGTATATGGTTTGGAAACGAATAATAATAAATAGTCTATAAAGCATTTTATTAGATAATAATTGGTATAGTATCAACAGCTAATTAAGCAATTGACTAGCATTGTTTTTTCTGGCAATCGTTAATGGATTATATTGCAGAAAAAAGATACGTACAATTAATTTTTCTATAACTTTAATTTGAAGTATTTTTTTTCTAAAATAATCTATAAACAATTCACAGAGAAAAAACAACGCTAGTCAACTAATCGCTAGTCACTCTTAATCATTTGTTCATACTACCAGTCTTGTTTTTTTCTTGACTACCCCCAAAGCGGGTGAATTGTAAGATTTATATAAAAATATCAGTAAAACTGTATTTTTTACATAAATAACATAAATAACAAAACATAACATATAATTCTTGCAAGATACCTCACTAACAGATGAATTAGAGAAGACATTATGATTTTCAAAACTAAGAATAATAATCGCAATCATTGCGGCGGATTAGAACTTAGTCGAGCATGGCTTCCTATATTAAATATGTAGCAATATGTTACGTTGGTTACTTGTTTCTAATGTTTTGTTATTATTTATTTATGTATCTTTCCCTGAAGATGGCAGCAGTATATTCTGGCGAAACGTTGGGAATTTAATAAATATACAGACCATACAGTAAAAGGTTGTATTATTATTAAAACATAACAATGTACTTTCTGTTTAAAGTTTGTAGACAATGTTAAATTATTAAAACATACTGCAAGTCCAACCAGTATGTTTTAATAACAATGTAGGGTATAGTATATTCTACAACAAATAATGGAATGGCCCATATTCCACAAGAAGTTTGTGGTCCGAGCCGAAGGCGAGGATTACGGTTTGCGAGTGTGGATTATACCATTCCAAACGTATTGTAGACTATACTTTCTCCAACAAGATTTTAGAAATTATACGAAAAATGTTGATTGATTATAACAATTATCATAACCATCAAATAATATTTTTCACGCCAGTCCATAAATTGCTTATAATAACAGCATTTACATTTTGCTTTTTTTGTTATAACTGGCCCACTGTATCACTAGCAAGTTCCCTTATTTCTGGTGGCATACATTCCATATCTATATATTAATTGCCACTTGACATTTTCCTCTATAAAATATATAGTAATATATTATTATTTAGATAAATTTACTGCTCTAGAAATCTCCAAAAATTTGTAAAAGTTAACAGAAAACTCCAAATTTGTAAAAGTTAACAGAAAACTCCAAAAGTGTTCAAAACTTCAAAATGTCAAACGCGAATTCAGAAATTAATAAATATAAAACAAAGAGTCATAACCACAGCAACCGAACCAACATATTTGATATTCTACGCTAATATGCGACTTCTGAGTTGTCGAAAGCCGTGTGGAATTATTCCAAACGGCGTACGGAATTATACCACACGGTTTGTTGGAATAATATTGATTCCAATATAATTTTTAGTTGTGCAATGTGTAGTTTCCAAAATAGTGTTGAAGAAGTAGGTTTTCCTATGAAGAAAAGATTGATGCGGCAATATTGCAATTCACGATTATTTGGAAAATATTCCAAAAGTAGAATATTTGGTAGCTTTGCAGAAATAAAAAGAAAGAATGGCGATGTACGTATATTATTGTTGAAAATAAAATTTTTAAAAAATATGAATCAAGTGCCTTATTCTCAATCATTCTAACGTGATCCTCGTATTTTATCAACGGTCTTCTAAACTGTTAGAGTTAACTGTACACATTACTAATAAAGATAAAGACATACTTGTTCTCGTAAGGAATATGAAGATATCCTCTGCGCATATTATTTGCAAAGCAGTTAACTTGAATAGAACTCCACAAAACTTGGCAAACATTGTCATATGGCAAGGCACAACGCATGATTCCATTAGTAATTTGCTGCGGACACTCCATCATGTTCATGCGATCACTTATGACTAGTGACATTCTGATCCAAATGATCATTCTGCACTTTGTTACGCTGTGGTCATCAATCTACATGAATTGATTCGTCCCTCTGTTTCTGTGAGGGTTGTACAAAATTAAACTCTGTTTCATTAGCAGGAATGGACGATCAAGGGGATTGGATTCTTAAGTATGGGTAGTATAATTATTTAAATTAATGTCGGATTGAAATTATAGAAAATTATCTACTGGGTAAAAGCTAGTAGGTTTTAATTTGAAGCTGCAATTCATGATTATTTTGAAAGCATTTCAAAAGAAAATTGATTGGGAGCTTTTAAGAAGCGGAAGGAAAGAATGATGAAGTGTGTTGTTTACGATGATGTCCGTATGTGTGTGTGGATGTGTGTGTGGATGTTGGATCCAAGATTTCTCAAATACTATAAGACTTAAGACATTTTTAACTACGGATTCCTCAATCTAACAATAATGGGAAGAGTTGATTAAGTTTTGGACAACCGGAAGTAGTAGTTACAAGAAAAAAATCATCTAAATATTATTTATCGAAAATTTATGTAAATACTTATATTAAAGAACGTTAAATTATTTATTCGATAAATATAAATTCATTATTATATCTTCTATAGATTTAGAGATAAAGAAATGCATATAAAATAATTTGATGTAAAAAAATCTCAGATCAAACTAGTTCAAGACAAGAAATTCAAATGTTTGTTATTGACACATAAATGTGACTGTCAAAAATATTTGTATGCCACTGTCAAAAATATTTGTACATCATTATGAAGATTATGAAAATTAATACAAAAGGAATTTGCGAAAAAATGACGAATATAAAGAAAAAGAAAAGGAAAGTAGAAAAAGAAAATGTCAGGATATTGAATATAAAGAAAATGTATGTATTGTAGATAATTTATATTAAAATATCTCATAGATTTTGCAAATATATGTGAGAATTATTTTGTAGTGAGACATGAATATATGTATTTGTATTTAAAAATATTTTTCGTTTTATGCGTACAACCAGGTAAAATACCTGGCGAGAGGTTATGTGCTGGTCACATCAGATTTTTTTATTAAAATTAATTTTAAGGTTAAGGGGTAATTATAATAGTTTTAGTTATATTTAACCTTAGATTCCATCTATTATAAATGTTTTCATGAAACCGAGCATTAGAATCATGATATAAATTTGACAATTTTAAGTCTCCCAAAATTTAGTTTGAAAGTATTCCAAAATATGATCTGTTAGGAATTTTTAAACACAGTAAGGATAGAATGATAAAGTGTATTATTGTTGAAAGGAACTAAGACTTACTATACAACATATTTAAAATAAAATCTTAAGAAATAATTCTAGCATAACCCTCGTATATAAAAACAAACTAGTTATTGCTGCAATATACCACTGTAAACCCAATAGAATTAACTATATTACCTATTGAACAAATTGGATATTGAACTAGTATTATCGGATTTATTAGTCTTCTTTCTGTCAAAAATCTCTAAGTAGATCATTTCTGAATGTATCTTTTCAAGTTGCTACACTTGGACCGTAGGTAGAAGGCGTGATGATTATTACTCCATAAATAAGAATTTAAACGAGAAATGCGGTTTTCATTACAAACCTCGAAGCAAATTAACATTTACTTGTCAGGAAGTACAGATTTATGAAGGCGTTCGAAACAATTTTACGTAATATATTACTCAAAATTGGCATGCTGATTTATAAGATATTTAAATTAAGTTAGATGTTATCTAATTTATTTAAATTAAAATCAAGTTCTGCAATCAGAAATAAATTGACGGTAGTGGATTAATGATCTGGAATGATAGGGATTTGTGACACCCCTGATTTATGTTGGCTACACTGGCTTTCAATCAGAGGTCTGACTGGACTAGAGTATAACTATCGTTATGGTCGCACAATGCACAACTAGAACTTTGGGGTGGAATCATAGAATAACAGAATGTCCACCCCTACACGGATACAGTGATCATGTAGTGGTCACACCCCTAACCCTGTGTATTTAATCGGAAACAGGAGATGTCAAACTTTCTACAAGAAATAAAAAATAAAATATCACAGACAATGATATTTTTAAAAAATCAAACTACAGTATAAAAGCTGGAAATATTTAAAAATTAATAATAGATGGAGTCTAAGGTTAAATATAACTAAAACTATTATAATTACCCCTTAACCTTAAAATTAATTTTAATATAAACTAAATACGTATTTCGAGAACTAAGTTCTCATCAGTAATACAACAAGGGAAAGTTAAACATAGTAGTCAAGATTACTCAACATGTCAACCACGCCAGAGGTCATAACAACTCAGAGTATTTAGTATTTATTAAAATTAATTTGAAGGTTAAAGGGTAATTATAGTAGTTTTAGTTATTGAAATATTTATTTGAAAACGTCATTAAAGCATAAAAAATTATCATTTAAGTTCAAAAATCGGCATGCAAACGCAGTTTTGCCAACTTTATGATAATTATTGAATAGGGCGCGAGGAGACACATGACTCGAGCAACCTTGACATATTTAGAATCAGCTGTGTGTGCATGTCATTTTGACAAGAACAATGTCACTTTGACAGGACCAATATTTTGACTTATTTTAATTTTGAACTGATAAAATATTACTATTTTTAAATGCATGTATTTTACTGCCCAAAATTTGTAAAACATTAACAATTTAACAGTTCAAAATCAAAATAAGTCAAAGCATTGGTTTCGTCAAATTGACTTGTTCTTGTCAAAGTGACACGTGCACACAAATCAGCTGATGCTAAGGACTTCAAGGTCGCTCAAGTCACGTGTCTGCTCGCGCCCTATATGTAAGATAATTTGGATGTACAATAGTAAATTTGTACGTAAAATGTCAAAAACTGTGTGTAGGAAGAACGAAGTAAATAATTCCGATGAAGAATAAGAAGAAGAATAAAACACATAATTCTAAGTGTAAATATTGAGCGTTAGACTGGCAATGTAAACATAACCTATATAAATAAATATTCCTTTCATTTTCACAATTTTTCAATAGATATCAAATAAAATTTAATATGCATCTCGGCAATGAAGTTTCTAGAGGTAGATTAGCACACCCACAAAAGGATAATAAGCCGTGATGATATACCAGGTGGCGCTGAAAATCCGTTAAATAGGCATTTAACATGGTAAAACAGCTTTCCCTTGCGCGTTGTCCCCCAAATTATTTTAGAAAAAAAAACTCTTCTAATAAAAATTGTAGAGCATAAAATTCTACTTATAAATTAGGTACTAAACAAAATTCATTTCTTATGTTTAGTAATTCTAGAATTTTTTTTACATATCATTTTAATAGTGCTAGCCGTGGATTAAAAGAAAAAGATAAACAAATGTTTGACGTTTTAACTGTTAAAATGATAATTTTATTAAAATATAAAAAGTATCGTTATTTTGACATAAAAAAAACCTGATGTGGCCAACACAATACCACCCATTATTTAATTTTTATTAATTTACATATATATTTAGTTTTGTTGGAAAATGTATTATAGTATGTTCCGTAACGCAACCGGTTTAGTGTTCCGTAAGTCCTGAAATTATTTACCGGTTTCTATTTGGAACGCGGTTCCTGAAAAAACCTGGTAAAAAGTCGGACCACGGCAACCACGAAATAATCCTGGTTCATAACAAAATCAAACGATATCCGTCAGTGTCAAATTTCTAAACCGCATTTTTAGTGGTATTACTAATAATTATAGTAGATGTAAGTATGAAAACATTATTTATATTTGAGATATTGGTGATTGTGTTATTTTTATTGACATTATTCAACGTTATCATTCATTTAGTTAATTTGTATTTTTGTTAGGTTGTGTCAATTTTAAACGTCATATGAATTGTTAATCTGTTCCGAAATAGATGAAAATATTCAGGAACCATGGTGTACCCGGTACAGGTTTTTTGGTTGACTTACGGAACATGGTAGATGGTAAATGATCCATTCCATGTAACTATGATTATCTTTACTATTTCCTTTTTAAAACGTTACTATTGTTAATTTGAAATGATTAGTCCTTTGACAGTGACATTTATTTGTCAGTTACATGCATTTGAGATGTAACCAAGGAGTTGTGCTTGTTTAAAACGTTGGCTCTGGGCTTTAAATTATAGATAATTATATAAATTTATCCATAAAATATATAGAAAAAATATTAATGCAAATTTGTAGAAAATTTAATAATCTTTAAAACACAAATCTCGAATAAATAACATTTGAAGGTATTTTTCGAAGAAAAACTATTTTGAGCTTCAAGTAAAGTACCATTTCCGATTACCTGATTTTCACCAAAATCTAATGGCTTCTTCCCCTATTAGAATAAGGTAGAAATACAAGGTTTCAAAAATTTATGAATGATAGTATTTGAGTTGAAGCGTAAACAGGAACCACACATACACACAGACATCATCGTGAAAATGTTAAAATTGGATTCTAGGGATTTTTAGCACGATCCCTATACCTCCCTTACCATGGGTAGCGGGAGGTAAAAATCATACATTTGTTACGCTTTTTTTTAATTCCATGGCTGTCATTATTTTTGACATGATTTTCGACATTTTCATGTCAAATTTTTGCCGTTACAAAGCACGCAAAATTAATTTTGTTCATTGATTCGAATGCAGAACTTCATGATCTACAATATTTATTTGAAGTATTTTTTTCTAAACTAATTTGGGAAGAAACGCGCAGGAAAAACTGTTTTTCCATGTTAAATGCCTATGTAACACATTTCGACTTCGAGCGCCACCCGTTATATTTTTTGACGTACCTATGTTATACCATATTGCAAAATTTAAAAGTCGACTTACAAAAAACATCATTCTTACAAATATTTTACTAAAATTAAGAGTGGTATAGGTTAAATTTACGAAATTGAACAAAAAATCTAACTTTATGAGTTACATTTCACATAATTAGATCACGTAAAAATCTCAACCTACGTGATACGTCTCACTAACATCGCGAAAATTTCTCTGTCAAGATCTAAGTATGATTTATTCCGATTTCAAATCTTCGAAAGCATATCTCGTGAATGGAGTGTACATATATGTATCTGGGTTGTTCTTGTCCAACATGAGTGTGTATTTATTTACCTGTTGACAGGCAATATATCAGCTTATAATTGATTTTCAGAGAGCTATACTTGAGCTCACATTCGCTCCGGTTCACAATAAAAAATATTTTTGAGAGATCCTTCTCACTGATTCCATCGAAGAATTCGAATTGTGCTCGGTGCTTACATATGTGTGGGATTGTAAAAATGGCTTAGGGTTTTTTATTTGGTAAGTTGTTGGTATGTTGGTATTAATATTGTGACTTGTACCGTTGAATGTGAATGTTTGGTATGTTGTTAAGAATTTAGAACCCTTTTTTATTTGTTAAAGTTTTGTAATGATCATAAGTTATTCTTATGAGTAATTGTTCGAGACATATGCTGTTATATATGTGAACATATGGTACAGAATAAAGAACTATATGTGCAAATCTCGTGTGCTATTTAAAATTAATAGGAGACATTAAGATTAGAAAATAGGGTCCTCCGCCATATTAACAAATAAGAACTTGAGTCAATTTTATTAAAACTAGACCTTAAAACTATATAATAGGGACTATTAAAGTTTAAAAATAGTTATTAGTTTTAGAAATATTCGAGTTTTTAATGCCCTTATCCTCGCCATAATATCTACGTCACCCGTGTATTCTATTTCAAATTCTAACTACTATCGCCTTTTTGAAATACAGAATCCATTTTCAAGTACTTAAATGAATGCAGAAAATGGCCAAATAATGAAATTAAAAAGCCAAATAATACTTGTTTGAATTTATTATGCCTCGCAATATAGAAACCACTTGCATTTATATGAAAGTAAAAGAAAAGTTGAAAATGACATATTTATTATATTGTAACGTTTTTATTTATTTGGGTGAAGTGTAAAAATCAAAGTACTAATTACTACGTTTACATGCAGTTTTGAAAATGGTTTCAGTTTTCAGTCAAAATTACACGAAAGTGTTTACATGTAATTTTCAAAACAGGTTTACAGATTGATTTGAAAACAGTTTCGGCGCCTGCGCACTTGGCCTATGTAAGTCACAAATCCTCTTTACTCCAAATTCTTCGTTTTGCTATTATTCCATTTATTTTTTTCTACTTTGTACCACTACACACTAAAACTACACGACTGTCAGTTTATTTGTAGGTTAGTAACACGAAGTAACACACAGCGACAGAAACGTTATGCTATGTACGCATGCGCAATATCGAAACTGAATTTTAAGTGTTTACATGAGTAGTTTTGAAACTAGTTTTCAAGTCAAACCCATGAATTTTAGTTTTGGTTTGAGATAACTCAAAACCGTTTTGACACTGTATACATGGCGTTTTCAAAACTCAAAACGTTTTGAAAACTGCATGTAAACTCAGTAAATATTAATTAAAATAAGTGTTTATTAATACGATAAATAAATATTAAAAGATAATAATGACGATAATTAACATTAAACAAATATTAAATACTAATGTAAGACTAAAAATAGAATTAATTAAACACTAATACTATTTATTTAAACAATTAACACGGCTATATATTTACACTATATTACTGAATATTTATTTCCACTATTTATATCACTATTTATTTATATAACGTTCAACTGTCCGACCTACGGACCTCCACAGCGTCTATATACTCAACTTACTCAAAAGCGTCTACATTCAACTGTCCAGACAGAATTCCCTCCTTTCATTTAACTGCCTATTTATGTAACTAACTAACTGTCCTTCTAACGGACTAAAGGTACATTCACAAATGAAAATTAGGTTTAGATTTATGGTTTATACTTTAGGTTTAAAGACTTTGGCCGCATATTATGTAATAACTCCATTTACACTTCAGAATTCAGGGTCTATAAATCTAAACCATAAAGCTAAACATTGCAAGGTCCAAACTTTAGGTTTATGATTTAGTTTGACGTCACAAACTTCACCAATGAGAACGACTCTGAAATGATATAGATATATACACCAATCTTTATTTATTATCCACTTGGAGGATTCGGCTTTTTAAACAAATGCGAGAAGAACATGGAGACTGTCATAACTTAATTGCTTAAATATGACCAATAATGCCAAGCGAATGACAGTTTCACGGCGCACAGGTGTCTACCGCTATTTTAATCTTGTTTTTGAAGCATTTCATGTCTGTACATATCAAAACTAATTTTCAGGTAATTTAATCTTACATTTATAAATGACTTACTTAAACCTAAACAAAAACTATAAACCTAATTTTCATTTGTGAATGCACCTTAACTGTTCCAACTTCTACAGCTTCAGTATCACCGACTGTCTGTATGCCACAACTCTTCAACACCACTGCCGAGTACCCACTTCCACTCGGCGTTACTGTCCCCGCGTAACTAGCTTCCCAATACTCTTCAACACTACAAAGTATTCACTTTTATAGCTATCCCAGTATACCAGTAACTTTCCGAGTACTCCACTCGACACTAAACTGCATACGCTCACTACGATACTTCTGTGCTACTCTCTGCCTCCTTACTTCTTATTATCTATGTAACTGTCCTTCTGACGGACTAACCTAACATAAGTGCCTACGTCGCTTATATAGTTGCTCTAATATTCGCCAGAACATTTTAGCAATGTCTCGATCGATAGTACAATGCGCAGGTAATTACGCTTATCTCCCCTCTTGTTTACACAAGAGTCCGCTTCGTTGCCCGCCTGCCGTGCATATTTCAAATTATTGACCACAGACATATTAGATAATATATTTTTTATAAATGTTGCAAAATCACAATTTATATAATACCACATAAAAAAAATTAATTCTCCGGGCCAAAATTTTTTATTTGCGATTTTGCTAAATTTAATTTAAAGACTCTGTAAAAATGGATTTAATATGCGATTAATTCAGTAAATGAAAATCGAGTGAACTATTATGGTTTAAACTAAGATATATCAAAAAATAAATACCTAATGAACATTTAATTGAGGCACAAAATAAATAAATCTAATTTTACCAAGTCTTTAAATTAAATTTATTCGGTCATTAAAAACTTTAAAAACTACCTATTTAACTGATTTGCTGCAAAATAATAGGAGAAAAGAATATTTGGACATTTCAAAATTAAAATTAAAATCGCTATGGTGCATCTTCCGCCACCACCCTGTGTGTCATGTTAATACAATGAAAAGAATTTATTTTGAAATCAATGTTCGAAATATTGAAGATTACATGAATTGTTTTGAAAACTCTGGTATAGTGGCCAGCCCTAGAATTCTAGCAAATTGTCGTTTTATGGATATCGTACGTTAACGACATTCGATATCCTGTTTTATATTCCAGAGACGGATTTACGATTCAACTAATCCTATTACTTATCTACTTCAAAAATATAAACTTCTTCCATGACTTTCAAGAGGATTTTAATAAAAACAGTTCTATCATGAAATACGAGTATACGTGTATGTCATTAAAATTATTTAAGTTTTTTTATTATAATTATTAATTCGTATTCCTTTTATCACTTATTTTATATGCAAACTAGGTACAAGATTCAGCATATCACGTAGCAAAATAACATATTTAAAAAATTAGTAATAAGGTTAATATTGATTTAATAAATATAGATTACTCAGGAATGTCAATTTCCGTACCTTTTATCTTTTCGTAGAAAAATAAATTACACATTTTTTTATTTCTATATAAATAACAATTCGCAAAATTTTACAAAATCATATTTATAATTTTAAATACAGTCTCTACAATGACCGATATTGTTAGCCAACAAACATAAATCAGACATAGAAAAAAAAAAATGGAGATGTAATTGAATAACGATAATATCATTCGTCAAAAAACTGATTTAATTTTTAAACATTCTGTAATAGACAGTAGTCCAAATAAAAAAAAAAATGCGGAACTAGATATAACAAAATATATTTTACTAAGAGCTAAAAGTTTTATCTATCTATACAAAGCAAAGTAATAAAAATTACCTTTCCTGCTTGTTCTTTAGTAAAATTGTTACTCTAGAATGGTTCGCTAACATATTTCGTAAAATGAAAAGATAAAACCTACGGAGAGTCACTCTAGAATTAGTAAGAATAAGAAAATTAGGTAGGCAATAGAAAATAAAATTTGCTCTATTATTTTAAATAATTATTTATCTGTCTTTTGAAATAAATAAAATAAAATAAATAAATATATCATCACGGCTTATTACCCATTGCTGAGAATGTCAATCTGCTTGTACACAGATATCGGTAATGATGAAATATTTGCACCGTACGGGCGCTTACCAGGCGTTACCTCACAGGCACTCATTGCTGGCGTGGAGTGCACCACAGGGGTCGATTTTGTGCCATTTTAAATTCGAAATATTTGGCGTCGGTCGGGATCGAACCCGGTTCCCCAGATTCGCGACCTGACACTCAGGCACGCGGCCACGAGAAAAATTAAATGGCGAACGTTAAGTTAGTTAGTGGTTAATTTATTTTTAAGGTATTGTGAGTGAAAATGTAAAATTAACCAATCTCAAACTCACCTGTTTTGGGCTTAAACACAGGAAACAGGATAGATAGAAGGTTTTTTTCTGAAGAAGAGATTGATCTCTCAATTCATGATTATTTTGAAAGAGCATTCCAAAAGAAGATTGATTGGGAACTGTTTAGAAATGGAAGGAAAGATTGTTGTTTGAGCATATTTAAAATAAAATTGTAAAAAATATAAACCAGGTATTTTCATTCATTCTAGCATGACCTTCGTACACTTCGCCTTGGTGTATAATACTCTATTCGTTAAAGAAACATCACTGCTTTTCCTATTTTCAAAAATATCTTACTTTGAAATTATTCGAAGTTGATAACTCTATTTGAATTTCATCAACTTTCAAATATTGACTAACCGGAAATGATATAATAACACAGTTGTTATGTGCTTTTTACCTCCCGCTACCCTTGGTAAGGGAGGTAAAGGGATCGTGCTAAAAATCGCATATCGAGATTTTGGTAAATGACCATGTTTTAAGGTCCCTAGAATCCAATTTTTACATTTTCACAATGATGTCTGTGTGTATATATGTGTGGATCTTCCACTCTAACTCAAATACTATTATTCAGAAAAATTTTAAACCTTGTATTTCGAACTTTTTCTGTAATGGAAAGAGCCCATTAGATTTTGTTGAAAATCGGATAACCGGAAATGACACTTTACTAGAAGCTCAAAATAGTTTTTCTTCGAAAAATACCTTTAAATGTTATTTTTTCGAGATTAATGTTATTATAAAAATTAAAGATTAAATTTTCTATAGATTTGCATTAATACTAATGATTTCAAAATAATATTAGTAACGTTAAAAAAGAAAAAAGTAAATAGAATTATAGAAAAGGTATTAAATGCAGTTTCTAGCATAAGTACATATATAGGTATCTATTTAGATTAATGAAAATTAACGATTCACAAAAATGTTAAGCAAATCTTCATTTTTAGATTAGTGAATTCTATTCTATCCCAGTATTTAAAATTGAATCTTCATTTTATTATAACGGTGGCTCAATGGTTAGAGCAATGCCTCATGTCTTGAGTGCCCTCGGGGCTCTGGGTTCGAATCCCACTAAGGCATGGATGTGTGTGAATGTGAATCCACTCTGTAATTGGGATTGAATCCTGTTGAGGGGTTAGAAAAAAGGTAGTTACTTGGATTAGATTAGACTATATTTTAAGAAATAACCTGTCAAAATTAGAGTAAAATTCGCTAATCCGAAAATAAGGATTAACTTAATCTTTTTTGTGACTCGGGCTGTAAATGGCGGGAGGTATTGTGTTGGCCACACCAGATTTTTATTTTGAAAGTAATTTTTATCATGTATACATTAAGTTAATATTTAAACTTAGTTTATAAAAAGGAAGCGGTTCGTTACTGGTACAGATACAGATCTTTTAATAATAATTTCATAGGAAAAATATATGAGAAGTGCTCACGTTATTTATTAATCACAATCATTGTAATTCATTCAATCTGAAAAAATCTTACTCCAGATCTGCACAGAGTTACAGATCTCTTAATTCCAGCAAATTCGTGACTCATCCTTACTCATCTCATCTCCAACAATTCATAATCATGACTAACAGAATAACAGCATTTAAACAAAAACTAACATTCACAGCCAACTTTACATCAATACCACATCAAAAAACAGTACTCTGCACTCACTGACTGCTCCTCATTACAAATCGATGAGTATTCTCGATGAGTGATGCCAATCTCACTGACCGGAAACCACCACAGTTGGCATGTGAAGGTTAATGCTAATGATTGCGAACCGTAACCACACGAGCTACCGAGTAGAGAACAGTTTTATTTTCTTTCCGGATTGGCAAGCAAAGCAGATGTCTTCATTAAGATTCCTTACTGCAATGGTTGAATTATTAAAGGAAATAAGTGCGTTTATGTAGACGGGTAATTGTAATTGTATCTGATAATGTGGAAGTTTATTTAGCTGTCAACGGATTGAGGTTATAAATTGTAAGATTGCAATTATGGTTTTTCTTAATTAAAAGTAAATCATAGAAATGTTTAAGTGGCAATAATATATAGTTGTAATTACATTTCAATTTATTCTTATTTTTGATGTTAATAAAAATGTAAATGTGGAATTTTTAATTAAATGAAATGAATTGAATTCTGCGCAACTGAGATGCATATTTTAAAAATTAATATAACACATACCACGTATGAGTAATGAATTTCTATTTAATAAATGTTTTGTTCAACAATTAATTTTAAAATAGTGGATTCCACCATTTTTACTTCCTTGTACGAAGTAAAGGAAGTATTGTAATCGCGAAAAATTTCGGTTTTGAGATTTCAACGGAAATATCCATTTTGACCATCCCTGAATCCATTCTGACTAATTTCGTCGTGACGTCTGTACGTATCTAACAAAAAGAAGGAAAAACTTACTTTTTTCACTCACGTACGTACGTATCTCGCATAACTCAAAAACGGTAAGCCGTAGAAAGTTGAAATTTTGTATTTAGGACTTCTATTTTCTATAACATCTATTTGTGCGCCTCCCTTTTTGGTCATTACATAATTTCCAGAAATGGTACTTTATTTGAAGCCTATAATAGATTTTAATGAAAAACTATATTAAAATATAATCCAAAACGTTTCAAATTTGGTATATAAATATAAGACTTTTATATCAATTGGAATAACATAGCAGGTTTTGGTTAAAACAGGCTAACCGGAAGTGATATATTACCTGAAGTTGTTAACAGTTTTCGAATAAGAGTTTTAGAGAATTAAATTCTGCGTCTAGCACATCAAGTATTATTAAATTAGCCCTTTGTATAAGCGAGATATGTAAATTTAAAAATTATATACTTTTTGGTTTTTGTAATGAAGCTTGCTATAGATCAGGACAAAAAAAATAGATGTTAATGTCAAATTACGTCAAACACGTGCAATTTTATAATTGGGTCTATATTTCTACTATATACAATATCTTCATATTGGTCTTGCGTACAAGGAAGTCGTGTGGTGTCCACATCAGATTTTTTATATAATTTCATCAGAAAGTATAAGTAAAACTAAGACTATTGGTGAAAATCTGGTGAAAAAATTCTTATTAATAAGCGAGTTATGGTCCCCCGAAGTTTAAAAATATAGATGTGACGTCACGAATATAAATTTTTATATAAAACTGTTTTCTTCGTGGATCTAAAATGTTCTTGAAATGTATGCTATTTTTAAATTATATTTATAAAAAATAAATTAATATTATAACACCGCACACGTGTACATGCTTTATAATTGCAAGTGTATCAAAATTATTAAATTTAATGCAAGCAATTTATATTCAAATAAAAACTGTTTGAGAATTGCAGTACTGGACTGGTAGCCAGGTGTCCGCTATTTGAATTTGTCTACTTCCATTGGTAGTAGACTCCACCCCCTAACTCGGTATTCGTTATATATTTATAGATTTCATATGAGTGACGAGCTGCTAAAACAAAACCCCCCTTAT
Organism: Harpalus rubripes; assembly: GCA_963082715.1. Taxonomy (NCBI): domain Eukaryota; kingdom Metazoa; phylum Arthropoda; class Insecta; order Coleoptera; family Carabidae; genus Harpalus; species Harpalus rubripes. The sequence goes on from OY720451.1 coordinate 13,972,156, forward strand.
TTCCGAAGTATTTCAATTATATCATTTTATTTCTTTATTAACCCTAGGAGTCCGGAAATAATTTGATAGCTTTGTTTCCGAAAACGGGTCAATAGTGACCCATACATTCTAAATTATTTTTTTAACATATATTTTGCTTTTGTGGTTAATTTGAATAAAATAACAGCATGAACTATCTATTTTTCATTTATTGTTTTGTTTATAATGATAGAAATAAGAAAAAAGTAAATAAAAAAATATTTTTTATTTTCTAGGTAAATGTTCACAATATAACTGTAATACAAACATATTTTTACAAAACATAAAATATAATAATACTTGCTTTGTTGAAACTAGATATGTTTTTTTTTATTATAATATTTACATATAGTTTCAATAATTTCTTTACGATCTGAACGATTCCGAAAACGGGTCTGACGTGACCCAACAAGCTTTTTATGAAATATCAGGAGAAATAAAATTCATATTCAGACAAATAATATCAAAAATAATAGAAGATAACATAATAGGAGAACTTGAGAAAAATCAAGAACGTAAAAAAATAATTGTAAGGAATGCAGTAAATAATGTACATTTTGGGTCACGATTGACCCACTTTTAGTACTCCGAGGGTTAATATTCATTATTAAGCATAAACTTTCACTATTTTTTACTAATTTCTCTTAATTCGATTTAGCTGTAATCCCCTATTATTACTGTATGCAGACAAATTTCCACTAGGTACTATAAATCCGGTTCTGCGTATAGCCCTCAAAACCTAAATAGGTATTCGCGATTAAGTTTTGCTGCCATGATTTTGACGTCACAATGCGGTCCAGCCAAGTGACAAATGATGTAAAAAATTAACCTAGTTGGGTGTGTAAACACTTAAACAGCTATGTTTAAGACAGTTTATTGGGGTATTTTTTTGTATTCAATAAAAGTGAAATTAAAGAATTTTTTTTTGTTATTTAAACAACAGTTGAGTCTCGAAATTATAGAGAAGATGAACAAATTATTGATTCCTGACACATAATTACATGTGAAAAAAATTCGTTGAAGAACATACAAATGAAATAAATATTTTTGCATTGTGAACACTTTTTAACAACGTTTAAAGCAGAATTATGCAAATTGGCGTTTACATGTTTTAGTAACATCGGCTGTCCGTCTATAAATAAACCAGCAAATATGTCGCTTATTATTAAGTACTTTTAGCGATTTCAACTATATAACATAAATTATAGTATGTTAACTCCTCTATAAAATTTCGGAAGTAGATCAATATTATTACTTCTGGTTTTGGAGAAATTGATAGCAACTTTTAATTTTCAAATGGAACATCCTATATATTTCATCAAATTTGAAAAGTACGTGAAATTTGCTATCCAACTGTATAAAAACAATCGTATGTTGTATTATCAAAAAATAGAATGACGAATGATTAAATTATTATACTTTTGTTAAATTTAGGAGGCTTTGCATTTCATTTATTTTATAGAAGACCGAGGGAGACATTCGATTAGAGAAGAAAATATTTTTTAAAATCAGTGTGGTTCTCATCTTACAACACATGTTATATTTTTTTAAATGGGATGGCATAAATTTCTTAGAGTATTTCTTTTTGAATTCAACAATGTGTATATTTTATATGCTTACATAACAAAAATATTCAGAAAAATTCAATTGAAATTTAAATAAATTTGATTTCTATAGTCATTTTTCAGTAGGCTATGTATATGAAAAACAATTGAGCTTAAATTAAAATGGAACAAATATTTGTTAATAACGTTATAAACAGTGTTCTATTTGATTTCTATCCAAAATAATACATAACCTACTGAAAAATTATGAAATTTATTTTAATTTTACTTGAATATATCTCAATATTTTTGTCATGCAAAGATATAAAATAATTATATGGTTAAATTGAGAAAAGAATATCTTATCGAAGGGGCCTAAAATATATATATATATATATATATATATATATATATATATATATATATATATATATATATATATATATATATATATATATATAGGTGTCCGTCTATAAATACACCAGCAAATATCTCGTTTATTATTACTTTTAGCGATTTTAACTAAATAACATAAATTATAGTATAACTTTTCTATAAATTTCGGAAATTTGTACTGCAATGCCTCTTACATTTAATAAAAAATTAATATTTTAATCTTTCGCCATTTTATTTTTTAATAATATAACATTTGATTGTTTTTATACAGTTGGATAGCAAATTTCATGTACTTTTCAAAATTGAAAAAATATATAGGTGTTCCATTTGAAAATTAAAAGTTGCTATCAATTTCTCCAAAACCGGAAGTAATAATATTGATCTACTTTCGAAATTTTATACAGGAGTTAACATATAATTTATGTTAAATAGTTAAAATCGCTAATATAATAGTAAGCGAGATATTTGCTGGTTTAATTATAGACGGGCATCCTGTACATGTATGCTGATTTTGAAATGGTTATAATTAATTACTATTCATAAATGATGAAATCAAAGAAATATAATTTCAGAAATAAACAATATCGAATAATCACATTATTAATGAATCTATAATTACATTTGCCTCTCGCAATCTACCATCTGCGAAATCAATAAATCATAAACATTTGTTTAAGTACATTGAAACACGATTTCGAAATAAAAAGCATACGAGCTTTTTATGAATGATCGTAGAATGTTTTGACGAGTTGTTAAGCAACGCTTCCAAACAAACTTAACCACAATTACAGGCCTCGCGTTGACAGATAAACACATGGTCAGGTGAAAAGAAAACACATTTCAAAGCGTTTGAATTTGATTATTCACCGAATTCCGACTTCGAAAGCTGACGTGACATATTCAAGTGATTAATGCATTAGACTACTAGTAGAGTAATTTTTTTAGAAATTATTATTGTATCACCCAACTGCTAGGTTCTGGTTGAGTTTTTATTTTGAGTAACGGGTATTTCAACATGACTTGAAATAGATAATGTTCCGTTACTAGTCGTGTTTCTGTTTCTACTTGAGTTCTGTATGCAGACAGATTGATAACGAATTTGTATCAGTATCACATTTATTCAAACACAAGACGTACGTATTTCTCTCATACATATGCATAGATTCTACCAGACACATGTTAACAGTAAGAAATAAATAAATAAATAAATATATCATCACGGCATATTACCCATTGCTGGGTGTGCCAATCTGCTTTGTACGCAGATATCGGTAATGATGATGACATACAGGTCCGGTTTACCCATAAGGCCAGCCTTAAATGTACCTATGATGACTGATAATAGTAGGTATATTAAAAAAAAAAATTACATAAGGCAATCTGTTAACCCACGATTCTATTAGGGTAATTTTATAATTCTATTAGATTTTTAATTAATGCGACTTGTAAAATCAGTGACGTTGATAGCGCTTCCCGCTAACAAATTGAACTTAGCAGATGAAAATTCTTTGTTGACTGACAGCAATTTGATGTTGATATATGTCATTTATGTATCAGTTTTAAGAACAGTCAGTCATACCACCTCTAGAAAACGAAAAGCTGCAAAAAATGTGCGTTTATAGATCTTCTTAACGACCTGTTTTCAGAGCATAAGACATCAAAATAGAAACACAATTTACCTAATGAAATCAAGCATTATTAAAACTTTGTCAGATGACACTATTAAACATATTTCTTATGATCCATAAGAAAAGTAGACACTCAGTGTACATATATTGAGGGGGGGGGGCAGTCATGAACTTTGGCCTAGGGCGTAAAAAAATGCTAATCCGGATCTGATGACATATTAAGAAAGAAATATACATTATAATTTATATTTATACAGCGAAATGGTACGATGTATATTATTTTTAAATTATAAATTTCAAAATAGACCCGTCAATTTGTTATTTATTTTTTATAGAAGAGTCACGTTAAAATTATTGATAAGATAATCGAGTAAGACCTAGGACGTAAAAAAAATGTGCAGCTTCAATTTAAACAGTTATTTATATGTCATTTGCAATTGAGTTGCGAAAGTTAACTCAAATTTTTAAGGTTCCGTATCGTTGTTAGTGAAAATATAGAATTAAACAGAGAGCATTTTCGAATCATAATTTAATAGCTGTGGCAGTTTTTAAGCCTGAAATTAATTTGACTGATTTTAAATCCCCCGGTATTTAATTTGACAGCTTTGGTAGTTTCTAAGTATCCAAGAAATTAATTTGACAGCTTTGACAGATTTTAAGTCTCCCAAAAATTAGTTGTGAAAGCATTCCAAAAGATTGGTTATTGGTTGAAAGCTTTTAAGAGGTAGACAGAAAGAATGTTGAAATGTATTATTGTGAAACGGAACTACAGACTTTGAACATATTTAAAATGAATTTCTAAAAAATATCAACCATATGCCTTAGTCTCAATAATTCTAGCGTGATTCTTTTATTCCTAAATTCTCCCTTCAGTTCAGCCGAGAATTCCCGGGTAATGAAGCTCGAGAAAAGTCGAGAACTCGAGAAGAGAAGAGATTTTGTTATTTTTGCTTTTTAAGAGAAGCTAATTTTGGTTCCTAATGTTTCTTTGAAAGAGATTTTGTTATGTGTTTAGAATTTGTTTTTAAGAGAAGGTCATTTTAGTTCCTAATGTTCCTAAGAAAGAGATTTTGTTATTTTTTGTTTAGATTTTGTTTTCAAGAGAAGATAATTTAGTTAAAGTTAAAACTGGCAATAAAGGTTTTATGATCATTTTGATACTTTTATTTGAGAGAAAACCACTTAATTTGTTGATTTATAAGAAGATATTTTTTTATGATACATATTTTTAATTTTGTGACGACTACTTTCATTATTTGAACCGAAAAGATTTGCAAAAAAATACGTAAATGTAAATTTCTCAACAACCCAAGAAGACCCGAGAAATTACCCTCGAGAATTCTCGAGACCCAAGAAATAGATAAGCTCGAGAAATCATGAAATCACAAGGTTTTTCACTTTGACGTGCAGAACGCGGCTATTATTTCGTCGAAATGAAATTTCAATTATATTGCGGTTAAAATTTCGAATTGCATTTTTTGTATCGCCTTGAGGATCGCCTAAAATTTAAGCCTTGTTTGTGCAACTAAGCATTAATGATACAATTTTTTTCTACCGCCTCATTTGCCTGTTAACTAGTTCAAATATAGCGTGATACTGCCTAATATTTCTATGTACGAAATGACTATATATTTAACATAATTTCTTTTTTTTTTTAGGTTATTAGTAGGAGCACCCTTGGGCCACAATTTACAACCTGGAACTAACAGATCCGGAGCCTTATTCAAGTGCCCAATTAGCTACTATACAGATGACTGCAAACAAGTTCCTACAGATGGCAGGAGATGTGAGTTTGACACAACAAAACAATACACAAATAATAAGGCGGGAATTTTAAATAACTTTCAACTGTCAAAAAGATATGTCATATTCAAAACAGTTAATTCTTGTACTTTCACTTGATAAATTGATATTATAATTTCGATCAGTTTTATATTTGAATTTAATAAAGTAAAAAATGTTGTAATAGATAATTAACCAATTTATATTTGGAAAAGTTCTTATATAATACCAAATCTAAATTTAGAAACTAATTTATTTATATACTCGTAAATAAAAGTTATTTAAAACTGCCGAAACATCAAAATAACAATTAATGACATTCAAATAATACAATTTCAGACAACACAAATGTAATAAATTTTTGGTATAATAGTTTAATGTTTGGATATATTATAGATTCGTGCATTGCATAATTATATAGAGGTGATTAGAATTGTAAGTAAATTTTAGAAATTTTTTCATAGTGCTAAATGTATCTTTGCTATTTTTGTCTAGATGTAATAAATTTTTTACAAAAATTTTTTTAGAATATAGAAATATACATAATAATTGTGTACAATTCATTATAATACTATAAACGGGATACCAAGTATTAAATATCATCCATTTCATCAAAAATATAGGTATACAAGGTGTTCGGATTTGGAGGGTCACTATTAGGATCTCGGTATATAAATACCTATGAGATACGACTTCGGTTAAAAGGGACATATTTGGGCTTTTGAAAAACCATTTTAGATATTCTTTTGTTTTGCGAAAAATTCTTATAGGCTCCTAGATAATGACGAAATACTAATTTTGGTCCAAATTTTTATTTTAAAATAACGCTTAAACAACTGGTAATCCAGACAAATGTTTCAAATAAAAATGTTAGATATTTTCATTATTCATCCAGTGGCGTACAAAAATATTTTTTTCTATTGGCAACTTTTCGAGTTATATAAGTATTTATTAAAGTAAAAATTAAATGAGAATTATTTCTGTACGCTGATGGATAAACAATAAGCATATCAACTTTTTATTTGAAACATTTTTCTAAATTACTAATTTTTTATTAGATATTTGAAATATAAATTTCTAGTAAAATCAATTTTTCGTCATTATCTAGTAGCCCATGGAATTTATTGGAAAAACAAAAGCACATCTAAATACCTTCCCAAAGGCTCACCAGATGTCCCATTTAACCGAAGTCGTATCTCTTGAAGTTTCCGAGATCCCTTTGGTACCCTTCGAAATCCGAACATCCTGTACAAGACATAGATAATAATGATAATAAGTAAAAAGAATATAAATAAATAAGTCATATAAACGTGTAAAAACATTAATTTTAAGACTACATGGATATTAACAATGGTGCTTTCATCTATTACTGGACTAATCTATATTAGTTATCATTAATAATTTCATATTAACTATTTAACACTTCGGTATCTAGTTTATAGTATTCTATTAGTTAGACCTAGTGTATACTTTGTCATTTTCATCGCTAGGGGTGTTCATGTATAACCATCTTGCTTTCTTTTTCATCAACTTTCCAAAAGAAGAAAAACTGAACATCCAAAATTATAATTTTCGTTTTGTTTCAGTCAATAAATATTTATCTGATCACAGCAGTGTTCAAATAAATATTCCATTCATATTTTCGCGGGTTTATTTTGTACTATATTGTTGTGTTTTTGTTTTATGGGGGCGTGCTGTGTCCAGTGGAAGGCGGGCAGTATTTGTGTAAGTGGTGGTCTCAGTGCGCGTGCGCGCACATGCCCGACAGCAGAGCTATCTAGCGGATGCTGTCGGCAATACACTGCTCTAACTCCTGTGCATGCTTTGGTTTGGGTTGATTTTCGCTTAATAACGACAAAATGCAATATAATTTATTACCAAGATATTGTTAATACGTTTAAAATACACATTATAGCAGAAAAAAATTGAAATCTTATTGTTCTATTTTATGATTTATGGCCAATTTCCCAAATATTCATAATTCATATATTTATTTTAAAACTTACGTTTTTATTACATTTTCTATAAATACCCCTCATTACAGTCAATACATTTTTGCATTCGAAGGAACCAGTTTTCAAAACATTTTTTCATGTTTCTGAACGTATTTATGTCATTTATCTCTTTTTTGGAAACATCGACAGCTCCATTGACCGAAGTAAAACTTACTTAGCACAATTTATATATGGAAATAAAAATAATTCATTCGGTGACAAGTCGGAACGGTATGGTGGATGACTCATCAATTCCATGTTTTGCTCATTTCAATACGTTACTGTTCGAAGTACTTGTTAGATCGATTATGACAGAACATTTTAAGGACTACAGGCAAGCACACCGTAGTATATCATTCAGAATTGAACTATAATCTTCCAGGGCTTTAGTTGCAAGTAATACCAAAAAAATCTGGTGTGGCCAACACAATACCTCCCGCCATTTACCGTCCGAGTCACAAAAAAGATTAAGCTAATCCTTATTTTTGGATTAGCGAATTTTACTCTAATTTTGGCAGTTTATTTCTTAAAATATAGTCTAATCTAATCCAAGTAATTACATTTTTTGATAATAAAATGAAGATTAAATTTTAAATACCGGAATAGAATAGAATTCACTAATCCAAAAATGAGAATTAGCTTAAACTTTTTTGCAAATCGTTAATTTTTATTAATCTAAATATATACCTACATTTTTATTTATGCTGGAAACTGTATCGATTTCTTTTCCTATTGTTCTATTTGCTTTTTACCTTCCGTCACCTTTAGGTAAGGAAGGTATTGTCTTTGGTCAAAAAATTCGGTGGTGAGTTTTTGATGAATAAGCACGTTTTGAGGTCCCTAGAATACGATTTTACTATTTTTACGATGATGTCTGTATGTGTGTGTGTGTGTGTGTGTGTGTGTGTGTGTGTGTGGATGTGTGTGTGTAACAAAATTTTCGTCTACGATAACTCTAATACTCCAATTCCAAAAATTATAATTCTTTCGCATTCCTCTTCGTTGCATCCATATGAAGAGCTGATTAGATTTTGGTTATAATTGGTCAACCGGAAGTACCCTCATTTGAAGATTTTAACAGTTTTTCTTGAAAAAACGATGTTAAATATCATTTTTTCACATTTAATGTTATTATAAATATTAAAGAACATTGTATTCTCTATACGATTTGACTACATTTTATACTTCATATTAAATGGATATAGAGTTATAAAATTATAAAGAAATTAAATTTCATAAATTAGCCAGCTATGCTAGAAACAGCTACTATATTAAGAAAATTCTGATTGAAAGATGTCAGTGTCAAGTGCAATGACATATTCGTAGTATATTTATGTTACAATTTTACTCGAAATATAGGATCTTTTTTCTCGAAACTTTCTGTATGGAATTTGTATAAAATACATACAACTGTCGAATGGTAATGTACATACAAGAAATTTAGAATCTTTTGCAAGGAATTTTCTGTATGGATTTTTATAGAAAATTCATACGCATTTACGAAAATTCTACCAGTAGGTACAGTATCTACCGACTGTGTTCGAAAACACGAGTGGTAAAAGGTTACCGTATTCGAAAATTGTTCAATAGCTATCAAATCCTTCTACCGGATTCGTGAAGGATCTAATCTCAATAAAAGGTACTGATGCAAAGCGAAGCACGCGCGTTAAAAGTGGAAATGTGTTCAAAATAGGACTCTGCTCAGTTTGTTAACTACGTCAAATTTCTAACCAGTTTCAAATTTTCAAATTTTTTCATAGGTTTTGGATCTACCCTGTTTACCACTTGCGTTCTTAAAATATCGATTCCGGTAGCTATAAGCTGTTTACCGGTAACAGTGCACCGGTAGAATTTTCGTAAATACCTCATATAACTGACGGAAGGTAATGTGCTGGCCACATCAGATTTTTTCTTTTTAAAACGTTACTATTATTAATTTGAAATGAATAGTTCTTTGACAGTGACATTTATCTGTCAGTTACATACATTTGAATAACTGCGTAACCAAGAAGTTTTGTTTTTTTAAAGCATAGGCTCCGGGATTTAAATTATAGATAATTTTATAAATTTATATGTATACCTTGTTCCATTTAAGCCATTCAGTATTGCGGAGCATAGGGAATAGTTTTGGAATTTCTGATTGGCTGAAATTAGAGACAAGAGAAAAGTTTGCCCAATGTAATTTCGGCTACTTCAGATTTGCGCTGTTGCCAGTGCCATCTACTGAATGGCTTAAATGGAACAGAGCATAGAAAAAGTATTAATGCAAATCTGTAGAAAATTTAATAATCTTTAATTTTTATAATAACATATACCTCGAAAAAAAAATTCGAAGAAAAACTATTTTGAGCTTCAAGTAAAGTTCCATTTCCTGTTATCCGATTTACACCAAAATATACACAGACATAATCGTGAAAATGTTAAAATTGGATTCTAGGTACCTTAAAACGTGCTCATTTACCAAAATCCCGATATGCGATTTTTAGCACGATCCCTATACCTCCCTTACTAAGGGTAGCGGAAGATAAAAAGTAACGACCATCGTCTTGTTACGGCGTTTTTCACGAACAACTTTTGTTGGGGCAGAGCAAACCAAACTCATTTTGGAAGACGCAAACAGCCGACTGCTGCGGGTCCCAATATCTTCAGTCTTCGAAGAGCCCAATATTTTCTCGATCATAAAACCACAGCCTACTGGTTACACGCAACATTAAAAGCACAGCCCTCGTAGATAATATTTCAAAGCAAAAAAACCATTTCCGTTAAATTGGAGTACCTTCAAGTAATTACATATAATTTTATCAGGTATTTATTTTTTATTCGCCTGACTGTTTTCTTTAAACTATAATCATATAAAATTATTGTTATTTGCTGTATAAAGTCATCTTTCTGCGAACACATTTCTCAAATAACAAAAATACAAAAACAAGAATAAATTATAAGGTAATAAATTATATTGCAATAAAAACGCATTTTGCAATTTGCTTGCTGCATGTCTGCATGGTTTACAAATTAGTCATATTACTGCTTCAAGGTAAGGACAATTTAAATATTTCAATAAAAATAACAATTAAACTCTCATACGTACCATCATAAAACATAACCTAATTCTCATAACAAAACACTCTAGAAAAACAACGGAAATAAAAAAACGGACGGAAATGATTTCCGAATGATTTTTTCCCACAAGACAAGTAACGTTCAGATCTCTGGTAGAAAATTATCGCTATGTAATGTGATCAAACATATCATGTTTAGTGACATGAAAGAGGCGTGCCAAACATGAGCTGGGCAGAACTACAGCGCCTCATGCATGACAAGTGGAAGTGAAACAAGTGGGAATCAAACCGGCGCGATTATCTCGTCAAATCAAAGATAGCGCGATATTATAACCAGATGAGGATGATGAAGGAATATTTATAACCTATAACTTAAAACATATGATTGATAGCTGAGTGTATTATATACAAGTCAAGTATCATATCATTAGACATGAGATGAGAACGTTTTAGAATTAGGCAATGTGATACCTATAGAAAAAATTAAGCTGAGTTAGTTGCTAGTTCAGTAACTCATTTTGCCGCATCATTTAAGAACAGTTATTTATTTGTTCAGAGTACGAGTACGAGTATTCGTAATTTTTTAATAGTAAGTAATAAATACAGGGTAGGTATGGTATCTCAAAAGAGACACTCATGGTTCCGGGCAAAAATAAAACGAAAATTATGAGTTAAAAATTTTCTGATTGTACAGGGTGTCTCAGTTTCGATGTTTTTTTAAGGCATCTCGGGTAATATCAATGATAGAGCAAAACCGTTTGCACATTCCAGGGTCAACTTTCCCAGAAATGTTTAATAGTCACCACAGGAAATTTCGATCTTCTTTTTTTCTGAGCTACAGGCAAAAACTCGTTTTTCGCTCATTTTGAAAATATCTCATATCTTATTTATTATAAAAGTTAGAGAAAAAATGTTTATACAAAATTTTTACCGTTTTTTAAATAGAATAAAACGGCGTAATTAGATTTTTTGAAAACTTAATGATTCTCGAGATATAACACAAACTTATGATTTTTTAAATGGGAACCTATGTTGAAAATAGTCTCATATTTTTGCTTATTTTATAAGCTTTTCAATGATATATAACAAGTCTACATTCTTTTGTTTTAAACTTGAATAAAAGACGAATTATTAATTTATTGAGGTGAAAATATTGGAAATTTTTAAGAAACAAATGAAAAAATTTATTACAAATCATCATTTGTTTATTTTGATTCAATATCTATTAATTATGTTCTCAAAATTATTCTTTACCAATTATTTTCGGGATAGTTAAATTACTAGTTATCGACGTTACAGTTGGCTTTGACACAATCCGAAAAAGATGGTTTAATATGCTTTTGAAGTAAATAAATTGAAAAAATGAGTAAAACTGAAACAAGTAGTATTAGAAATATGCAAATGATGATCTGTAATAGATTTTTTCATTTGTTTCTTAATAATTTCCAATATTTTCACCTCAATAAATTAATAATTCGTCTTTTATTCAAGTTTAAAACATAAGAATGTAGACTTGTTATATATCATTGAAAAGCTTATAAAATAAGCAAAAAGATGAGACTATTTTTAACATAGGTTCGCATTTAAAAAATCATAAGTTTGTGTTATATCTCGAGAATCATTAAGTTTTCAGAAAATCTAATTACGCCATTTTATTCTATTTAAAAAACGGTAAAAAATATGAACGGAAGAAAAGAGGATCACGTAGAATAAATAGACAGCAATGGATACCAAAAAATTTGATAAAATATGTGGAAATTGAATTTATTTTAATATTACTGGAAAGAAATCATCGCAAGATAAATATCCTAAATATTATCCTGATGGTCGAATAATCTAAAATAAAAAATTAGGTTACTACATCAAATCATATTAACATAATTTATAAATAACTGACGAATATTCTCCATTTATTTCGATAAATTTTAAATTTCAGCATAAACATTTTACTTTTTATTTAAATTCATTTTGACATCTCGTACGCCGCCATTTAATGGCACCAAGTTTTTAGTTCAAAAAATAAACACGTAGAGGTTGCGGACATTTTTAAAATGGTCTATTGGAACGACCGTGCGTTAAATCTTATTATTTACATTTTTAACATCAATAACTTGATAACAAAAGACAATCACAAAATTTTCCACACTAATTTTCGATTTGTTTTAGTCTCCTGAATGAAATTCTAAAGCACAGATGTAACTTTTAAAACCTGTACCGGAAATGAATATAATAAATAAGGCTAATTCATTACTTTCACTTCATTATATAAAAATATGGGGTCTCGTGTCTCGTGGCCGTTTGCCTGCGTGTCTGGTCGCGAATTTGGGTAACCAGATTCGATCCCGACCGACGCCAAATATTTCGAATTTTAAATGGCACAAAACTGACCCCTGTGGTACACTCTCCACGCCAGCAATAAGTGCCCGTGAGATGATGCCTGGTAAACGCCCGTACGGTACAAATATGTCATCATTACCGAAATCTGTGTACAAAGTAGATTGGCACACCCAGCAAAGGGTAATAAGCCATGATGATATATTTATATTTATTTACATAAAAATATTATTATATTTTATCCAGTTTATATTTATTTGATCCTTAATTATTTTACAGCTAGTGGGATCAGTAGTACAATAATGTCAATAAATTTTGAAATTGAGTATAGATGATATTTTATTGCCATCATGGGGTCTCGTGGTCGCGTGCCTGAGTGTCGTCGCGAATCTGGGGAACCGGGTTCGATCCCGACCGACGCCAAATATTTCCAATTTTAAATGTCACAAAATTGATCCCTGTGGTGCACTCTTCACGCCAGCAATAAGTGCCCGTGAGGTGACGCCTGGTAAGCGCCCGCACGATGCAAATATTTCCGAGAATATTTCATCATTACCGATATCTGTGTACAAAGCAGATTGGCCCAGCCAGCAATGGGTAATAAGTCGTGATGATATATTTTTTTTTTTTATTATTTATTTATTTATTGCCATTATGGATTGAAATGGTATATATTGTCAACAATTCTCAGTGGCGTAACTACCAGGGTGCAAGGTGTGCTGGGCACACGGGCCCCGCGATATTAGGAGCCCCGCAGTAATTGATTAATTAAGATACTATATAGGGCCCAAAAAAATTATTTGCACACGGGCCCCATTTATCCCAGTTACGCCATTGAGATTTCTAAACATTACACTACACCACTACAGATTACAACAAGAAAATTCTCAGATATTATTAAAATATATTTATTTCCTTCTGATAAATAATAAAATTAATATGAATTTTTTAATAAATCAAAACGCAAATATAGAATATAATTTTAAATATTTTATCGTCTACCACAAAAACCATTTTTAAAAGATAAAAAATTATGATCATAGGAAAAACATTAATGAAAACGAGTTTCACGAACCACAAAACCTGACGCACTACTGTATTATATCATTAAAAGAAAAACCGACAGTTTTAAAAACCGCTATCATTCTTCCGACAATGATTTGATTTTGCATATTACATCATTTATGAGTAAACATTGTTACATTTATCTCCTTATGTTTATTTTTAAATTTGCGGAAGACGATTATCATTATAGTAAATAATAGTTATTTGTATATCAAGACCGCGAAATCACTCTTTAGCTTACCGAGAGAATAATTGACGCCGAGGCCGCTTGCCGAGGCAAGACAATATCGAGGGCGCTAAAGGATTTCGCGGACAAGGTGTACACAATATTTTTTGTACAACCGTAAAAAATGTGTAATTACAAATTTTATTAATTTTAAACAGTTTCATTGTAAATAGAAAGTTAGCTTTCAAGGTGGCTATGGGATTAACATTTGATAAACAAAACCATGCAATTCTCAAGTGTCAGTGTGATTGTTTACCTAATTTCGCGGCCGCTACCATGGCAACGGCCGCGAAATGAATTTCGCGGCCGTTACCATAGCAACGGCCACGAAATTTAATTTCGCGGCCTGTATTGCGGCTGGGAAATGCTTATTTCGCGTCCGGTTGCACAAAAAAATATTACTTATAGAAAATCAATAGAATTTCATGTCACATTTTTTGTTTCTTTTTACTGGGTGGGCCAACGACCACAAATATACTAGACAAAAAATGCTCTATACCTTACTATTGTTTGTTATGTTCTAGGCTGGACAAAAAGAGACAACTAGAAATAGAGATATATAAAGTCTATTCTAAAGTTTGTCGAGAGATCCTTATAATGTATTTGTGACATTTTGTTCCTTTGTTTGGAAGTTGTGAAGTCGTTCGGGCCTCGATTTCAAATTTTATCAGAATTGGGTTTTGTCAGATTTCAAATACTATTGGTCTGGAGCAGTAGAATTCGTAGTGGGGAAAACCCAATTCCGACAGAATTTGTAATCAGACAGAATTGTTTGTTCACAGTTTTACAGTTTCATTATTCTCTATAAGTCTGGCTTTTTCAAGTGAGTTTTGAAATAAAATGTGCGTAATTCTAAAAACTCTTATTAATTAAAAAACAATTAATTAATACTACCATGAGAAATTTACCTACGGGAATTTTGGACTGTATTCATAACCAAACCCTGGACCAGGATCCATTAAATAATCATAGCATTCAATTGATCAATTTAATTTTAGTCATTTATTTCAAAATCCGGATCCACCACAAAAATAAATTTAGAAAAAACTACGAATAGAATATTAAGCATGTACACAAAAACAAAATTGTTTAAAAATCAATAGACTAATATAAATAATTATATACAATTCTTTTTATCCTCTCCTAATACTAATATCAATTTGTTTCATAGATATTATAATTGCTTTTCGTTAATAATAATTCAAATGTTTCAAATATAGTACAGTTCATGTTAATAGAACAAGCAGTGACATCTAGCGAATACTCCGTGAGGAGACTTAACATATCTCTATCCTGAGTTGTCTCCTGTTCCGCCGAAAACAAAATAAATGCTTTGAAGTTATATATATGCTTCGTTTCACAAAAATTATATTAAAAAATTGCAGAAATTAGACAGCCAAGAAAATATGTAATATGAAACAAAAAATGTCAAATATCTGTGCTTTCTACTTTTTTGTTACCCAACAGTGCATTTTTCAAGTTCTACAAGACCACGAAGACTATCAAAAAATAGAAT
Organism: Harpalus rubripes; assembly: GCA_963082715.1. Classification (NCBI taxonomy): domain Eukaryota; kingdom Metazoa; phylum Arthropoda; class Insecta; order Coleoptera; family Carabidae; genus Harpalus; species Harpalus rubripes. The sequence continues at coordinate 13,987,718 of OY720451.1, forward strand.
TTCCGAAACTAGTCCTCTAAAGTCTCACTTTCTCATTTATTTTTTATTCAGTTACAAATCAAAATAATATATATCTGTTTAAATGAGAAATGTGTTGCATTATCGGAATAAAATCTATGTTCGCATAAGTTAAATTTTTGGTCTTTGTGGTATTTCTTGTAAGAATCGAGTTTGTGTAATGTTTCAAGGCGCCAAACGGTATTTAAAAATAAGCAAGAATGTCGGCTACAAAAATTCTTACTTTTCTCTTTGCAATCCAACATACCGTACTTCGTTTCACACGCTCAGATTATTCAAGAATTTTTATCTTGCATTTACAGATGTTTTAAATATTTTACAAGTAATTTCACCTTCTTAAAACCGGGTAAAACAGTTACTTGCAATTCCACGAATCAATTTAAACACTGAAAGCAAACCTATTCCAATTAATGGAAGAAAATCATCAAGATAAACAATTTGCCAACTCAATTAGCAAGTGACAGTTCAACTGAGATGCAATGACCATAGATGTTTATTTACTGGACGGAGTATATTGTATCGTTAATTTGAAGCCACTTGCCTCTTAACAGATTGCCATTTCTATAAATAAATTCTTTGCTCTCATCTTCAGCACATTGACTTCATTTGTGTATGAATGTAAACATGGAATATTGCAGAGATTAAATAAATATTTATAAATAACAGTCACAGCTGTTGAAACTTTTAAAATCGTTTGCGTAAAATTTGATACAACCACTTAAACATACAACTTTTTGGCACAAGATCGATAAAACAAACAAAAATAATTCGTGGAATATATATACAGCAGTAAATAAATGCTAATTTAAAATATTTTTTACAACTTATAACTCAAGTTCTATAAATCAAAAGTTTATATTATTTGTTAGATGCCACTTTCAATTTCATAATTTTAAAACGCTTACATTTTAAATAAAATTAATAATTCATCATTCGTAGAAAAAGTTCTGATTGGTTAGATCCTTTACACCCCTCTAGCGTGCAATTCGTACACGTTAAGAACAAGCCGACCACGTCATCACTAGGTTCTGCTGACCACGCCTTCAAGTAAATGTTCAGCGGCGTGCACAATATTCATTAAAATATGGATTTTTCATTGAATCCCATTAAATACAATCAACATTAATACAAAAGAATATTAACCATCAAAAATATACTTTTCTTTAAGAATCCTAAATAGCTCCCAGTTTTAAACAAAATTGACGAACCTATAGGCGTTTTTTATTCAGACCGGTTACCTAATCCAAAAATTAGGATTAGTTTAAACATTTTTGTGAATCGTTAATTTTTCTGAATCTACATACATACCTACATATTTACTTATGCTGGAAACTGTATTGAATTCCTTTTCTATTGTTCTATTTACTTTTTTCTTTTTAAAACGTTACTAATATTATTTTCAAATGATTCGTTCTTTGATAGTGACATTTATCTGTCAGTTACATACATTCACATAAATTTGAATAACTGCGTTTTGTTTGTTTAAAGCGTAGTATCTGGGATTTAAATTATAGATAATTTTATAAATTTATCCATAAAATGTATAGAAAAAGTATTAATGCAGATCTATAGAATATTTAATAATCTTTAATTTTTATAATAATATTATCCTCGAAAAAATAATATTTAAAGGTATTAATCGAAGAAAAACTCTTTTGACCTTCTAGTAAACTGCAATTTCCGGTTATCCGATTTTCACCAAAATCTAATGGGCTCTTTCCATTACAGAGAAAGTTCAAAATACAAGGTTTCAAAATTTTCTGAATGATTGAGTATTTGAGTTAGAGTGGAGAATCCACACATACATACACAAACACACAGACATCATTGTGAAAATGTTAAAATTGGATTCTATAGGGACCTTAAAACGTGGTCATTTAACAAAATCTCGATATGCGATTTTTAGTACGATCCCTATACCTCCCTTACCAAGGATAGTAGTGATGCACGACGAGGCATCTCATCTCGTCTCGTTGCATATTGCGAGACGAGAACGAGGGCGAGATTGAAATTTAAAATTCGAGGCGAAATCGATATAACAACTCCGAGAAGCGAGAAATATCGCGAGATTCTCGCGAGAGTCTCGCAATAAAAAGTATTTGTAACTTTATAGCTTTGATTCATAAATTTACTGAAAAATGCACCGTACAAGGAGTGGAGTCAACGGTAATTCGTGCATAGAACACGTGAATGTGAAAATTATACGAATTGACTATTTTTTTTTTTGAGTCTATCTAGAGTCGAATGATATCTGTCGCAGAGCGAGGAAAAGCAAAATAAAGACTAAATCGGTTTTGCATCTAATAGAACTAGTTTTTCTCCAACATTTCAGCCCCTAATTCATCCCAGTTAAAATTACGGTTAATAAAATTCTTGTCGTCCCTGAAAAGTAAAGGATCTTATATTAAGCGTCGACAGGAGCCAACACGGAGTGATTTGTTGGCAGCGGGTTCCCAGTGTAGCGCTTTTTTATGAGTAAATCTTACTTAAATAGTGGCATATAGTTAATGATAAAGTGTAAGAACTTTTAGTTACAAAAAAGAATTTTTTTAATGTTTAGTTAGTTTTACTGATGACAGAATGTATTAACAGATGTTCGTATTGAAATAATTTGGTGACTAGAATTTAGTAATGCGTCTCTTTATTATAGTTATACGACTGTAAATACACGGAAGACGGAACGATTGGTGGGAACTTGTCTTTTGTAGTTCAACTTATATGTAAATACTGGGGTAAATACGTAGTGCGCAAGCGCTTGTTTTTACAGCGAGACACTCGCGAGACTCTCGCGCGAGAATGAGACGAGACCCACACAAATGTGCGAGAACGAGAGCGAGTTCGAGATTACAGATCCGAAAACGAGACGAGATCGATATTTTATATTTCTCGTCTCGTCTCGCCTCACTTGCATCACTAAAGGGTAGCGGGAGCTAAAAATTACAAGAGAGAAAGATGTTTCATATTTCATGTAAAATTAAACAGAAACTTGCAAAAAGTGAACGTACTATACCTCCTCATAATATGATCTATGACTAAAAAAACCATCATGAATAAATTAATTTGGCGAAAAAACTTGTGAAAAATGATCTTACAACACCGTTCGTTGGAAATTAACTAAAACTGTCACAGGGCATTAATTTTCAAGCAATTAAATAGGTCAAACCGGATTAAAATACATATGAACTAGTTAGAATTTCAAAGACAGAATTTAAAGCCAAGTAGTTCATCATTCGGCCTTGCTACACCGTTCATAAATTTAACCTGCATTTCTAATTTAACAACAGGGAAAAATCTTCTATAATCAACCGAAAAACTATCAAACTAATGAGCAAATATTTACCAGTAGTTCATAATATTTAATTTAATATTTTTCAAGTTATAACAAATATTATGGACTACATCATAACAATTTACTAAATAAAGCGCCGAAACTATTAAATATTTTAATCAACAAACCTAATAATTATTAATGAGAATTAACTGAATCATAGCGCTCTAAATACCGACATTAATTACAATTTAACCTCATTAATTAATTAACATTAATCGCAAAAGAGACCTCACTGAAAAGTGAAAAGATCAACGATTGTATAAATATTTTTGCAGTAATTTATTTGTTTGTTTTGGAACAGTGTGTTGTTTTGCACCGTGTTTTATTCCACAAGCTACTTGATGCAGTATTGCAGTTTTGTGTGATTTCAGCCTGCTATGAACATTGCCAATGCCGTTTTGAATTGTATATACTTTTGTAGTTTTATTTATAAGACTGTTTTATTTTTGAGTAATAATTCACTGAAATGTTGCAAATGAACAATAAAATGAAACAGTCTGGATATACAGATATGCGGTTTTCAGCCAAGAATTTATGCATGCAGCATTACATTTATATGAAACTGGTTACATATACATTTTCAGGACACGAAATCTATTCTGTCTGCACTGTTTTGTCTATTTTTCTTGTGATTCTCATTACAGAATAGGTTTCATTTTTATATAATATTCAATTTTGTCTGTATTTGCAATTTATATTTGAAATATACAGGGTGGATCAAATTAGAGTTCCTTATATGAAAAACTTTCTTATTATGCACGCTAGAGAAAATTGTAGGACTTTATAAGCCAACTTTTAGAAACAAATTCAATGGTGTCAAGGCATTTTTAATATTTTCATTTGTTTCAAGTTACGAAAAAAACCTAAATTTGATTATTTTAACTTTTGGTTATAACATTTTTCTGAGTGAAATACCTAGGCCCTAGGCTATTCGACTATATTTTATAATTCATCTGATAATATAAATAAAACTAGTGCCCAGTAACCAACAGTACTTAAATTTTAAGCGACCTTAAAACAAAAATCTGATGTGGCCAACACTATACCTCCCGCCATTAATTTAAATATACATACTTACATATTTACTTATGCTGGAAACTGTATTAAGTTCCATTCCATATAACTGCGGTTCTGTTTACTATTTTCTTTTAAAAACGTTACTATTATTAATTTGAAATGATTAGTTCTTTGACAATGACATTTATCTGTCAGTTACATACATTTGAAATATGAATTGTGTAACCCAGGAGTTGTGTTTGTTTATTGCGTGGGCTCCGGGATTTAAATTATAGATATATTTATAAATTTATCCATAAACATATAGAAAAACCTGTAGAAAATTTAATAATCTTTAATTTTTATAATAACATAAATCTCGAAAAAATAACATGTAAAGGTATTTTTCGAAGAAAAACTATTTTGAGCTTCAAGTAAAGTGCCATTTCTGATTATCCGATTTACACCAAAATCCAATGGGTTCTTTCCATATTAGAACAATGTTGAAATACAAGGTTTCATAATTTTCCGAATAATAGTATTTGAGTTAGAGCGGAGGATTCACACATACACACATACATAATTTAAGGATCGCCTAAAATTTAAATGACGTTGGTGCAACCGGCCATTAGACTATTAATAAAAATCTGGTAAAAACATCTCTATTAATAAGCGAGTTGTGATCCCCTCAAAATTTGAACAAATATGACGTCACGAATATGAATATTCATCTCAAACTGTTTGCTTTGTGGATCTTATAATTCTTAAAGTGTATGACATTCCTAAATAAAATTTATAAAAAATAAATTAATATTACAACACTTAATAAGTCTACATACTTTATAATTGTAAGCGTATTTAAATTATTAAGTTTAATACAAATAAAAAATGTTTCAGAATAGAACTGGCGTGAGTGATACCAGCTGTCCCGCCACTTGAAATTGTTTACTTTAATTCGTTAAACACCTGGTAGGCGGTCTTTCAGTCGCCAATCAAAATAATTTATATTCTTGGTGTTTCACTAAAACAAAAGCCTCCTTATTTCCAAAATATTTTAATTATATCATTTTAAGTACGTCTTTATTATTCTTTTCTTCTAATTTCTCTTATTTCGATAGAGCTGGAATAGCCCAATTTAAAAAGTGTTTCAAATATTTAAAAAAATAGCTATTTGTGTATTAGAGCGCAAAATGGGACATTGTCGATTGAGAGGTTGTTGCCGCGCGACGCAGGAGCGAGGCATTCTCTCGAAATCGACAATGTCCATTTGCGCTCGAAACTCACACAATGGGGTCCTCCACCATAACAAAAATTTATTTTTTATTTATTTTTACTTATCGGTATTTTCCATTCTTCTTGAGCTATTGCTTCAATCTAATCTAAGCATTTTACACTTTCGTTTTTGTAAATGAATGCCCTATTTTATTTTCACAGCAGTGCGGCATTTTGTTTGGTTATGTAAGTGGGTAATGTGTAACTACAGTGTCATTAATTCCTGACTAAACGTTTCCATTAAGAATGTAGCCAAGTAACATTTCTCAACATTGTATAGTTAGAAATTTGAGGAGCGAGCGTTTTTTCTACTTTGTCGCTCTAGAGCGGCAAAGTGACATTTTGCGTTGACAAAAGAGAGCGCAAATGGCTACTTTGTATATAGACTGTAGAAAAAATAACATGTGTAATAAGAAAGTTCTTCATATAAGGAATTCGAATTTATCCCACCTTGTGCTAATGAAAAAGTTATCAAAAACATTTTCATAACCTAAAAGACAAAATTGAAACTTAAATCTACTTCTTCTCCAACCTCCTTTAACTTAACTTTCTATACAGCTGAGGACTCTCCTGATCTCTTCGCGCCCCGGAAGGATGAAATCAAGGAAGGACAATGGATGGGAGTGACAGTAAAAAGCCAGGGACCTGAAGGTTTGGTCCTGGTCTGCGCACATAGATACGTCACCATCGTCAGGGATTCTCGATGCGGACAAGGGCTGTGCTACACCCTTACAAATGAGTTGGAGTACGAGAATGCGTATGAACCTTGCAAAGGAAGGTCCATCAAAAGGTAAGAAAGAAGAAAGTCAACTTTATTTGGGCCAGTAAAGTCGTAAAGAGGCATTATAAATCACTGTCACCAACCGAAATGGTCTACCAAAAACTTCCCTTAATGGAAATTGTCAACTATTTTAATAAAGAAATAAACTAAATGAAAGCCGAAACAGAGAAAATAGTATAAAACACTCGTTACTGAAAGCTAGTCAAGCACTCATTCATTCGATTATTTGCCGCTGCGCGGCTCGTATCCTAATTTGTAACTCGTTCTAGAATGGGGTAGAATAGTGTGACATCAGAGTATAGCGCGAAATATGAAGCATTGTCCTAAGCAAAAACGATACTTTCAAAGTAGACTCTATTGACAGAACACAAGAGTCAGAATTTAAAGACCTGTAATTTTATGCTGATATTATAGTTATTATGAAGAAGTTAACTTTGACATTAATAACATCAAATTGTAAACATTTTTCTATTACTTCGTAATACAATATATACATATTAATAAATAACAAAGGTTTTATTTTAAATTGAAATCAACTCTGAACTACAGAGTATCAAGTTTGCGCAGCTTCAAGCATATCCGAGAGTTTACCGACGTACCGACTGAAATATTGTTTGTTGGCGTTTTTGAGCATTTTCAAATCAGTTCTTTTCAGAAATTTAGATTTTTTCTTTTTAAGTTTAAGGTACGTATATAACTCTGTGTATCCACATTAATACATTAACAATATGACGTATTCCTAGGGTACTGTAACCTAAAAATGGTTTGCTGTCTTTCAAACGGGCTCTTCCGGCCGCTTCACGCGATGTTTCACGAACATGTTCGAGATTGAACAAACATGTAGTTCCATGCAAAGTTTTCTAAAACTTGAATAGAATAATTGTAATTACAAAATAGGATAATATATTTTGTTTAATTCAAAGGGTAATATTCAAACTTAATTGAATGATGCTGAAATAGCTAACTTTTCTTAAGTAAGATATTGGCGACGAAATGAATTGTTTAAAATTATAGTTATTTGCTGTGGCAATAAGGTTCAGTTTGGAAGACGTGTTTCCGGTAGGACAGTAGTTTAAATGAAGCGCGCCACGTATGACGTAATTACTGAACTACCCTATTGATTGCATTCTCTAACTTATGTTTCAATTTCGCAGAGGACTTGATCTGATTTAATTTTAGCTAAAGTTTATGGAACGCTTTTAAAAATTTAAAAAGACACGCAGAATCCAAATCTATTAATACCTCATTTACACTAAAAATGAGAGATATGAGATATTGCTATACTTTGTCTGAAATAACGAAAGAATTTTAATAGATTCTTGTGATTCTATTTCTATTCTACGTATGAGTAGATAACTTTTAACATGGATGAAATTGGGTGAGAAGAAAAATTATTATATAAAATTATAAATATAATAAATACTAGAACAGATAAAATATATATATTTCGTCTGCGGTACTAGTACTAGTAATAACTAAATAACGTTTCAAATATTAAAGCTTTTATGATATTGTACACCGAAATACGACTTCCTAGAAATATTCGTGACATACAATTGATTTTATGTCCATCATTTAGTTTCAGGCGGTTCTTTTGATGTGGTAAATTTATTTAGAACGCATCGAGAAACACACCATTCAATTCACCGAAGCCAGACGTGATTATTTAGGAATGCTTGAAACAATTTAAATTGTTACCGGAAAGCAATCTATATTACTCCCAACAAATTACAAGAAAATGTTTTAATAGGAATTCCAAAAGAATTCCTCATATTTTAGAATTATAATAGTAATAAACAAATTTTCATGTTATAGGGAACATCAAGACTTCAGTTTATGCCAAACTGGTACTAGCGGAGCCCTACTAGCCGATGGGAACGCTATATTCGGTGCTCCGGGACCCTTCACGTGGAGGGGTACACTTTTCGTACAAACTGTAGATGGAGAATTTTTAAGTCGTGATAAAACTGTCTATATGGGTCCATTAAGTGATACATCTGATCCAGTTGACAAATACAGTTATCTCGGTACGAATGAGAATTATTTTTCATAAGTAGAAAATAAATATAACGATTAGATGTTAACAATTACTCGAAATCTCAGACATTCAATATTTATTTTTTATTACAAAACCGAAGTTACGAAACATAGTATATTTTACGCGCTGTTTGAATTGCTCCTGCCACAATGAGGGAGTTTTCGAATTTTTGATTTTTTATGTTAAAATATTTTTAAATCTAAAGTGTTTTTACTTTTATATTTTGTAAATTTTTTAAATACCGGAGAACAAAATGTTAAACTTTTGCAATATTTTCTTCCCGCCATTATGGCGTACACTACATCAACTATGTGCGCATTAGGTTTCGACATACGTGCCCAAAATGTGATTCATAGAAAGAGACAGAAGCAAAACACGGCCAACTGTTTATGTTTACATTTGACACTTAACGATTTCATTTCTGTGTTTATCGTATTTTCTAGGTTTTACGTTTACATATTTAAAATAAAATAATTCGTTTTATGCTATTTGACATTGAATTTGACATTTCAATATCAAATATAGAAGACATTCATGTTTTCATTCTAAACTAGCGCTCATAGCGGACAACTATGGCGAATCAAAGATGCTGCAGACGTCATCGTATTGCGGGTGATTTAACTAACAATAAATTTAATATCGTTTGTACAAAAAAATACGCTATATTTTATTACATTTATTGCATTAATAGTAATATTGTATGTATAGTAAACTAATAATGTGGAGAAATCATTTACATTTCAACATGACTAAACTCCCCCAATAGCTGCAGTTCGACAGTAGGCCATTTTTTAGCTGAAAATGGAAACATTTTGGACATTTATTATAAATAATATTTACCATTTTTTTAAAATTATTCATTTACATTTTACCATTATCTTTTTTCTAATAAATAAAATATGACAATACACGTTCAAATATAATTCATTAATAATTTTGTTTAAGCAATTTTGTTTATTAATTTAACTCCAAACATCCATCACCCGGTATACAGAAATTTGAACAGAAAATCATATTCGAATTTCAAAAGAAAAATACTGGTGTGACCAAAACAATACCTCCCGCCATTTTCAGCCCGAGTCACAAAAAGATGAAGTTAATCCTTATTTTTGGATTAGCGAATTTTACTCTAATTTTTACAGTTTATTTCTAATCCAAGTAACTACCTTTTTTGATAATAAAATGAAGATTAAATTTTAAATACCGGGATAGAATAGAATTCACTAATCGAAAAATGAGGATTAGCTTATACTTTTTTGTGTATCGTTAATTTTTATTAATCTAAATACATACCTACATATTTACTTATGCTGGAAAGTGTATTGAATTCCTTTTCTATTGTTCTATTTACTTTTTTCTTTTTAAAACGTTACTAATATTATTTCTTTAAAAGTGACATTTATCTCTGTCACATACGTTTTGTTTGTTTAAAGCGTAGGCTCCGGGATTTAAATTATAGATAATTTTATAATTTTATTCATAAAATATGTAGAAAAAGTATTAATGCAGATCTGTAGAAAATTTAATAATCTTTTTTGAAGAAAAACTATTTTGAGCTTCAAGTAAAGTGCCATTTCCGGTTATCCGATTTACATCAAAATCTAATGTGCTCTTTCCATCGTGAAAATGTTAAAATTGAATTCTAGGGACCTTAAAACGTGCTCATTTACTAAAATCTCGATATGCGATTTTTAGCACGATCCCAATACCACCCCTACAAAGGGTAGCGGGAGATAAAATGATATGTTCAATTATTTTTCATGGTTTTTAAATATTTGTAGACCCTGATGAAGATACATTTATAGTTAAAAGCGTATACCGAAACGTCGGCTTTGTATGAATAATGCTGTATAACTGAGATTTCGAGCAATTGTTAACACTTGATCTACACCACTGTCGAGAAATTTACCCATATTTAATGATTATTTTTATAGGTATGAGTGTAACTGCAGGTAATTTTATGAACGAAAAAGAGACACTTTTTGCTGCTGGTGCTCCGCGATCGAATGAAACAGGACAAGTCGTTATTTTTAATAAAACACACTCAAATTCCATCATGAATGTTGTTATGAAATTAAATGGTGAACAATTTGCTTCTAGTTTTGGGTATGAAATGTCATCAGCTGATGTTAACGGAGACGGGTATGTTATAAACTTTATGTTGTCGTCCCACAAAATATACGACAAACATTTTTATTTTTAGAAAAGCTGATTTGCTGGTTGGAGCGCCATTCTACTTCAGCAACAAAGAAGAAGGAGGAGCTGTATATGTCTACACAGATTTTAGCTGTAGATGGAATTGTCAGTGGAACTTAAAACTGACAGGAAAACTCGAATCGAGATTTGGTTTTGCTATTAGCGGACTAGGAGACATCAACAAAGATGGTTTTGAAGACGTTGCAGTTGGTGCTCCTTATGAAGGAGATGGTGCTGTTTATATTTATTTGGGTTCCAAAAATGGTTTAATCAAAGAACACTCTCAAGTAAGATTAACAATGTTTTACGAAGTTGAACAAAAAATAACGACAATTTTCATTTGTTTCAAAAAGTAAATTTATTCGCCAAATTTAATATTGTTCTCTTGTAACACTTGTGAAATGCACTTAGATTTCAGCTCTTCAGCGATTTTGCCTTTATTTGCTTTATGATTGCAAATCGTTGAACAAATTTTAAATTTTTGCCATATTTTCATAGGTGGTGCTAAGACGCCCATTTTAGACGTCTTCACGACCCTCATGAAAAAGTATGCCATTAGTTTCTACATAGCATCCTCGCCAAAAGCCGTCTCCAACATTTGCACAACATAACTGTACTTTATACCATTTTTTAAACACAAAATTTAAACTATACATCGTTCAACGAGAGAACGGATCTGTTTCACGCAAGCAACTATAAAATTTGGGCGGGGAAAATCATATTAGAATAATGGGGACTTATGATTTTAGTATTTTACTGTTGCCATCTAGTGAGTTCTAAAGTAACCTTTTGGACAAAGACGACAAGCTCGAAGAAAGAGACAGCAAAGCACTACCATGACCTCTTAGATAGAATCTAAAACAGAATTTAAATGTGTTGGATAATTTTGTATTTCGGTATTACTAATTTTTAGAATTTATCTTCAACTAACCAATCATTATTATAACAAAACTGATTGCTCATACGTTAAACACCACCGCAAAATAAAACAGCAACTACCAAATCGGATTAGGACAATACGTTGAGAAGAGAAGAGAGGCCTTGGTAATACAAAACTATCTCTTCGAGCCTGTCGTCTTTTTCTAAAGACATGTAGTACTGGAGAGGAGCATGTATGTTATGTGACGTCAATTTCATAAATCCCCATTGTATTGTTATTATGTTTAGATTCATATAATATCATTACCGTATCTGAGTACAAAGCAGATTGGCACACCCAGTAATGGGTAATATGCCGTGATGATATATTTATTTACTTATTTATTTATGTATTTATTTATATAATTAAAGTACTGCAAATATAATAGAAATAAGGAATATAATAAGAATGAAATAATAATGCGAAATTGGTTCGTGATCGGGTCCGTTCTCTCGTTGAAGGTATAGATATAGATTATTTATTACATCATTTTTAAATTTAAAAAAATGCCGAGCCTGTCGATCATAAACTACGCGTCCAGAACGCTGACATACACTTCACAGACCGTAGTAACAACGTGGTAATAAAAATGAGCTGAATCGAAAATGAATAACGCGCGAAATGAAAAAATTCTCATTACTTTTTGATCAAACCTTGTATATGGGGTGTTTCACGGAAGCGGGACACCTCGATTATTTTCTTTATTATTGGGAATAAACTAAAATTATTCACATAAAAATTGTAGTAGATTGAGGAGGACATTCTCTTGTTAAAGAAAAAAAATAAGCCAGTGCTTTTCAAACAATAACAAAAAGTTATATTTTTTAAATGGGAAGGTATATAATTTTTATGTCCATTCGATAGAGTATTTTTTTCTGAATTCAACCATGCAATTATTTTTATCCTTTATATAACAAAAATATTGAGAAAAATTCTTTTAAAATAAATTAATTTTATTTTTCTACAGTCTATATACAAAGTAGCCATTTGCGCTCTCTTTTGTCAACGCAAAATGTCACTTTGCCGCTCATGCGCGAAGTAGAAATACGCTCGCTGTCTAAATTTCTAATTATACAATGTTGAGAAATGTCACTTGTCTACATTTTTAATAGAAACGCTTAGTCAGCATCTAATTGCAATGTAGTTACACATTTACCATCTTCACAAGCCAATCTAACATATAACTGCTCTGGCGGTATATTACATAACCAAACAAAATGCCGCACTGCTGTGAAAATAAAATAGGGCATTTATTTACAAAAACGAAAGTATAAAATGCTTAGATTAGATTGAAGCAATAGCTCAAGAAAAATGGAAAATAACGATAAATTAAAATTAAATAAAAAATAAATTGTGTGAACAGTTGTGCTGCCACCTGCAAAAGTTTGGCGTGAACGCTCCCAATGGACATCCACTTTTCCATTGCACTAGTTTAATGTACTTGAAACAAATAAATTATTCAAAATCTTATAATATTCATCACAAAATTGGCATTAATTTTTTGTAAAAACGAAAACCAAAGCAATATCTGGAAGCCACATTTTAATACGTCCCTATCTTCAATGCAAAACTATTGAGTAGTACGAAGTACTGTAAATACAAAATGTACATTTTATTATTTTTTTGTTATGATGGCGGACTGCAGAAAAAATCTTGTGTGTGTTTCGAGCGCAAATGGGACATTGTCGATTTCGAAAGAATGCCGCGCTCCTGCGTCGCGCGTCAACAACCTCTCAATCGACAATGTCCCATTTTGCGCTCTTAATACACAAATAGCTATTTTATAGTTATTTTTCATTAGGCTGTGTATGACAAACAATTGAGCATAAATTAAAACGAAACATAAATATACCTTTATATTAGTTTGAGAACCACTAGTTTAAGAAAAAAACTTCAATAAGTGAATGTCCCCTCGATCGACTACAACTTTTATATGAATAATTTTCGTCTATTCCCAATAATACGAGTAAAGAAAATAATATAAGTGCCCCGTGTCCGTGAAACAGCTTTTATATGAATTAATAATAATTATTGTTTGTAGAAATTGTTACCACTGAAAACTGGTATTACAACACTGGGATATTCGTTAAGCGGCGGGCAAGATATGGACGAAAACGGTTACCCCGATCTTTTAGTAGGTGCTTATGAAGTTGATACTGTTATTATGTACAGAGGTCGTGTTATTATTGATATCAACACTAATATCACGGAAAATGAGCTCCGTAACATAGATCCTAGTAAACAAAGATGTTTAATTGATCCCAAATCAAATGTTACTTGGTATGAACAAATTAAAACAAATCAGAGAATATTATTTTAATTTTGATTGCTTACAGTGTAACATTCAAAGCTTGTTGCACCTTAAAACTCCAAGCACAAGCTAGGGGAACCTTGAAAGGAGATCAGTCTTTAATATACACAATTGAGGCTGAAACATTTAACGGAGAACGTAAATTTTCTCGAGTTTACTTCAAAACAAACAATGATCAAAAGCAACATGTCATTGTTAGAAGATTTGCGCTTGAGCCAAACAAATATTCCTACTGTCAAGACGAAACTGTTTACTTGAAAGAAAATACAAGGGATATATTATCGCCAATTAGATTTAGATTAAACTATACTCTAGGAAATGACAAACCAAACACTGCCATTTTAAATAAACAAAAATCTGAAACTATTTTCAAAGCTACGTTCCAGAAAGACTGTGGAGACAACGATATCTGTGAAAGCCACTTGGTTTTAGATGCAAGATTAATGTTAGATGAAGCTGCAAGCAGGAAAGATGAAATGAAGGAATATACTCTTACATTGGGAGAAGAAAATGAACTTAAACTTGATATTACAGTAAATAACAAAGGGGAGCCTGCTTATGAAACGCAACTATTTGTGGAACATCATTCGAGCTTGAGTTATATTGCAATTGGACAAAAAACGGTAACTATTTTCGAAAATAATATTTTATTCACAATTGGTTAGTAATAAGTGAGTTTCTATTCTACCAAACTAAATAGTTGGAAAGTGACTCATTGTTTATTACACTTTCCAGCTAGTTGAATATTTTTCTACACACGTGTGGAAAATTATTGTTTTCAAACTCAAAATGAGTACGAGAAATAGCCAATTCCCGCCCTAGTACTGGAAAAAATCAAAACAAAATTTTTGTTTTGTTTTTAAAGCAATGGGATAATCAAAAATAGTAAAAGTTTTTAAAAATATGAAAAATAATAAATTATACTCCCTCTAAAAAATACGGGGTATTTTGCTTTTGATGACGCAGGACATGTACGCGCGTGTTTGAATAAATAGGCTGAAAGTATGATATGACTAGCGAATGAAAGCTGACGTATAAATTATTTTATAGATGTGGTTTCTTTTGAAACCTAGAGAAGAATAAAATTGTACGAAATATTCAGGTATGAAATTTTTGCATGAACCTATTTAAATTTTAAATACTGGACTAAGAAAGCACAGACTTACATTACTACGTCTGGCTGAAAATAGATGGCCGACTAGGGTAAATGAATATCAAAACAGGGGTGCTGTTAAAATATTTTAAACATTTTTCGTTTATGTTGATTAAAACAAAATATTTTGATCTTTAAACTATTTAGTTTAGCAATTCTGTGTAATAGGATTATTTTTAATTTTCTTTAACAGTAATTCCGACTCGAGGGTTGCTTACACCTGAGACGAACGAACTAGAATTTGCGGTATTAATTTTTTTAAATAGTACAATTCTAATCTTCTGTAACGGAATACATAAGGGTCAGTTTCCTTTTAAATCAAATACAGGGTGTTTTAAAAATACTGTAAAAAAATTAAAAGGCATATAGTACTGACCAAAATAAGTAAAAAATCTTAATCAATATAGGACTGATCTTCAACTGTTTCCGAGAAAAGCGAAAAACCGAAAAAAACTGACAAAGATAGTGATCGAACAAAATTTTGTCTGTCAGTAAATAGACTATTAAAAAACAATAAAATTATATATGAAACATTTTTCTCAATTTCTAATAGTTACGAAGTTATTTAAAAATTAATTATTGGCCAAGGTCACCAAAACATTTAACATAGTACAATTATTTGATTTTTTTTAAAAAAACAAAAGCACATCTACGATGACCCCTGAAAGGTAAACAAAAAATCCCATTTAATCAAAGTCGTAACTCATAGTTTTCGAGATAGCAGACGTAAACCCCGTAAAAACTCATTTTTCACTGTCTCAAATCTCGGAATTTATGGAAGATCGGACCTATGTTGATTAAGCTTTTTTACTCATTTTGGTCAGTACTATATGCCCTTAATTTTTTTTCAGTATTTTTGAAACACCCTGTATAGGGAAATGTTTTCAAAAGAAACCACATCTATTAAATAATCTAAACGTTAACTTTCATTCGCTAGTCATACTATATAAACTTCTACTTTTTCAAGCTCCGCCTCAACTAAGAATATACTTGTTCGGGTATGTTGGATCTGTTCGGATACTGTTTGGGTGACTTTCTTGTTTATGTGTGTTTGTTGTTAGATCTATAACACTCAACCTGTAAACCATTGTTTGTTTATTTCTAGTATACCCGCATTATCTACGTCACAAAGCAAATTTAAAATTCAGACCTTAATATCTCGCTTATTTGGAGGAATTTTTAACTCGAACTTTCACATGTGGTTTTATATTTTTATGAACTTCAAAAAAAATATATATCATGGAATTGCCAGGATTGCTTTAAAAAGTCATTTAATTTTTCATATTTTTAGACGACTGTAAAAAAAATATTGTTTGCAACACTGTGGAAAACATAATTGCCATATATCTCTATTCTAATATTCTAAAGCAAACTAAACAAATTATAATAAAAATGTCAAAAAATATTAATAAAATTACTGTTTAAATTCAATTACCACAAATTGTTTGTGAATAAAATGCACACCTTGCGGGAATGCTTATTCCAGCCTTACGCTCATAGCTGACCTCGGTATGAGGTATAGCTCTGTCATGTAACTCAGCGCTCGACTGTAATAGAGCATTTACCGGCTCGGTATGTACTACACTATTACAGTTATTTATTTAATATTCTTTTCAGGGAAACATAATTTGCAATTACAAAAACGACACTCTAGTTGTGTGCAACTTAGGTAATCCATTCAAAAAAGATCAACTAGTAAAAACATATTTGAGATTCGAACCAAAGAATTTAGCCAAAACACAAAAGAAATTACATTTCAAAGTTCATGTTAATTCAACATCCAAAGAAATGTCAAAACGCACTTCAGCTCATCTTATTGCCAACGTTGTCAAACGCGCAGAAGTCACCATCAACGGTGCCGCTACATCTCACGTATTCTACGGAGGCGAAATCAAAGGGGAATCTGTCATGAAATACTTCGACGATGTTGGCTCCCGAGTTGTCCACACTTATCAAGTTATAAACAACGGCCCTTGGAAATTGGAACATTTTGAAGTTTACATAGATTGGCCTGTTCAGGTTGCCAACAACAAACCTTTAGGAAAATGGCTACTTTATTTGGAAGAAATACCAATTGTTGATGGAGGAGAACGATGTTACATGCCAGAAGATGCAGTTAACCCGCTGCATCTAACAATTCGACCAGGAACGCAAGATATTCCTCCAGATGGTGAGATGATTTCAAATCAAGATGCTCCACATAATGTGACACATCCAAGGAGTAAACGAGAAGTAGAAATGATTATAAAATCAGAGACTTTCATCGATAATGATGGACACAAAAGAGAAATTGTCAATATGGTAAATAAAACGTTTTTATCAATTATGTGTTAACAATTACTCGAAATCTCTGACATACAACATTTATTCTTACAATACCGACATTTCCATATACACTTATATCTTCATCAGGGTAAGTAAGATCGTACAGCTTCATAAAGACGTATTCAGGTTCAGAAATACGTTCGTTTAAACTTTAAACATTTATTTTTACAAAATCCGAACAGAATAATATGAATATATCTTTATGAATCTGTAAGATCTTACTTATCCTGATGAATCTATAAGTGTATACCGAAACGTCGTTTTTATAGAATACATCTTGTATGAGTGAGATTTCGACAATTTCGAGTAAATGAGTAGCTTGTTGAAAAAACAACCTAATAATAAAAAAAACTTTCTAACTAGCTTCCCGTTTAAGATTTTTGTAATTATATTACAGCCTGAGTGTCTGATTGCGAATCTGGGGAACCGGGTTCGATCCCGACCGACGCCAAATATTTCGAATTTTAAATGGCACAAAAATTACCCCTGTGGTGCACTCTCCACGCCAGCAATGAGTGCCCGTGAGGTGACTCCTGGTAAACGCCCGCACGTTACAAATATGTCATCATCATTACCGATATCTGCATAAAAAGCAGATTGGCACACCCAGTAATGGGTAATATGCCGTGATGATATATTTATTTATTATATTAACTTATATAAGTTGATGATTAAATATTGCAAAATGGATGTTAAGTAACAGAAATTACACAATTATGAGCTATTTACAGTGACACCAACGAAAATCGGTCTAAGGAATGTTAAGGGCCAGTTGCATAAA
This sequence comes from Harpalus rubripes, assembly GCA_963082715.1. NCBI lineage: Eukaryota > Metazoa > Arthropoda > Insecta > Coleoptera > Carabidae > Harpalus > Harpalus rubripes. Next base: position 14,005,839 of record OY720451.1, read on the forward strand.
ACGTTGTTAGCTGATCATGTGTTTAACTACACATTGTAGCCATGCATACGTATCAAAAATACACTGGAAAAGAAGCCTTGTCAAAGTTAACAACGTGATTAAGGTTAACAATGCTTTATGCAACTGGGCCTAAATGTTATCAGAATTTCTGTAAAGCGGCACTACGATTAGAAATATTTTACTATGACTTATTATATGTATGCAATTAGGGCTGTGCGATCTTAGATATTTGAAATCGATTTTCGATATTTTGCTAAAATCGATTTATCGCGATTGATCGATTTGATTAATAAATCGCAAAAATCGATATATTTTAACATGAAATCGAAATTCTATATCAAAAATCGATTTAAATAATCAAAAGATCTATTTTAATAATCGATCAAAAATCAATTTTAATAAAAAAATAGCAAGATCGATTTTTATTGATAAGATGTTTTTACTACGCATATGCATATCAAATTACGACACACAATTCACGAATAACACCTAGGACGCGTGAAACGCCAAATACTGGTGAAATTAATATATATTTTTTCATCAATCTTGGAAAAAATATTTTTTTAGAAATCCGATCTTTCAGAATCTAGAAGATTGATATCTTTCGATTTTCCGGAATTCGGATAAGTGTTTTTTAATTGATCGATCTTTTTGAAAAACATTGATTTTTCATTTGTCTATTTATATGAACACTTATTTCACAGTGATGTTATCTTATTTCCAGACTACATTTGGCCGACTGTTCCCCACTGCTCTTGTAAACATTGGTGATTGGTGGAACAGTGTACGTGAAATGCTCTCCCTTATCGCACCAGCTTTCTTTGGTGTCACGGACTGTATTAGTGATTTTTATAAGCCATTGTTTTTTTTTGTAAGAAACTGATAATTGGCAAAAAAGAAAATTAATGATTTTTTTTTATTGAAAGTAAAAATGATAAAATACATTTATTATACAAAATCAGCCTACATACTTCTTCCAATAACAATCAATGTGGTGGGATTAAGGTTATTTTTACTGTATCTTGGTAGGACTATGCACTGAAACTTTACAATAACTGAAGCATCCCTGAAAGTAGATATTACATTATACAACAAATTTACATATTATTTGGACTATGGTTGTTTTTGCCAGAGGTACCTCAATTGTTGACAACTTATCTACACCACAATCGAGAAATTCACCCGCATTTTTACCAATTTTCATTATAGACAATAAAACTGTGTATTTTCTTGCAGAACTGCCAAAACAATACAGCCAAGTGTCTCAGATTTTCCTGTGTTATTAAAAATTTGGAAAAGAAAGGTGAAGCCACTATAAAAATCAGATCAAGATTATGGAACTCAACTCTAGTTGAAGATTACCCCAAAATCGATTGGGTACGAATTGTTTCAACAGCTCGAATTGTTATACCACCAGATTATTCAGTGGAACAAGATACACGTGACGACATAGCTACGGTATTTAAAATATGAAAACTATAAAAATATCCTTTTTAATTATTTGTAATTCCAGGTGGAAACGTTAGCATATCCCGACTTAAAAGACCAACAAGAAGCAGCTCCAGTACCCCTCTGGATTATAATAGTTGCTGTGGTAGCTGGTTTACTACTTTTGATCATCTTAACGCTATGTTTGTGGAAGTTAGGTTTCTTCAAGAGACAAAGAGTAGATCAAACTCTTTCCGGCAATTTGGAGAAACATTCAAGAGAAGGGGAGCCGTTCTTAGCCAGCTAGGAAACATTCGTGTGAAATTTAGTCGTTTTAAATTTATTGGGTATTATGCTATATCTATATATCTACCGTCAAATGAGTGTCCGTGAGATGTCGGCTGGAAACCGCTCTTACGGTAAAAATATAACGTCTGCTTTGAAGGGAGGATTTAATAACTTAGAAATTTCTGGGCATCTTTAAATAAATAATAGTTATTTATGTAACAAGTTAAATGTAACTTTTTAGTACGAGAAAGAAAATTTGCAAATAAATTGCCATAGCGTGTTAATTTTTTCACTCGTATGCGTTCAAAAAGTGTTTTTTTTTCACATTTTTATTGTGTAAAAAATACATACTTTATAAACGTAACTTTTTTAATTGATGATATTTATTTATATGTCAAAATGATTGTATATTCGAAACAAATAAGCATTAACTTTATATTTAGATAACAGACGGACGTAATTTTTAGAATAGTTTTTATTCAAAAACCAGTTTACTCTCTCTTTACCTTACCGATTTTTAAAGCATTTAGATTAACCGGTTAAAAATATAAATATTGGTTTCGGTTAAAAATCACGTGTTTGGACTTAAAATATAGGTTAATCAGGTTTACAAACCGATTAAGGGCCACTTTTACAATCATTAGATAAACCTCGTATAACGCTATACCAGGTATAAAATTGAAAATTGTATTTTACAAACCTCGGATAAACCTCAGCTAGAATAAACATCAGTATTTCTTATCCCATGGAAATCGGTCGTATAAACCTCGATAAATTTATCCCTGGTTCTTATGGATACCACGTAATTACAAACGATGTGTTGTTATTCATACGTTTGACAGACAGTCATTACGATACGCAATTGCGTATCGTAATGACCTTCATTTCGATACGCAATTTTTTGTTTTAAACGGTTGGTACTAGATGACGTATCTTTAACCCATTTTTACCTAATTTATTTTTAGTTAATTGACAATTCATTTTAATAATATAATGTCGAAATTATTATTATTTTTTTATTTAGGGAAGATTATTTACATGAAAATGTACAAATGGTTACAAATATAATCACAAATTGAGTAAGTAAATGTTATTGTAGAAGGCGCAAAATATAAAAAAATAGTATAAAGAACTCATTTTATAAGACTTTCTTTCGCACTTGTCAATTAAATTTTGACGCGTGCGAAAACAACATGTCTTATAAAACACGTTCTTTAATATACTATTATATCATCTAACATCGTAAAAAATGCAAATTAGAAGGCAGGGCAGAAATAATAACAATATTGAAGAAAAATAGTCTAACAAGAAGATAATTTTATTGTTTCAATACCAACCTAAAGTGATTTAACGTAATTCCTGGTATAACTATCTGATAGATAAAAATGCATTGTAAAAGACAGTCTTATTTATCGAAGGTATGGTTGCTAGGATAAAGTTATACCTCCGATAGCTATACCATAGTTTATCCATCAATTGTAAAAGTGGCTCTAAAACACGGTTTTTACGATTTTTAAAATAGAAAGCTACCTATTCCATTATTTTTTACAGATCTATAAAGAGTAATTTTATAAATTGAATATTGGAAAGAATTTTCAAGTTTGATTTCGATTCAAATAAAATTTCAAAATATATAATTCCTACTATAAACACTATACATAAATTCATGTAGGATTTATATATTTTCTGAAGTTATTATCTCTTCTTTAAAAGCTGCTATACAGCACACTCATTCCCAGTAGAAAATAGGATAATACAATTTAATAAAAACTATCTGTGTGATAAACTATTATATAAAATTAAGAGTTATTTAAATCAAAAATAAACTGAAAATTAAATTGAAGTGAACACAGGGTGCATACAAAATGAAAATTTGCATAAAACTTTTTGCCTGCAGTGCCGCGTAAATAGTTTTAGTGACTTATTCACTTGTGGTGCTATTTTAAAAACTTTATACTATTTAATATAAATGCTATTAAAATATATACAAGGTTTATTTAAAAGTACTTAAAAGTTATTTATTTTAATAAAAATAAGAACTAAATGCCGCCGTAAATTCGAATACTTATAACAAATTTGAAATGTGAATAGTTTTCATTGTTAAATTATAATTTACCTAATAAACAACAAAGAAAAACAGACCAACTCACCATTTTATTGTTTCGGAGCCGATCATTGTTAGTCAATAATGGCAATGAATGTAAAAACACTTTTGTCTTAATTAAATTCGCGTAAAATGTTTCAGTACTCAAAATAACAAATTATAGTCCACTATAAAACACAAATTTAGCACTAATCCCATTCATTTTTTCATATATTTGCGTAAAACAATCATAGAAATAGAGACATCTTAACCTTACGACCGCCGGTATCCAACTAAATTTATAGCAGTAAACGTGCATAACAAATTAAAACAAGTCAGTTAGTTTGAAATTTTCAGCGTAATTATTTTTTTTCTAAAATAAATTCGAAATTATTAATAATCAATTAATAATATTAGATAATGCAGCTATATAATTACTCAGCGTTTAATATTTAACAAGTTAGGTATTTTTCAAACTTATTTTTATCATATTTTACCACTTGCTCATTTTAATATTGCAAAATTTCTACTAAATATTGTTATTAATTTTAAAAATGTACATAAAAACTGTAAATATGTAAGAGTTGTATATATAAATATACATTTTATGTTTTAAAATATGAAATATATACGATTATTTGTATTTAATTTTAAATTTGTATAAGTAAACTACAATAAAATAAGTGTAAAATTGCAATATTTTGGAAAGAACAGCTTAGATTGTGTATAAATCATTTGGCAGAACTTTTTTGCGTTTGTTCATTACCTACATAAGAATAAGCATTTACATTTTTGTATATAAAACATATCATATACCTACACTGCCTAATAAATATTAAGCTAATTATTGTAATTGTTGTAGTAGTATTAACGTTGAATAAACGAAATATTTTAGAATATTTATTTGATCAATTATTTTACAGTAATGTGTTAATATATGTATTTTTGATTAGTTCTACAGCCTGAAAATTCTGTGTACTTTCAAGGTAATACAACGGTTCCATGGTGTAATGGTTAGCACTCTGGACTCTGAATCCAGCGATCCGAGTTCAAATCTCGGTGGGACCTAAGCTTTTAATTTTTTCTTCTGATTATTATAATTTCCTCAAGTAATGCCATGTACTCAATCAATTTTCCTTAATCTTTAATCACATTAACTTAAAATTAATAATATGCTATTATATGCCAAATATGCAGCAACATTGAATATCGCGCGTTATGTAGGGACATTTACATTGTGTAGTTGGTGAACCTGGTGTATTGTCATTTGTCACAAAATTTTAAAAACGTGAGAACAAACGCAATTTCTCAATTTGTGACACTTTTCAGGTATACTACAGTGACAAAAGACCGTCATACATTTATAATGAATATATCAGTAGATTCTACTGAAGCTCAACTACAGATACGGTTTATAACAAAACAAGAACAGTAAGAAATACTATTCTAACCTAATTTTCACCAGCATGTATATCCAATAATATTTATTAGGTATGCTGTTCCTGATGTACCATTATCTGTTCCGGCAAATATAGATTGCAAAGCGTTAAATAAATTAATAAATGAATTAATCAAAGAAAGTCAGTCTGGAGAATGGAGGAAAGTTTTATTCGATTTTTTAGTTTGCGGCGAATTTTTAAGAGTTCAGTTAAATGAACATTTAACGGAACGTTCGGTGTCTAGTGAAGTTACAGTAGATGTCGAATATGTTGAGAAATATCCTGCACCCGAACCTCAAGACAGTCTTATGCACGATGATTGGGTTTCATCAGTACATGCTAACGACAAATGGTAAGATTCACAAGAAAATGTTAACCTATCGATTTTCTTTAACTTTTGTTGAATAATGCTATTGTCATTTTTTTATTGTTTTGTTTTTGAATCAATTGTTTTTCTGCTTTTACGAGAGACGCTAGAATTATTGAGAAGAAAATCAGGTACGCCGTGAAAAACAAAGTATGAAATTAAGTTGCGAAAGTTAAATTCGTTAGAACACTATTATCGTTGTGAGTGAAAATATGTAATTATCTAGAGTTCATTTTCTTCTATTTTGCCGAAAAAATATTGGCAAAGAAAATGAACTCGTAGCCGCCTGGTTGCAAAATTATGAACTTGCCTAGAAAGTAATCAAACTGTTGTGTTTACGGTTGTCATACTGCCTTTTAAACAATATTGCACTTCAAATCAATTTACATTTAAAAATATATGAACTTTATTTGCTTATATCCCTGTCTAACACTGTACAAGTTTTGACAATTACTCTTCTCGCCGGCCATTTTCTAAAATCGGTGCTGCCTCTATCGGTCATTTTCGTTGCCAATAACAGTAATTTAACACCCGGCTCTCACATGATATAGCAACATGCGATTTTTTTGACTTAAATTTTACATGGTATAAGGTTTTTCTCTAAAGAGATAGATGAAATATAGTCCATTCACGATAACGAGAGAATTTGGAACTAACTCACTAGTAGAGACAAGACGTTCTATTGATTCGGCTTGAAAATTATCCCAATCCGACCAAATTCTCTCGCTATCCTGAATGGCATATACGCACACCAACAAAATTAGGGGAACAAAAATATGTTATTAGCGCGGAGTAGACAAGCAGTGTTTTAACTCTGTTAATCGTTAATAGATTATTTTAGAGAAAAAAAAAACTTCAAATAACAATTATAGAAAAATTAATTGTACACAACTTTTATTTAAAATATTTTTTTCTAAAACAATCCATAAACGTTTGACAGGGATATAACACTACTACTCACCTCTTCGCTAATCACCAGTTGTCCATGCTACCACCCTATGTATTTAAGAAACATTAAATCGTCGTATTTTCATGTTTGTGTTCTTAATTCTACATATATTACAATTAACAAATGACGATATAGCACCTAAATATAACCACCTACTTAATATTAATTACCATTTATTAATTGTTACATATTACTTGGAGTTTAATTCGTGTTCACTATACATTAAGGGTTAACAATCATTTCTGCTTTTGTTCGTTTCAATTTTAAATATATGAATTTTTTTAAGGAATATGGAGAAATGGGGTATATGACCATATTCGAATTTCTATATGTCAAAATATAAAATCTAACACTATAGCTTCTCATTATAATAATAAAAACTAAACATTAATTTGTAATAATGTTATTAGCAATTTAATGTTTTGGAGAAGGGATACATGCCGTAAGTATGTTAGAATCGTGGAAGAAGACGGGAAGGAAAGAGATACTTATAGATCAGCCAATTAGCGTCGCGATTGTTTTGATAGGTGTGGCATGGCCACAGCTGGCCATAACTATCTCTTTCCCTCCCAGTCTATCTGCCTTCTACCATGCTCACGTCACAAATCCCTTTCCCTAAATTTTTAATAATTATTTTCTCTGGCACTTAATTGACCCCTGTGGTGCACTCTCCACGCCAGCAATGAGTACCCGTGAGGTGACGCCTGGTAAACGCCCGCACGGTACAAATATGTCATCATCATTACCGATATCTGCGTACAAAGCAGACTGGCACACCCAGCAATGGGTAATATGCCGTGATGATATTATTTATTTATTTACTTATTTTCTCGTACAGTACGAGTAATTAATCGATTTAAAAAATACAGGTATTTTTTTGCCTAGTACTGTTACGTAAAAATAAAAATTTTGTCACATACCTCATTACTATTAATTAATAATTTATTATTTATAAATAATGGAAAATTCTAGTTTTTTAATTATGTTTGCAGTGTGAATTTGCCGCTACCAAATTCAGTCAAATAAATATAGAAAAAACATCGCAAAAATATTTTTTTTTGTGTTTCTCTAATTTTGCCGGTGTTGTGTAGTACATTTCATGATTATTTTGAAAGTATTCCAAAAGAAGATTAGTTGAAAGAAAGAATGGTGAAGTATATTATTGTTGAAGAAAATTATTTTGAACATATTTAAAAATATGAACCATGTGTCTTATTCTCAATAATTAACGTGACCCTGGTATAAGTAAAAAAAAATCATTCAAACGTGAAATTCCTGTCCTACCGAGAAATTAAAAGAACTTATACATCAAAATATACTTGATTTTAGGATTCTTACCGGATGTTACGACAATACAATCAATATATGGACCGTAAAAGGAAAACACAAACTATCAATTCAAGATCACACATCACTAGTAAAATCAGCCGCTTGGATATCTTTGGATGAGTCGACTGGCACATTTGTTAGGTATGTCAATATTTTTTATTAATTACTTGTTTATTTATTTTTACAATGAATTTAGTGCATCACATGATCAGACAGCTATGTTATGGCATTGGGATATTAGTTCAAATAAGGCAACATGTAAACAAATTTGTCGCGGACATGAACGGGGCATAGACTGTGTTGGTGTTAGTCCAAATTCAGAGAAAATTGCCACTGGAAGTTGGGACACCATGTTGAAAATTTGGTCAGCTTGTAAGTAATGTTTGTATTTTACAGATAAAATATTAATAAAATTGTGTTTTTTATAGTTTTGGAAGACACACAAGATGGAGAACCAATTTCAAAAAGAATGAGAGGCGACAATTCAAAAGTTAGAGTAAGTATTATTTCATTTCTAATTTATTTATGACTAAAAAATATATTATTTCTAGACGCCGCTTCATACAATAAAAGGGCATAAAGAAGCAATTTCCTCTGTACTTTGGACTGCAAATGACGAAATATGTACAGCATCAATGGATCATACTATTAAATTATGGGACGCGGAATTATGTGGAATTCGAACAGAAATTGTTGGCAACAAATCATTTTTTTATGCAGATTATTCTCCATTAAATAAATTATTAATTACTGCTTCTGCAGACAGACATGTAAGATTATATGATCCCAGATCAACAGAAGGTTCTTTAGTGAAAAGTACCTTCACATCTCATAATAAATGGGTTCAAAGTGCAAGATGGTCAAAAACAGATGAATATTTGTTTATTTCTGGCAGCCAGGACCACCAAGTTAAACTTTGGGACACGAGAAGGTTTGTTTTGTTTATTATACAAAGTGTTTTGTTTAATTATGTTTTGTTTATAGTCCCAAAGCTCCTTTGTACGACATGTCGGGACATGAACAGCAGGTACTTTGTTGTGATTGGTCAAATCCAAAATATATGGTATCAGGAGGAGCCGATAATACTGTTCACATATTTAAAGCAAAAAAAGCTATTAATAAGAATGTAGAATAATTATTTACATTTATTTTTTGTATTTTAATAGAAAACTATGATGAAAATTTAAATTAAGAATATCAGGACATGTAATATAAAAATACTTGAATGTTATTGTACGTAGTTTGTTAAATAAAGAAATAAATTTAAAATAATAATTTCATTTTTGGCCAGTTGCACAGCTACACTACAAGTCAACGAAAAAGTGTATATCGAAATTTTGACAATAATATTAAACAACTCATTTCACATTATTTTCGATACGATGTTGCCAATTTAACCAAAAGTTAAAATTTAACTATGCTCTGTTTCATTTAAGCCATTCAGTAGATGGTACTGGCAACAGCGCAAACTTGAAGTAGTCAAAATTACATTGGGTAAACTTGTCTCTAATTTCAGCCAATCAGAGAGGTCAAAACTATTCCCTATGCTCCGCAATACTGAATGGCTTAAATGGAACAAGGTATATAAGCGGTGCAACTGTTTAGTGCTAGTTTTGACCAGGGGCGTACACATAGGGGGGAGGTACAACTTGTACAGAAAATAGTCATTCTGTTGTTTGCTCCAATTATCCTCTTTCGAACAATAGAATAACTTGTCTGTATTCAAGAATTACATAGTCGAAATCAAAATATATATTTCATTCGCGATAGCGGGAGAATATCGGACTAATTCTTGAACTGACACGTCATTCTATTGGTCAAAAAAGGATAATTTTGGAGCGAAACCCAATCAATAAAATGACTTGTTTCTGTTCAAGTATAGTTAAATATCACTAAATTATGTCGCTTATATTTGACAACTGAGATGTGCCAGGTTTATTTTTTTCGCTTTTGTGAATCATACTCACACTGCAGTGGTGTGAAAATAGAAGCAGTTTGTTTTTGTTGTTTGATTGGATAATATGACAATATCGAAGCAGTGACCTCTATATACAGAGGTCACTGTATCGAAAATAAGAACAAACTGCTCATGTCTTCGCACCACTGCAGTCGTCTGAAACCAGATACAATATAGGTGTGCATTCTGACCACTCTGAGGGTAGAATTTATTTTCCTATCTGAACTATTTCAGTTAATCAGAGAGTTCAAAACTATACCGTATTCTTTACAATACTGAATTGGTAAGGTGAAACAAGGTATAAACAGTTTTGGATAAGTCGCGTTTCGGAATTCAGTATATTTCAAATAACTAAAGATGCGTTAAATCAGTGTAATGATTCAATCTATCCAAATATACACGAGTTTTTAAAAATTGATGCTCCCTCCCGAAGAAAAATACTGTGTACACCCCTGTTTTTTAGCCTGGTAATTTTTTTTGCAGTCTGGTGTAAATCATGTCACTTCAAACCTAACCTTAAAATAGTGTTTTTCAGAAGTTTGAATTTTCATTGTGAAAAGAGTAGCCTGTGTTAAAATATAAATACTTTGTGTAATGTAACATTTTACAAAATCTTGAAAAATGAGTTCTAAAAAGGGTTCAGGATTTGGATTCTCAGGGTTTCAACTCCCTGCGAAGCCTAAACGAATAAACAATGCTATTCCACCACCGCCGTCGAGTGGAGTCAGCAAACAGGGCTACTCTACCATGACAGCAATCAGCCAAAATGCTCTCGCAGCAACCTGGGGCATGCCGCGAAAGAGAGCCAAAACCGAGGAGGAATACTTCGAGGAAGATGACGATGATGGTATGTCAAGTACTCCAGCCCTAGCCTACATACCTGCACCAGGTAGTCCGACAAGTGTTCAAATCCCAGAAGAAAAATCCGAACCCGAAGAAGAGGAAGATCCCTTAGATGCTTTCATGGCAGGAATTGAAGAACAAGTCCGGACGGAAAGCAGCAAAGCACCTTCTGCCGCACCTGGTGGAATTCGAGACGACATCGAAGAAGAAGATGTCGAAGAATCATATTATAGATACATGGAAGAAAATCCAAATGCTGGAGTTATTGAGGAAGGATCAGACCAAGAAATCGAATATGACGAAGATGGAAATCCAATAGCTCCTACACTTAAAAAAATTATTGACCCCCTACCCCCAATTGATCATTCAGAAATTAGTTACGATCCTTACGAAAAGAATTTTTATACGCCGCATGAAGAGATTAATAATCTAACTAAAGATAGAGTAATAGAATTGAGGAACACATTAGGATTAAAAGTAACTGGTCCGTCTCCACCGAATCCAATAACAAGTTTTGGTCATTTATCTTTTGATGAAGCGCTTTTAAAAGCAATAATCAAATCAGAATACACCCAACCAACACCGATTCAAGCCCAGGCAGTACCTGCAGCCTTATCCGGCAGAGATATAATCGGTATCGCCAAAACCGGCAGCGGTAAAACTGCTGCTTTTATTTGGCCAATGTTAGTTCATATTATGGATCAAAGAGAATTAAAACCTGGAGACGGTCCTATCGGCTTAATTTTAGCCCCTACGAGAGAGTTGTCTCAACAAATATACAATGAAGCCAGAAAATTTGGAAAAGTGTACAACATTCAAGTTGTTTGCGCGTATGGTGGTGGTTCTAAATGGGAACAATCTAAAGCTCTTGAGGCAGGTGCTGAAATAGTTGTTGCTACTCCGGGAAGAATGATTGATTTAGTAAAAATCAAAGCAACTAATTTACAACGAGTTACGTTTTTAGTTCTCGATGAAGCTGATAGAATGTTTGATATGGGTTTTGGTAAGATATATTTTTACACTTGCAGTAATTCATACTAATTTACTGTTTTTCTAGAACCACAAGTGCGGTCGATTTGTAATCATGTAAGACCGGACCGACAAACTTTATTATTCAGTGCAACTTTTAAAAAGAAAGTCGAAAAGTTAGCAAGAGATGTTCTAACAGATCCGGTTCGTATAGTGCAGGGTGATGTTGGCGAAGCTAATACCGACGTAACACAAATTGTTTTGATGATGGGAAGCCAAGCCGATAAATTCAGCTGGTTAACAAGATGTATAGTCGAATTTTTATCTGCTGGAAGTGTTTTAATATTCGTTACGAAAAAGGTATGTCATTTATTAACAGAACATAACAAAATATTATATAAAAGTAATTGAATATAATTTCAAATTCCTCAGTAAAAACTATTTTAAAATAAACAGTAAATACTTTTTATTTGCACTATTTAAAATATGAAATAAAAGAAAAAAGAAGTTAAACATATTCAATTTTTATTTTTTTTTCAATAAACCTATTATAATTTTTTATCCAAGATAATACAGATGCATTTATATATTTCTGCTAAAGACAAAAAAATAAGTTAATAAAATACAAACAGAAATTTTATACAATTTCTCGTTTTCCTTCACAGAAAATACTTTGATATTTTAACACTACTTTTCAGTAATGCGGTATTCCGTAATAATATTTTTATTTTATTTTCTGAAAATTTCTCATTATAATAATAATTTTGATTACTTTTTTAATTTGAGTGATATGCGAATTTTTACGTATTCATTTAAAATGTAAAAAACTATCGAACAAGACAATTGACATCGCGTCAGTGGCAGAAAAACTGTTTCCTGTTAATAGAACAGTTACAAAATTTGTTAGAAATATCATCAGTCACTCGTACGGCACAAACTACGTGATACCTTTTAGCGCCAAAATAAATTACAGGAAAAACTCACGCTAGGAAAAAATAAATTTTGATTTTTTACATTATTCGGTTATTGTTTAGCATAATGGACCTTTCCAATTTAAAGAACAACTGAGATCTATGACGTTGGATTCTAAAAAAAATAGACGTAAAATGTAAGATAACTTTAAAAAATCTTATCGAAATAAGTTACAAAAGCTTTTATTGAAGGTAAAATGTCTAACGATGCACATTTTCACTGAGAATACAGGTATTTTAATGACTGCAATATTTTTGACGTTTCGTTTGACAGCCCAACTGGCAGTTGTTCGCGCCATTTTCTTACTATTTGCAGCGATAGAAAGAGATAGCCCTTAAATTGGAAAGGTCCATTCACAAAGTTACAACATTTATTTTAAATTGTACACATTGTACTACATTAGAAGATCCCATTTTTTTTATTAAAGTGCGCTTTTTGATTTAATTTGACGTGAATTTATTTAGGAAACAAATAGTACAGTGTGTTCAAAAAAATGCCTAACTCGAAGTAGGCTATGAACAAAGAAACGTATGTCAATTTAAAAATATTAATTAAATGTCAATTTTATATGACATATTGTCAAAAATGTTATTTGAAGAAATCAAAGATTTTCCTCTTGAATCTTATTTTAGAAATGGAAACAAATTAGAAAACGACGTATGCCAATATACTGTATTCTTCTTTATTGCCTTTTCTCCTTAAAATTATATTTCAAGATCAATTTTGACATCTTGACTTTTGAATAAAATAATGATAAGACGTACGTTTCTCTGTTTATAGCCTACTCCGAATTAGGAATTTTATTGAACATACTGTATATTATGTTATTAGGAGTAGAAAGCAGTCTTTTTGTGATGAACCCAGCTATAGCGGCCGAGGCGCTAGCCGAGGCCTGGCAAGCTGGGTAAAACACAAAAAGGGCGGTCTACTCCGAATGACATACTATTTTTTCTTCAAGTGTTTCAAATAATTTTTGACATTTTTTTGGAATTTTTTTAATTGTAGAATTTGCAATTTCAGCCAAAGCTGACTGTGTACACTACAAAACACAAACGATGCAACTGACAAATAATAATTTTCAATATGATTTGTGTTGCTGTGGCGCCTACCGCCGCCAGCGGTGAACTAAGAAACTAACAATTTTTTACTAGTACAACAATAACAACATTTTTGTACTAGTAAGACAATGAATATCTTCTATAGTGTGTACAAATATGCATATTATAATACGCTTGAAGAAAAATTAAATTAATAGTCTCCGTTAATAATAAATTCACTTTTCTTGTCGCACAACCCATTAAAGTCACAAGCATTTCCAAAATGTTTAATTTTTTTCTCGGGTATTATTAATTTTTTGAAGTAATAAAAATTGGAATCTTTTTTATCAACACATTAAAATAATTCGGAAAATCTCCATTATGTAGGTGGTTACATTTTTAATTTGAAACATCACCAAAAAACAGTTTGAAATCTAAAAATATTTTTTTGCGATTTTGGATTAAATATGTCTCTTCATTATGTGCTACGAACGTGAGTATTTAAAAATAAAATTATTTTAGGCCGACGCAGAACAAGTAGCGTCGAGCCTCACAGTTAAAGAATTCCAAGTACTACTTCTCCACGGAGACATGGATCAAATTGAACGTAATAAAGTTATAACACAATTCAAAAGAAACGAAGTCAGTATATTAGTCGCGACGGATGTAGCAGCTCGCGGTTTAGACATCCCCCACATAAGAACAGTTGTTAACTACGACATCGCCAGAGATATCGATACTCACACACACAGAATTGGTCGAACAGGTCGTGCAGGAGAAAAAGGAACAGCGTACACACTCGTCACCGAAAAAGACAAAGAATTCGCTGGCCATCTCGTCAGAAACTTAGAAGGAGCAAATCAAGAAGTCCCTCAGTACTTAATGGAACTCGCTATGCAAAGTTCCTGGTTCCGCAAATCGCGATTCAAGGGTGGGAAAGGTAAAACTATGAATATTGGAGGATGTGGACTTGGGTTCAAAGAGAGACCGGGAAGACCGCAAATACAAGCGACAGATATTGCGCAAAATATTGGATCTACTTTAGCTGGATTACCGAAACCGGCTAATAAATCTGGACCTGCTACGGATCGGTTATCGGCGATGAAAGCCGCTTTTAAAAGCCAGTACCAGAACCAAGTAAGTTTACAAAAAATTACACAGTTCTCATCAGTTTTACTGAGACACTGAGCGGTACGGTTATTTTCAATAGAAATTTATTATCTCTCCATTATTTTGTATAATTCTGAATTGTTTTTATTAGAGATTAATTAGCAGTATTTCGTGATACCATGTATTTGTTGACTACATAACGTTTCTGTGCTTAGTAACTTTTCGAATACATTAAAATGACAAATGAATAATAAAGCGATTGAAAGAAACGAACCAAAATACGCGATAAGTATACATTTTATCAATTTCATTATTCCGTTACGATAGGCAAATAAGATGAATATTGGAGTAAATTATTTGTTTTTAAAAGTTCTCAGCAATAATATTTTGTAGTAAATACTCATATAAACTTCATATTAGCAATTTTTTCTTTAAAAAATAAACCGTTTGAAATAATCTTGAAGAAAAAAAATTGGAAAATGTGAGATTACAGAGGACGGAGCAGGCACGTTACTCGTGTGTCCTTGAAATGCCTAAAATTTACTGATTTATGTGCTTTTTTGCCACTGACGAGGATACTGTTATGAATTATTTTGATTTTGAACTGGTGTTATTATTTTACAATTTTTTGCAATACAAAACATGAATTTTTTATTAATATTAATATTAGATTACAGGAATAAGTAATACTTACTTGCTTTATTCTTTGTTTTCCTTTTTTCTCATTTTGATTTTCCTTCCTAAACCTATTAGAATCTTATTTGTTAATCGTGAGTTACAAAGTTTTATGCACGATCGGTTTTTTTTAAATATTTACCAATAGGTTTTATTTACTGATCAATTTTTGGTAGCTAAATTAACAAAGGCAGTAAAAAGTTCTGCGGGCGGTAAGTGAATAAATAATTTGTACATCACCTTCTTAGCAACAACGTTAGATTATAGTAATTTACATTGCAAGACCGTTACTTAGAACTTTACGGGCGTCCACGATACTTAACGAGCGAGCGAAGCGATCTTGTTATCCGTGCGAGCACGTAAATTTCGGGTTGAGCATTGTACAATGTTTTATGATATATTGAATCGTAAATAATTTGAAAAAATAATAATATTGGAACCTACAACACAATACATTAAACTATTTGAACGAAATAGTCTTTGGAAACATATGGCGAAGCGAAATAATGAATAAATTAATCTGTATACATGTTGCTATGGTTTTAACAGCCTGTAAATTTTTTAACGGGCAGAGCCCGTAAAAACATTCTTTACCAATAAAAACAGACCTCTAATAAGACGTTTACGATTCAGTATAACGTAAAATATTAAATACAACTCATAGTTGCTTTTAGTATTTTAGACGATCAATTGTATAAAACTCCTACAAAATGTCCGATGGTGGCAATAGTAAATTTTAAAAAAGTTCACAAAAGAAAATTCATTGTTGACTGACAGCAATTTGAGGTTGTATGTCATTTATCTGTTAGTTTAGAAAGCACTCATATCAATTCTAAAAAACAAGAAGCATCAGAAACAGTGCGTTTTTGGATCTTCTTAACGATGTGCTTTCAGTGCGTTTATAGATTCATCCATTGGAACACCGAAATAGAAAAAAAAAATACATATAATAAGCATCACGGTCGTTATACCGCTTTCGGATAATATTATCCCCTAGCGGTGAACTGCACTACCGCCTTTCTTTAATACTTAAATAACTATTATAAATGTAAATAAATATCTTATTGTATTTTATTTAAAAAATGAAATATGTACATGTACTATGAAAAAATTAAAAGAGCACAGCAAAACAACAAAATAAAATAGTGGCAAGCGCATACAAATCAGCAAATTTTAAGCATTTCAAGGTCGCGCAAATCACATGCTGTTTACACCCTATATGAAAACTGATAACAATTTTCAAAATACAATTTTTTTCCTACTTTTTAGTTTACACCTTCAGCCGATATGTCGTGGACAAATCACCAACAACCCCCTTCTTCACCACCTCCAGCGTCATCATCGGGAGCTCCAACAAAGAGAGTGAAGAAGAGTCGTTGGGAATAAATTTTGCACCAGATTGTACATTAGATTATATAAATATTACAGACTAGAACCGTTTCCTACTATTATCAACACAAATTTCATATAAAAAGAATGAGGAGATAATTTCTCTTATCCAATGATGTAGCGGGTGAATTAGGTTGATGAACTCAATTTTGCGTATTTACTGTTTAGTGTTTTGTGAATGCTGAACTGAAGTGTAATGAGTGAAAATGCAGATTACATGGTACAGCCTTTGTTTTAAACTATAATTTTGATTATAGTGTTGTATTTAAAAATGTTTTGTATTTGTAATAAATAAAAATATTTATAATATTTTTAATAATAAATTTTATGCAATTGTAATTTTAAATAATATTACAGGATCTTGTTAATTTCATTTCAAATTTTGCCGAGATCGTATTCAAAAAGCAATATATTACCATTCTTTTTCGATTTGGACGTTTGTAATAGTAAAACTTGTTACAAAGATGGTACGTATTTTTAAAATATAAACTGTAAACCCAAAAATGTAATATAGCACGTTTGTTTAAAGCATTAAATAAACTTGTATTAATGTGATTTTTGTTTTATTTAGCGCAACATATACTATCATCAATGAATACTTCAGTAGACCCCTGTGTAGATTTTTATGAATTTGCTTGTGGGGGTTGGGAAGCAAAAAATAATAAACCCAGCACTGAAGCAACTTGGACACAATGGGAAATAGTTAGTGTTAAAATTGAGAAACAAATACAAGAAATTCTAGAAAATAAATTAGAAAGTGAAATAAATGCAATGAAAAGTGCCAGGAAAATGTATCAAACTTGTAAAAATTTTGGTAAGATGTAATATAATTTAAAACTTATGATTTTATTTTGCACTTTTCAGATAAATCAGAAATGAAAAACGTGTTAGAATTACTAAAACTACTGGATGAATTCAATGGATGGCCTATAATTAAAACAAATTGGACTAACAATGAATTTTGGTTATCACAAGTAACAAACATAAATTCAAAATTAAATATACAGCCGTTAATCAATTTCCATGCTTCCATAAATTTGTATAATACTTCAGAATATATTCTATACGTACGTATGCAAAAATACAGATATCTCAAAAGTAACGCCCATGCTTTTACTTAATAACAAAGGATAAGAAAATTTTCCACTAATCATTTGAGTTCGTTCAGGGGAGTTTTCGAATTTTTAATTTTCTTATATTAAAATATTTTTAAATCTACAGAGTTTTTACTTTTGTATTTTGCAAAATTTTAAAAAATACCGGAGAATATTTTCTTCCCGCCATTATAGCGTCGTGCTTCATAGAAAGAGAAAGAAGCAAAACACGGTCACCTGTTTATGTTTACATTTGACACTTGACAATTTAATTTATATGTTTATCGTATTTTCTAGGTTTTACGTTTACATATTTAAAATCAAATAATGTAGTTTTTGCGATTTGACATTGAATTTGACGTTTCAATATCAAATATAGAAGACATACGTTCATGTTTTCATTTTGAACTAGCGCTCGTAGCGGACAACTACGGCGAACCAAAGATGCCGTATACGGTATACGTCATCGTATTGCGGGCGCTTTAACTAACGATAAATTTAATATCGTTTGTACAAAAAAATACGCTACATTTTATTACTTTTATTGCATTAATAGTAATATTGCATGTATAGTATTGCAGTAAAGTGGAAAAATCATTACATTTCAACATGAATAAATTCCCCCACTAATAAAGATACCCAGTAAAAAAAATTATTATAAATACGTTCATACCCAGTTCATTTATAGCCTTTAAAACTCAACACGGCATATTACCCATTGCTGGGTGTGCCTATCTGCTTTGTACACAGATTTCGGTAATGATGATGACACATTTGTACCGTGTGGGCGTTTACCAGGCGTCACCTCTCGGGTACTCATTGCTGGCGTAGAGATTGTACCACAGATTTGTCAAAATTAATTTGTAAGAAAAATGTTACAAAAATTAAATTTTAATTTTTTAAAAGATTTCGTTATAATTTTTTTACATGAAATTTGTCCCATTAGTTCAGTTTGTAGAACCAAAAAACTGAAAATTGCAACGGATAGACCTTAATATTTTTTGCGATTTTTGGCCATTTTGTTTGTTTGCTTTAGAATTTAGACCAATTTTTCAAAATTTGTATACTTATGTAATTTTTCCCGTACAATCAAATGGCAAAGTCGCCAGGCTTGCCTATCTACCCATTTTTGGGTTATTGTCCAAAAATATAATTTTGAACGAAAACATCTCAGAAACTAAGAGGTATTAATTTGGAGCTTGAAAATTTATAATCAGGGCATAAACATAAATTTAAACGTATACAAAGTAGATATAAGCAATTTATGGAAGGGGGGCTTCCACTATTATAATCCGGCCCTGGCCCCTGTGACAATTTGGGCGCTACTTTTGAGACTTCTAATATATACTCCACAAATCTTGTAAAACTGTATTTTTTTTTAGATCGATCATCCAAATTTTGCATTTCCACAATGGATTTTATCGAACCCATCATCACATAAACATCAAATAAATGAATATATTCAATGGATAATTAATACAGTTACAGAAATACTAAAAATAAGTAATATTAATATTCCGCATCATGAAATAAAATATCAAGTACACGAAATAGTTAAATTTGAAATTCAAGTTGCGTCTTTGATTAACACAGAAGATGAAACTGATATAACAAATGTGTACAGAAAAATGAGTGTAAATCAACTGCAATTGTGGACGGATTTAATTTCATCAAGAAGTAGTAAAATTGTAAATTAATAAAAATGATTTGAGTTTTAATGTATTTAGTTTTAAATTTTCAGGTTATCTGGAGTGACGTTATAAATATTTTACTCTCAAATTACAACGTAAAAATAGGTAATGATGACTATATCGTAGTAAAGGACATAGTTTATCTATTAGAACTAATAAAATTAATTGAGAAAACACCACCAAAAATAGTTGGTAAATAAATTTTTTTCATTCTCACATCATGCAATTAATTTATTATGTTTTTAGCAAACTATTTAGGATGGAGAATAGTAAAGCATTTCTCAAAAGACTTAACGAATAATTTACAAACTTATTCATTCAAAATAGATAAATTGTTATATGGAATTGAAAAAAAATTTTCACGAGAACATGAATGTGCAATAGAAATTAAGAAGCAAATAAATTTACCAATAAATAATGAGTATATAAATAAATATATTGATGATTCCACTAAGAAAAATGTTTGTTCTTAAATATGTAAATGATTATTCATATTAATTGTAAATTAATTTTCAGATTGAACTGATGTTGGAAAATATTAAATCAGTATTAATCTCGACATTAAATTCATTAAATTGGATGGATGGAAAAACAAAGTATCGAGCTTTGGAAAAAGCTAACGCTATTACCTATTTAGTAGCGTATCCAAATTACATGAAAAATGTTACTTTTATAGACGAATATTATAAAGAAGTAATTATTTATATTTATAGTTCTTGTTACATACGAGGGTCACGCTAGAATTATTAAAAATAAGAAAATCAGGTATTCCGCAGAAAACAAAATTTGGACTACATTTTAAACAGTTGAGTTGTTATTTATCTGTCATTTGAAATGAAGTTGCGAAAGTTAAGTTATAGTTTATTCGCTGAGACGAGAGAATGTGGAACTAATTCTGGAACAGAGACAAACTAATAGAAGGATTTGTTTCTGTTCAAGAATTAGTTCCACTCTCCCTCGTCTCAACGAATGGAGTAAAGAACTTAGTTAATCAATTTTTTAAAGTATCCTTGAGTGATTATTTTGTGACATTTCTTACAACCAATGAAATGTTCCAATTTGTGTCACGTGTCTGCGCTTTAACCAATCCTGTCATTATTAGACTGAGAATAAGGCTCTAGACATTATTCCCGGGAATATCTGTAGCTTTTGTTTTTGTTGACATATGTCAGATAGTAATCAACACATAACTAAAATGAACGAAAAATACCAATTTTGTGCCATTTCTGATTATTAAATATACCAAAATATTAGGTTTGTTCGTTCCGCTATGCTGCGTTTTACCGCAAAACGCGGCGGTAATTGTCGCTGCGTTTTGCGATTCACTGGCAATCGCCGCGGTAATAATTTAAGTTACTAAAACATATTTTTCTGTTCGATCCGTTTGCGTTAAATTATTTTCGAAGATACTTCAGACTTTTATAATTATAAAGGATACTCAGTAAAAATGTATTATTCTATTTTCCATTATTTTAATTGTGTACTATTGTTATCATTTAAAATTACCTTGTTACAAATCATAATTCATATGACATTGACATTTATATATTTTACAAATGCATTTCAATTTCTAAGACTGAAACATTACATAGCATACTTATTGAAAAATAACAAATTTTTTTTCATATGTAGACGCGAACATTACCGCTGACTATTTTTTACCACCGAGTCATAAGTCACTGTAAAAATTATCACCGCCAGCTGCCGCGGCGTTTTACCGCAAGTTACTAGAAAAACGGAACGAACAGAATCTAGTGACTTTACAGTGAACCGCGAATCGAAAAGAACAGCAAATTTCACCGCCGCGGTTTGCGATAGACGCAGGGTAGCGGAACGAACAAACCTATTATAGAAACCACTTCTAGTAATACCATAATAGACCTTTTCAATTTAAAGAGATAGAAAATATGCGGATTGGGGATCTACAGATAGTAATAATAACTGAGATCTATGGCGTTTATTTCTAAAAAATTTAGACGTAAAATGTGAGAATATCTCAGATAACTTTAAAAAATCTTATCGAAATAAGTTACAAAAGCTTTTATTGAAGTTATAATGTCTAATGATGCAAATTTTCACTGAGAATACGGGTATTTTAATGACTGCAATATTTTTGACGTTTCGTTTGAAAGCCCAACTGGCAGTTGTTCGCACCATTTTCTTATTATTTGCAGCGATAGAAAGAGATAGCCGTTAAATTGAAAAGGTCCATTAGTAATTATATCTTTAGAATATTTATTTTACATTGCCAATGTGTGTTCTAGTGGTTACGAAAGCCTGGCAACAAGTTTTCGAAAAATCTGTCAAATTATTTTCAATTTATTCTCACTCTCTTGTTATATTATTACTGAGAATTTTCTTCAGTTTTGGCGAAAAAATGTAACAGTCATTTCCATCTGATTTGGAAATGTGCGACTTAACAATTATTTTTTGGAATTAAAAAAATTACGGGGGAAGGTTTTCGTCTGAAGATCAAAAAAATGGTTGGGAGCTTTTAAGAAGTGCATGGAAAGAATAATGAAGGGAACTACTTTAACATATTTAAAATAAAATTCTAAAAAATATGAACCGTGTCTTAATCTCAATAATTCTTGCGTGACCCTAGTACTAGTTAAAAAAATAATAACAATTAAAAATTTCCAGCTGATAATAACGGACAACCATGTTGTAAATATTATAAATTGGAACAAATTTTCTAGACGAAATGAATTTGTACAACTTCGGGCTTCAAATCAAAATAAAAAGTATTTAATAAAATAATTGTTTTCATATTTGTTTGATTGATTATTATATATTTTTAGTTGGTATAATTCCGTAACTGATGTCAATGCATACTATAGCGTACTAGAAAATTTAATAAGTATGTTTAATTATTAATTTTAATTACATTCAAAATAAATGAACAAAAATATATTTTTTTTAGTTGTCCCTGCCGGTTTACTGCAATATCCATTTTATAAGTCTATACGATTACAAGCTTTAAATTATGGAGCGATTGGAACAATATTAGCACATGAATTTAGCCATGCATTTGATAATACAGGTACAAATTATACATTATCACAAATAAAATAATTATAAAATGAAAACTAGGTCGCCAAGCAGATAAAAATGGAAACATAAAACAATGGTGGTCTAAAGAAGCCTTAACAAAATATACGACAAATCTTGACTGTTTTCGAGAACATTTTAATAAATATATTATAGAAATGCTTCAAACTTTGCGAAAAGACAGTACACTGAAAGTAAGTTTTCAAAATACGAAGACTGTAAAAGCAAAGCCTCCTAACCAGGCTCAACGTAAAAAGAACAACCTTCGTATGTTTTCTAAATTGTTTATTTTATTCCTCGATTCATTAGATTACAGATCAGAAAAATCAAGATGAAAATATTGCCGATGTAATAGGATTAAAAATAGCATTCGAAGCTTACAATGAAATAAAAAAATATGAAAAAACTACAGTACTACCACGACTAGAAAAATATACCACAGACCAACTATTCTTCATTTCTTTTGCAAATGTAAGTCAAACATATGAATCGAAACACAAATAATATTTATTTTTTAGCAATGGTGCGAACTT
The DNA here is from genome assembly GCA_963082715.1 of Harpalus rubripes. Lineage (NCBI taxonomy): Eukaryota > Metazoa > Arthropoda > Insecta > Coleoptera > Carabidae > Harpalus > Harpalus rubripes. The sequence continues at coordinate 14,029,043 of OY720451.1, forward strand.
TCAAACTCCGGACATCTTCTAAATGAAATAATGGACGACGAACATATACCAAATAAAATTCGAGTATTAGGGGTATTATCAAATAGTGAAGAATTCCAGCAGGCATTTAAATGCGAAGAAAATTCACCAATGTATCCAAAGAAGAAATGTAAATTATGGTAATTAATATAATTCACAATTTATTTTTAATACAAATATTTATAATTCGTACTCTAAATATTTACTTCATTCATCAAGATTATCAATTTAACATAAATAATTGTCTATTTATATTAAAAAGATATTCCTTTACACTCTATATTAAAATTGGATTCTCTGTACAATGTAAAATTGAAATATAATCAGGTTTAAAATTGCAGGTCATAATGTTTGTAACTATAGGGACAGGGACTAAATGAGGGATTTAAAATGATTGTAACATGACATGAACACATTTGTCTTTAGTTGCTATTTATACTTGCCTCCAGAACGCGTATTTCTTTAATCACCTCTTTCTTACGGTTCACTTTGTCAAGCTGTTCCTTTTCAGGATTTTTGATGTCCCCCGCGTTTATTTTTTGTTCTAATGCTTCGATTTCACGCAACTTTTTCTGTAAATTCTTTAATCTTTTGGCAGGATCTTGAGCAGTTGCTGGAGGTTCAGCAATTTTAGTTTTCGCGAGTTTTTGGGTAACTTTTTCAACATTCGCCGGTTTTTCTGCGGCTGAAATAAATATAAAATTAGGATGTGCAACGAAACGCGGAACATAGAGTTTAACATAGTTCCTCCTGTACATTTTAGAGCAAAAGTATAAGAATAAAAGTATGTCTGTAGCACTGGATATTTAGAAAAAAAAATACATTTTCGTCAAAAATCAGATAGGCATGAAAATAAAAAAAAACAAATTTTCATTCTGATAGTTCAGTGTTATTGATGTTTAATTGTTATTATACATAGTCGAATTCAGCACTCTTCTTTATGGGTCGATTCTATTCACATCTGTAAGTCGTACAGATCTGTAAATCTGTAAAAACCTGACAAAAACACATCTATTTTTGTTGATTAATGTAAAATTATACATAAGAGTGCAGAATTCGTTGCGATACTGTCCATTATTTACAAATTTACAGACATGAACAGAATCGACCCATTAGTCTAGTGATCGTCTCTAGAAAGAGTTTGCATATCTTTCTTATTATGCATAATGTTCATCTGCTACATATAATAATATGTAACTATTACATTAAATGAAGATTTTTAAAACGTAAATAGTATATTGAAAGATAAGACAAGTATTACCTACAATGACCGTTATTATAATACGAATACTGTTCGCGTAATAGAGCCGTAGGCGAGTTACGCAAAATAAGAGTATTATAATTGAAGGACTCACTTCAACAACAGTCCATGTGCAGATGCCAAAATTTGAAATTATTAGTTACTATACTGTATTTCAGATAAGAACTGACTTAGGCGTAAGATAGGGCTTACGATTCCAGCTTTCTGATTGGTCTAAAAACGCAAACCAAGTTTACAATACCAATATGTAAAACAGGTATATTATTTATTCCATTTTGACTTTATAATCTATTAAACAACTAGAAGTATCTGTTTATTTATTAAATAATTAAAAATGGTCAAATTTTGAAGTTTCGTGCTGTCAAGTGTGTTACACACGAAACAAAATTAATTCATAAATTTTATGTGTGTTAAGACAGGCTGGCGCAGTAGCGCCAGCAAGTCTATAGGGCGCGAGCAGACACGTGACTCGAGGGACCTTGACGTGCTTAGAATCAGCTGATTTGTGTGCGCATGTCATTTTGACAAAAACAATGTCATGTTGACAAGACCAATGTTTTGACTTATTTTGATTTTGAACTGCTAAAATGATATTATTTTTAATTACATGTGTTTTACTGCCTAAAATTTTTAAAATATTAACATTTTAGCAATTCAAAATCAAAATAAGTCAAAACATTGGACTTGTCAAAGTGACATTGTATTTGTCAAAGTGACATGCGCACACAAATCAGCTGATCTCAAGCAAGTCAAGGTCGCTCGAGTCACGTGTCTGCTCGCGCCCTATTCTTATCTGAAATACACTATTTACTATTATTGACGAAAGATGACTATTCAAGGACATTTGTGCGAAGAAAGAATACATAGCACTTTATAGCAGTAGCTAAGCAACATTCTGTATTAAAAACAGAAAGATTAGTTGACGTATGTCTATTTAATTCATGTGTTGTGATAGATATACGTAAATGGTGTCATTACTAAAGTACATTTATTTTTTCAGTTAAAATATATCTATAAATATTTCGCGTTGCACGCCTATGGGTACGAAATGCAGTGAAGTTAATTGTAAGTAATATTATATCAGAGGGTTCAAAAATGAACTTGAATAGTCATATGTCGTGAATAATACTTTAGCTGATGATTTCCACTCAGCTGATTTTGACATGGATGTCAACCTGACGTGCACGTACTCTCTATAGTTATAAATCTAAAATAAAGAGCAATACGTGTACACCTGTAGCACTCAACGATAGAGGGATTTTTTTTACGTAAAAAAATATTTTCAGCTCAAAATCTTACAAGGACGGTTATTGTAATGAAGGCTTCAATGGACCTTTTCAATTTAACGGCTATATCTTTCTATCGCTGCAAATAGTAAGAAAATGGCGCGAACAACTGCCAGTTGGGCAAACGAAACGTCAAAAATATTGCAGTCATTAAAATACCTGTATTCTTAGTGAAAATTTGCATCGTTAGACATTTTAACTTCAATCGAAGCTTTTGTAATTTATTTCGATAAGATTTTTTAAAGTTATTTGAGATATTCTCACATTTTACGTCTTAATTTTTTAAAAACAAATGCCATAGATCTCAGTTGTTCTTACTATGCGCAGATCTCCATTGCGCATATCTTCTATCTCTTTAAATTGAAAAGGTCCATTGGACATTGTAATACGTGTTTTCATATAATTTTTCTTGTTTCGCTTTAATTTACTTTTATTTCAAAATTATTATTTAAAGAATTATTAAAATAAGGTTGGTAACATTAACAGTTTCAATTAATATTTGAAATTTTTTATGTTATGAACCTCTTTCCATTTTAATTTAAAAGACTGCTTTACTGTTTGCTGTACATATTTTACTATAAAAAATGTAATTGCAGCAATTTTCCAATAATAATTACATGTAATGACTACTAAAATAAAAGATAGTATTTATTTGACACCAACTTCACAATTTAAAAAATCCCCAAAAACAGTTATACAAAGTTGTTCATTGTAATACTGTTTTTGACAACAGTTTCACAAAATTCATTTTATGCGAAATAAGAAAAATCAAATTTAAATAACTTCATTCTTGTACTTTTGCTCTACAATTTACAGGAGTGCCAATTTCCACACATTTTTAAAATCCTATGTTACACTCCTGTATAATAATGCCTTAAATGGACAAAATTTTGAACCACCTATATATCTATCTATAAAGGGTTTTCATTACATAATTTAATCAATTCGCACCTGGTTTGGACTTTTTCTTTTCTTTTTTGGGTTTTTCGTCCCCAATAAAAAGTCCAGGTATAGAACGATGTGGTGTTACTTCCGTAGGTAATCCATCTGGCATCTGAGATTTACGACTTAAAAATTGTTTACCTTTGCTTTCATACAAGGGTACTTCTTCCTGAGGTACATACCCTTCTTTAACTCTACGTGGTTTTCGCCAAGTCCCATCTGGACGTTGACTAGCAGGGATAAAATTCCCTCCTAAAATCATTCCATGACACACATTTTTAAAAATAAATTCAACATTTTACTACCATTTACATCCACATCTAAGTTGTCCATGTCCATATTTATGAGTTATTCTTGGAGTAAAATTGTGTAAATGAATATTATTGCACTTCATACAAAGAGTTATGATGGGTTTATGTGAATACTTGCTACGTTAAAATTGCTTGTTAGTTTCTTTCATTTTATCGTAAAATAAAAGATAAGACGCTACTCCATCATACCATTTTGAGGTTAGACGCCATGTCGGCAAGTGAAAATTCTTTATCTAGGTATCATGGGTATAATTTATTTAAAGTACACTGTGAGATTTTCTTAATTTTATTTAAAACATTCATTGTTACATTTATCATGATAATACTACAGGAGTTTTTAAACGATGTGCCTTTAAACATTCAATAGAACAAAATCTGTTTCCACTATATTCGAAAGGAACTTTTCCGGACATGTCTTGAGCGCATAAAAAGCAGCGAACTAAAACCGCAGAAGTTTGGGCCAGCAATCTTCTTTCAGCTGCTAATGCTCTCTGTAAATGTTTTTCTTTAATATTTTATATTTAAAAAAATAATAAATACCAACCTTTTCTCTGTCACTTAAATTTAAAAATCTCGATTTTTCCTCCTCTTCTTTGCGTTGGATATCCTTTTCTTTCTTCTTTTCTTTTTCGCGCTCTCGCTTTACTTTCCTCTGTGCTTTCTTCTTTTCTGCCACTTCTTCTTCCGTCATAGTTGACACAATAACTGGAATTGAAGATTTAGCGTAATTATATTTGTCCGGATTATCTGCAGCAAATTTTCTAAAAACATTTCGAAGTTCTTTATCTGCATTAATGGTATATGGAGTGTTTTGTTTATCATTTTTACAACACGGAGTAGCGTCGTTTTCCATTAACCATATTATTAACTCGCTTTTATTATTTAAAGCAGCTATATGTAGAGGAGTGTTCCCGTGTTCATCTATGCACATATTTATAGCTTTTAAAAATCCTGTTTGAATATTACTTTCATCAATTTCTTCTTTTTCAAGTTCTTTTGCATTATCTTTTATTCCATGTAATATATTTTTCAATTGTTCTAAATCCCCTTTACTGCATGCATGATACAATTCTTTCTTTAAATTATCTTCCCATTTTTTAATCCGATCTTTTTTCTTAGGTTTTTTCTTCTTCGCTGCTTTTTGTTTCTTTACTTCCCGAGGTACTGTGTCTTCAAATTCTTTAAGATCTGTTAAAGACAGTTCTAATTCTCCTGATTCTAAATAAACTTCGTCGTTTTCAGAATCAGAATCTGTTTCTTCTTCTGTTCCAGGTAAAGGACGTTCTTTAAATTCCCTAGATTTAGCACGATTAATATTTTTGTTTTTTATCGGACTTTCACGTCTGCTGCGGGCTGGTGACTCATTATTTTCCTCAACAACTTTAGGAATAGATAAATGTGTTGTGACTGATTCAGATGAGCTAAAAACTTCGATGTTTGTTAATATATCATGAACTCTTTTGACTTCTGTAAACGTAGCGCGTCTAGTTGAAAATGGTACATTTCGTAGTCTAGGGTCATTTTTCTTTAAAATTGGATTTTTTCCTCCGAACAGAATAGTGCGATTGTAGGGCCCAGCAGCACGATAGAATATTGTGCTTGATTTTTCGATATGGGGCGACCATGCTTCTATCAAATCGGAAACGTGCTGAAAATGAAACAAAATATATTTATATTACCTCTTTTATCTAATGTTGCAATTTTACTCATTGCATAAATTTTGTATCAAATACTGAAGTACTTATTCATAGATTGATTCATTGTATAACAATCTTTCATTACAAATGTACAAAAGAAAATATGGTGTTATTATTATTTTTGGATTCATAAAGTATGTATTTTTTACACAATAAAAGCGTGAAAAATAAGGCTTTTTTTCAATAAGTTAAAAATTAAGCGATATAATTAAAAAAAAAAATTATCCAAGTAAATCAAATTTTTCATGAGGAGTTTATGACGCCCATTCGCCTGTTGACATCTGCTCATGCACCGAATTTGAGCGCCTAAATCTACCATTTGCCTGTTTAAAACTTTTGAACAAGAAAACATAGATAAAAAACAAATATCAAAGCAACACGTAATAATTACAGCAAACAAAATTAATAAAATGTAAAATACACGCGCGTACTTCTTACTAGCGCCATCTATGTTTCTAACCATATGTATTTAATCTGAAATGAGCAACTACATATCGAACTACGTCACAATTTTCAAAGACTACTAGATTTGTAAAGAATTTCTATTTTCTATCTTCAAATTATGAATGAAAACTTTTTACTAAACATGTTTTATTATATGTTTCTAATATACGAAGATGTAAACTATACAAAAAAAAGTTACTATTTTGTATAAATTCTGTATCATCGGAAAACCCCATTAGACTTGGTACATTAGGGTCCAATCGTATCTAAACCAAACGCACTAGAGTAAAAAACGAAAAAAAAATCTCCATAGTGAACGTGTTAAGCTGCCTCCCACACCTAAATATTTTTTGAGTGCGCTATTGCTGATTTTTAAGTAAACATAAAGAACAAATATGTACATAATTAGCATTTCACCCGTCGCATATATTACGAAAGTAAATAAACTCTTACCTGAGTAAGAGCTTGTTCGTTGTATCGTCGCAGACTTGCCCCAGCACTTTTGGCTCCTGCGCCTTTATTATCACGTGATCCTTGACCACCACCTTGTTTAGCGCGAACTGTATAAAGGTGAAATGTTTTATGTACCAAAATATCTGATCCTGTAATCACAATTATTAAATGCTTTACTATGTACCGGCTGTTTACGAAATACCATTAAACACTGCGCCGGCAAAGTGTCCTCCACCAAGCATTAAAATCGTCCAATAGATATTTTTAAAATTTTGTCGCGCTAGTTTCACTAATACATCATCACTTGCAGGTGCATCCTATAAGAAAAATAATTATAAATGACTTAAAATACAAAAATAAAATAATTGTAAACCTTTTTCTCATGTAACAAACTTTTGTGCATGGAGAAATATTTTCCTTCTTCATTTTTGAAATATATTTTGCCTTGACATAAAGGATTTATATTATAATCTTGTTCTGAATTATCATCACTGTCTGTGTCTGAACCAGAAATACTTGAAACATCACCTGCAAAATATGTATTCTTTACACAAAAAATACAAAATTTTATTTGAAGTATACCTGCTAATTGATCGAACTTTTCTTCTGCTATAGGTTCTTGAGATTTTAAATTCAGTTTTAGATTATATCTATGCCAGTCTGATTTGTAATGTTGGCGCTGTTGAATGGAATCTTCAAAATTTATTTTACAAAAAGAACAGCATAATGTACAGGATATATTTAAATCTTCTAAATTAGGAACCTCTGTTACTGGAATAGAATTACATATTGTTATCGTAAAATCGATATGTGGATTTAAAATTAATTAAATTTATCAGTTTTCAATACGTGAAAATGTAGATAAAAATGTTACATTTTTAGAATTTTTCATGTATAATAAAAATGATTAACAAACATTTTGTAAATAATATATGTATGTGCGACAATAAAGATTGCACAACTTACCTATTTCATGTTTTGGATTATTAATTTTATTTATTTGCACCACTCTAATTCCACTAATTAATTTTAGATAATTGTCACGATCGTACACTTTTATGATTTGCTCCATGGTGTCACTGATTTTACGCGATTATTCTGTAAGAGAAAAGTATTTGAAATAGAATGTTCTGATTATTTTACAAAAGCTGTTTATTACACGTGTTACCCCCACTCTTTTCATCATTCCCCCCATTGAACCATCAAAATTTTATTTACCTTATATTGCACAACATTAAAAAAATATGATTAATATTTAAATAAAGACAACAATTATTTAGCTGTAATGGTTTATTATATCAAATATAGCTGCACCATAAATCGAACATACATATTTCATCTATAAGTTACATAGTAAGGCAAAATAAGGCATCCATAATTGTTAGAACCAATTTTGTGTGTATAAAAATATATAAATAAATATAACATAAATATAGCTTACAGCTACCAGATCTTGTACATAAAATAGGAATTGTAGCAGTGCTAAATATGAAGTCCTTCACCGTCAATTTAGCTCCGCCGTAAGACAAAAAATAAAAATATTACAAAGAGATTCCATTAACAAGCATTAAAGTAAAAACCAATAATCCGTTCACGACTGCAATAACATAACCGAGATGGAACGTATGTCCCGATCGCACCCTGCAAGCATTCCAAACATCAGCAAACATAACACTTAAAGCGACATTGAAACACGAACTTGTATTTTGAAGGTGAGAAAGGAGTTGGAGGTTGAATTCCAGGCTGAGCGCTATCCAGATAAACCATAAGCCAAGTAAATGCTGTCATCGCAATACCACAAAAAAGAGGAAACAATATATGACCCGATCGCAATACCGTCGTTCGCATATAATGCAACATCACTTGTCCATTAGCTTCAATTGTTTCGTAAGACAACAACTTGTCTTCAAAAACAATGTTGTGCAGTGCATTTCCTAACACCACAAAAATGATTTAACAGTTATGTACTGCTCGACATAGACATTCATTTATTTATGCTTGTTAAAGGTTAGAAATGTTATTAACAAAATACTTACGATTAGCGAACAAAACTTTAGCACAAATAACACTCAAAGACAAGAACAGCCCATAAACAGCCAATTTCCACTCGCTGAGTTTAATCTGTTCAGGTTCTGTATTATCTTTCAACTTTTGAACAAAATCACTACGATATCCAGCAGTCATTTTAACCCTGAAAAACTGAATACATATTTAGGTTATTTTTGCCATACGTGTTATTTAACAATGCAAAAAAAATATTTACCAATGATTTAACTTTAGTGGCAGCACTTTGTACTTACGAAATTCCGTAAAATAAACGATATGTATGAAGAAACGACTCAAGTTTACGAGTGAGTCACATCACAAACAAATGACAACTTGTATTAACTTTAGAGCTGACATAATTTTGTTTTAAAACTGGCAACGCTGGAAGAAGTACTCATATATTTTTTCTTCCTTTCTCTGTCTTTTAAATCAATTTATAAAGTAAAAACTGAATAATATGTTTGTATAAATATATTGTAACGATATACCTACATTATTCTAAATATAATGCCTTAATTACGATTAATAATATGCAAAAACAAAGAGAACTTCAATTTTTATTTAAGTTTTGCAGGAAAAAAGTTTGGTATACAAAATATGTTATAAAATTATTAGCGATTAGCGAATATTTTTATTTTGATTGTGTTATTACAGGTAATCTTGGTTTATCAGTTGTTATTTCGTTTAAATAATTGCTAATCGCAGCAAAATCAAATGAAATACATACGATGAGTATAAAAATATCAAATACAACGTTGCAAATAAATCAAATGTATTATAAAATAGATTATGCTGTCATTGGCAACGTAAGTCGTAAACATAGTCGGAAAATAAGTAGTGGTGTATGGTGTGCTATCTAAGCACGCGGCAAGTAAAGTTGGCTCAGACATCGAGTGTGGCAGAGTGCGGTTTGCAAAGAGGTAGTGTTCGCAACAGACCACACGTATACAAACGAATTGTTAAGTGAAAAGTGATATTGTTTACGTGCATGTCACCATGGCAGGTCACAAAGAACCTGGGGTTGGAGATTTCGTCCTTATGGACGAAATTAATATCGATAATTTCATGAAAAATTTGGAATTACGGTACGTATTTTTTGTTACGACAGTTTAAATTGTTTCAACGTTCATTTACCTGATGTGTAGTTCTATTACCTGTCATAGAGGGTGTGGTTTAGAAATTTAAATTGTTTTTCGAGGGAATTGTTATCTTTTGTTTTACTTTAATTTACATATTATTAACGTTTACCTATGAGTCAACCAATGAAATATTGTGGTATGTGTCATCCAGAACATGTTCATCACACATGTTTTCTTACTTCTGTCAGATCTGTTTAACAAGTTCTTAAAAGGGGTGATTTTCGTTTGTTTTTCATTTTTCTTAACCTACAAAATGATGTCATTTAAAATTTACTTTTATTTGATAATTTGCAATATATTTCTAACGAGAAAATTTACTAATTTTATCGAAGGTTATATAGTGCGATATTTTGATAATATTCATTTCAAAAAATTAAGTAAATAATCTTATCGTTAGGTACTCCACACATATTGACAAAAATTTAATGTTTACCTGGTGCATTATTTTATGGTTGCATAATAAATGGGTTATATTAAAATCGAACGTGTAATGCCCACTGAACCGCTATAAATGTTATTTATGATGCATGAAACAACGTCTACTCCTTTGGGGCATCGCCGGCATTTGTTTTAGACTGTCTTTTGTCACCTGTCTGGATTGAGACCACGCCTACCTAGAATATTTTTATTCAAATAAAAACATAAGAAATGCTTTGTACATCTGTTTTATTTTCATACAAAATAACAGATAAAATTAAATTAAATGTAAAATACATTGTTAAGACTTGTAAATAATTAAATTATACGTGTAAATAATTAGTTATTAAGTATTTATTTTATTAAGAATTAACACCTGACGTACACTTCGTTGGTTTTTGAATTAATTTATTTCTTGATAATATTATTTGGTATAAAACCATCGTGACGTTCCTAATTTTGAATGTAATTATTGTCACATCATTAAATGAAACTGTTTGCATGTTATAAAGTAATAATTGAGCTAAAAATAGTTTGGGCTCTTAGAACTGATAACGTACCTAGACCAGAAAATCATTATCGTCTAAAAATCCAAAATGTATAATACATTAGGTAATAGGAAAATTTTATGTTCGGCGCCTAATTATTGTTGTTCAAAGTGTGAATCTTTATCAATTAATACTTTTGATATAAAATTTGCGATAATATTATTACTTAATTATTATTTCGTAATACATTTTTATAAAACAAATGTGTAAAATGTAGAATATTACATAGAAAAATATAACATGCATTACAATAAAATTATTAAACATAAATTACTCATACAATTATTCATTCTGAAATCATAAGATTTATTTTTACAGTGATCAAAATAACAAGTGTCATTCATTTTTTCCAATATTTTGTTAATTGCATTTGTTATTATTACTAACAAGTGAATTCCGATTTGATGAAACGGATTTACGTCATTTGTGCCTACAAATAATTACTTCCGTCCAATACAAAAATTAAAACCATATGTTCCGGAAAAAAAACCGCTTTTTATAATTCATTCTGTTGTCACATTGACGGTACAATTAATTTTGTAAGTCCGTATATTAAAAATAAATTAACTTTTTTCTATAAATATTTGTAATTCAAGGTACATTGACGTTTATGATATAAAAGAATGGTTTTGTTGTTGTAAATAAACTCAAAACAAAGGAAAATATGATTACTTATGTAAATTAAAGAGGTATTTTTTCTTTCTCACCCTTGAAAAGATTCAAAGATTGTGAACTTCAGATGTTTCCCAACAATCATGGTTCTGACGAGAAAATAATTTTTTAGCTAAAGAATAGAAAATAATGTTCATTATTACATTTTAATCTTTTTGTATTAATTAAAGTTTCTTAATAATACAAGTATGTATTAAAATTCACCGCAGGTTCATTTTTTACGCTAGAATAATTATTGTATTTTATAAATAATTACTCATAGATAACTCTTGTGTTCATTAACATAAAAAAAAACATATGGCAATGTGTAGTCAGTAGTAGTCACATTTATTTTGTGTGAAAATAATGCACCTGAAATGCCTAATTAATTTTTATATTTTATAATATTCGATCTAAAATTCTAAAGTACTTGGAAGTAGTATTTATTTTAATTGTTAAACTTAAAAGATAATAATTGCTAGGCCTGCTCATAAATCTTTTTTTAAATAATGTTGTCATTGTTTATTAATCTGCAACATATCCTTTGAAATAGTTATTTCATGGAAAATTTAGTTTACAATGACATTGTATTAATTGTGTAAAAAATGAGATATAATATAAAAATAGATTATATTTTATATATAGAGATAAGTAAAAAATATAGTAGTTCATTTCCAAAACAGCGTATACCCTATTTTATCTGTCGCCAACAATATAAGTATTTAAAACTAGCATAATTATTGAAATAGAATATGCAAGAATACAATTGAAAATAGAAAATATTTTTTAAAAAAACTACATTTTATTGACTTGTTATCCAAGCAACGCACATTATTTTGAGATTTTATGGAGCTTGTCCAAAAACTAGAAGGGTATTCCACTAATTTTAGATTTTATATGTTATTCTTTATTTAAAAAATAATAAAAACGTATTTTTTCTTTTGCACATACAACTCATTTTTTTAAAGTATTGATCTATGATGTAGCGCATAATAATGACGTAGAAATGTGCAATAGTACTGGTAGTACACCACTAGATGGCAACCGAGTAGCTAACGAAAAAACACTTAAACTTGTCAAGTTGACAATTCTAAGCAATAAGCATTTGTAACTTTTTGTGTTTAGAGATTAGATTATTTTGTCAGAATCTAACTATTATGTAATAAATTAAAGATGCAAAAATTTAAAATGTGATATAATATAATATTAAAATAATAATTATATAATTATTATATAAATAGGGTCTCCTGGCCGTGTGCCTGACGAGGTACTGAGTGTCTGGTGGCAAATATGGAGATGCGGGTTCGATCCCAACCGGCGCCAAAATTATTTCGAATTTTAAATGGCACAAAAGCGACCCTTGACACTCTCCACGCCAGCAATGAGTGCCCGTGTGGAGACGCCTGGTAAACGCCTGCATCATCATTACCGATATCTGCGTATAAAGTAGTGTCACACCCAGCAATGGGTAATATTATTTATATTTATTTATAAAAGATAAACAAAAACACCTTAAAAAAATCTCTGCAAATTTGGATTCATTTAAAAGACTACACTTAATAAGCTTAGAAGGTTGCCGGTTTCGTATCCTTGGCCTAACTAGAATATCATTGTAATTTAAAAGTTTTAAAATGTCTACTACTCGTATACACAATATTATTTTGTAAGATTTCGGATTCATGTATCATGTATTACAGCTTGGTCATCTAGCGTCGTTTCATCATAGTAATGTCAAATGCGACGTCATTCTGTGGCGCCGTTACACAAACAATTTCAAAATGCAAACTTCAATTGTTATTAAAATTTGATTTACCTATGTGAAATACCTTATTTTTTGGATTACCTTAATTTTTCCAGTCGAACACACATAGATATACAGGGTGTTGGCACTAAGGTGCGAACATAGGGATTTGACATGGGATTTTAGTTTTTTGCAATTTCCTGCTCTCCTGTTCATTTTACGGCAAAAACTGTAGAATGCAAAGTTGTTCAGAATTAAAAGTTGTTTTGTGTATTGTTTTAAATTTTTTATTATGTCTATACTCTATCCGTTTTAACTATAGACTAGATGGAGTATCGAGCGCGGCCGTTTTTACATGTTTTAAATAAAAAATTCAAATTTTGACGCCATTCCTAGATTAAAAAAAAATCTTTTTAATTGACATTTTTTCAGTAATTATGTCTTATGCGTACATATCTATCAATTTTTATCCATAATATTAACGAAGAGAACAATAACAAAACTAACGAACTACTAACTAAGAACTAAGAAAACGCGCACAACGAAAACTATGTAATATGAAATATAACGCCAAAACACTATGAAAATTAACAAACAGAACTGAACAGAAATTAATAATATGTAATAAATCGTGTACTATTGACTTTGTTGACTTTTATTTACTTTATGTCAGACGTCAAAATAATTGATACAGTTGTCAAGCAAAGTTAAATTTCGCGTCAATTAGTTTACTGTGTAAACTCGGTTCACGTTTGAACCAATCAGAGAGCTAGAATCTTAGGCCCTATCTCACCCAACGCTCTATAGTTAAAACGGATAGAGTAGTCCTTCACAATTTCAAAAAAAAAAAAAAAAAATTCGGTTTATTAGTAGCAATATCACATATGGAAAATAAAATCGTATTCTTTTTTAACTATTTCCATCATAATATTCCTTTCGATAGGTTTCTCATTCGAATAAACATTCATTCTTTAATTTAATTCTTTTTCATAAGTCTTATTGACGTTTGACTTTTATAAATAATTTATGAAAACCAGAAAAAAAGAAAACAAGAATCATGGCTATAGCTACCAATAAACCGAAATAGAAAAATTTCTTTTTAAAATTATGAAGAAACTAGAAATATAATAAAAAATGTTAAAACAGTATTCTATACAACTTTTAATTCTAAACAACTTCACACTCTACAGTTTTTGCTGTAAAATGAACAGGAGAGCAGGAAATTGCAAAAAACTAAAATCCCTTGTTAAATCCGTATGTTCGCACTTTAGCGTCAACCAACAACCTGTATAAATAAAATTATTTAGAATTTAATCAGATTTACAATATATTTACTAAGGAATCGACGCGATTTTTGGTAAAAAGTCGTACGTAAAATAAATTATATATACTTAAGGTATTACTCAGAAAAGATAAACATAGTTGTTTATGATAAAAATGACTAATGGACATGTTAAAAAAATACTCCTATTAATGTATGACTATTTTGTTACAGGTTTAAGAACGGCAAAATTTACACATACATCGGAGAAGTATGTGTATCAGTAAATCCCTATAGAACTATGAATATCTACGGCCCAGATTCTGTAAAAATGTATAAAGGTAAGTCTATTTACCTTGAACAATTTTAAATATAAAGATAACAGTATCTGTAGGAATAGATAAATATAAGTACCACTGTTTAATTGCAACGTTGAAAACACTTAATAATTTACAATATTAAATTTTTATGAAACCATCTAATATGAAAGCAATAATAACTATTTTCTAGATGTTTATCTCATTTTGTTTTCAAACATTGGAGTTTGCTAATAATTTAAGTCACATAAATTGATCTATTTCAGCACTTGAAAAACATATTTTGTTTAAAAAACTTTTGTAATCAATAATTGAAAATATGCATGAATCCAATAATAATTAATAAAAAATTACATAGAGGCTGGTCAACGGCACAGCATACTTCGCAATTTTCTGCTTTTCTAATTATATTAGGTAAAAAAGCTTCAAATAAAATTTGTGGAGCATAAAATTCTGCATCTGAATCAACAAGCAAAATTAATTTTGCATGCTTTGTAAAGGCAGAAATTAGGTATGAAAATTGCCTCAAAACTAGCGATAGCCATGGAATATAACAAAAAAAATAACAAATGTGTAACGATATATCTGCCAAGCTAGATTAATGTTTTTATTTGTAATTTATCTTCAAGTGAATAATTAATTATTTAAATAATACCTAATTTTAAAAATCTAACCTAACAACAGATAAAACGTTAAACATGTGTTATTTTTTTGTTAAATTCCATGGCTATCGCTATTTTTGAGGTGTTTTTCGACATTTTCATACTTCTATATGGAGCTTTTTATCCTAAAATAATTAGGGAAACAGGAAATTGCGAAAGTATTTTATATGTTAAAGTCAGGGAATTCGGCTCACCGTCCTGTACAGGCGTCTCATTTTCGATGTTTTTTTAAGGTATCTCAAGTAATATTAAAGATAAGGCAAAACAGTTTGCACATTCGAAGGTCTATTTTTCGAGAAAAGTTTAATAATCACCACATGAATTTTCGATATCCTTTTGTTTCTGAGCTACAGGCAAAAACTCGTTATTCGCTCATTTCGAAAATATCTCATATCTTATTTATTATGATAGTAAGAGAAAAACTGTTTCAACAAACTTTCAATTGGTTTTTAGGTAGAATAAAGTGGCGTAATTAGATTTTTTGAACACTTAATAATTTTCGAAATATAACACAAACTTATGATTTTTTTTAATGGGAACCTATATTGAAAATAGTCTCATCGTTTTGCTCCTTTTATAAGCTTTTCAATGACATATAACAAGTCTATATTCTTCTGTTTTAAACATGAATAAAAGATAAATTATTGATAAATTAGGATGAAAACATTGAAAATTATGAAGAAACAAATGAAAGAAATAAATTAAAAACAATCAATTGTCTATTTCTAATATTATTTTTATATTTTGCGTTCATAATGAAGTCATTACGATACGCAATTGCGTATCGTAATGACCTTCATTTCGATACGCAATTTTTTGTTTTAGACGGTTGGTACTAGATGACGTTTCTTTAACCCATTTTTACCTAATTTATTTTTAGTTAATTGACAAGTCATTTTAATAATATAATGTCGTTATTATTATTATTTTTTATTTAGGGAAGATTATTTACATGAAAATGTACAAATATAATCACAAATTGAGTAAGTAAATGTTAATATAATGTTTGAATTAGTCCACATAGATGGACCTAGTAGTACTAAAAATTTGTAGATTGAACCTTCGAACGATAGAAAATTATTTTTAATTAATTTTAAAGCAAGTTTTAATTCACATATAAGAAAAAATAAAAATATCCTGTACACTGCGGCTGAAAGGGTTAAATTGTCAAACGTCAAAGCTGGAAGATAAGAAATTTCAATATAACCTCAAAATTTCTTTTACTTAATTAATCACTTTATTTAATGAATATAATAATAATAATACATATTTTCGTCTTACTTTGCATTTCAAAATAAGCAATCAAAACATTCTCTGTTACGCCTTTGACATTATTTTCTTTACACCATGTGTCAAAATTTGCAAATACTTTCTCATAAATCTCGCGCGATTTTTTAGGAAGTAGATTATTTCCTGTAGTCTGAGCTATATTACGTAGCTCAGGCGGAGTGCAACTGATTTCATCTTCCATGATTACACTAAATTCACTTAAATTTGATCGTAAATATTGAAATGACATGAACTTTCAAATAATAATTGAATGTGGTCAATTCAATGTTACCAACTACAACATTTCACTTACAAATTTCCCTAAATCAACTCGGTTTAATATAAACAGTTTTTTTAAAATATTTTAGTTTGTAGAAGGTGCAAAATATAAAAAATAGTATAAAGAACTCATTTTATAAGACTTTTTTCGCACTTGTCAATTAGAAAACTCGCTGACGCTCGTTTTCTAAATTTTGACGCGTGCGAAAAAAACATGTCTTATAAAACACGTTCTTTAATATACTATTGTTTCAGTTTTACTCTTTTTTTCAATTTATTTAATCAAAAGCATATTAAACCATTTTTTCAAAGCCAACTGTAACGTCGATAAATAGGTAATAATTTGACTAACCCGAAAATTATTAATAATTATAGAATCAAAATAAATGGTGATCTTCAATTGATTTTTTCATTTGTTTCACAATATTTTTTTTCACCACAATAAATTAATAAGTAATTTATATTATTCATGTTGAACACAAAAGAAAGTAGACTTGTTATATATCATTGAAAAGCTTCCCATTTCTCGAGAATAATTTAGTTTTCAAAAAGAACTGGCTACGCCATTTTATTTCACCTAAAAAACATTTGAAAATTTGTTAAAACAATTTTTCTCTAACTAAACGAGTTTTTGCCTGTAGTTCAGAAAAGAAGATCAAAAATTCCTGTGGTGACTGTTAAACTTTTCTCGAAAAGTTGACCCTGGAATGTGTAAATTGTTTTACTCTATCGTTAATATTACCCGAGATACCTTAAAAAAAACATCGAAAATGAGACACCTGTATATTGTAGTCAAAATTTTGTTTGCAACTTGCAGCTTATGTTATTTTACATATATTTCATGTTCATATAAACCCAAAAGGTTTCTATCAGGCACCGCATCGCAATTCAAACATGTATTATTTTTTCTGCATATGACTATATTTATATACTTCAAAATTGATTTTGGATTTCAGAAAGGCGATAGCAGATAGCTTGAAAGTAGTGAAAATTTGGAATAGAGTAGATTTTAATAACTTTTTTAAACTTTGATAGTCCCTATCATACAGTTTTAAGGTGTAGTTTTACATAAATGGCCTATTTTTTAATTTGTTTCTATATGGTGGAGGACCCTATTATTATAAAATATTGTATTCTATATTTTATGAACTTATATTTCCAAAATATAAAGGTTGCAAATTCCCTAAAGAGGTCACCATTACAGATCAATATTTTTCTTTGCCTTTTCTGCAATAAACGTATAATGCCGTTGACCTATTTTCGCAAATCGTTTTTATTGGGCATAATGCAATTGATCAAACATGAATACCACGTCAAACGGATGTCATTTCGAATTCATGCATGTTTTCAGAAAGAAAGTCATCACGTCACACAAATCACATTCCCAAAAGGACTTGCTATATAAGGAAGTATTATAATCAAAATATGTAACCTTGGCAGTTATTTGATAAGCAGATTTCATTTCCTTAATTGTAAAAAAAATGTTAGGTCAACATTTGTCATTTTTATGAAGTAATTCTCATAAATTTTGTGGTTGTTACATATTTTCGTTTCAATGTAATGAGAAATGTTAAATATGTAATAAAATTGATGTATGCGTTATGTGTCTGACATCTGTTTTATTACTACTACTAGGAAGCATAAAATAGTTGTCAATGACAATTGTTCAGGAATAAAATAGCGATAACAGTTTGAAGATTCGAACCCTTTATTATTAATACTAGACTTCTGACAAATTTAAAATAAATTGCTAGTAAATAGTAGTAAAATATCATTCATAATTCCTATTTATATTTAGATTTCCTCTTAAAAACAGTTTTAGATTCAGGAAAATACTTTTATCATTACGAAATAAATAACTGCATATTTCCTCGTTTAAAATTCATTATTATAATAAAAATTGAAATTTTATGAAAATACAGAGTGCCCGTTTTTTGATCCTTATCGACGGAATCTCATTTATTTTAAGATATCGGTTAAATTTTGGCAAAGATGCGCCATTAATAAACCATTTTAAAGATAATGTGGAATTTTGGTGTGCACTTCTTTAGGACACTTTTTTATTTTCATTCGAAAGACGATACTCAGTACTTTTTAATGAGACCCTTAGCGCATGGCAGCAGGCGGATATTCTCCTAAGTACGTATTACAATGTACAGACTTTTGTAAGAATACACAGATATTATGTGTAATCATGACTTTTCATGCTTGTGGCACAATATATAAACACAAATATAGGTGCAATAAAACAAACATTTTTAATAAATACGCAGTCTAAATTTATTATTTTAATTTTAATTAATGGTTATGTTTTTAAGCTCGTTTGACGATTCAGTCTTTTGAAGGTTAAAGTAACTAGCCGACTAGCGAACCTATCGGGAGAAATATTGTACTAAGGCTCCCATTACTTGAAACTACAAATTCCTTAATGTAATGGACCTTTTCAATTTAAAGAGATAGAAGATATGCGCAATGGGGATCTGCGCATAGTAAGAACAACTGAGATCTATGGCGTTTGTTTCTAAAAAATTTAGACGTAAAATGTGAGAATATCGCAGATAACTTTAAAAAATCTTATCGAAATAAGTTACAAAAGCTTTTATTGAAGAAGTTAAAATGTCTAACGATGCGAATTTTCACTGAGAATACAGCTATTTTAATGACTGCAATATTTTTGACGTTTCATTTGACACCCCAACTGGCAGTTGTTCGCGCCATTTTCTTACTATTTGCAGCAATAGAAAGAGATAGCCGTTAAATTGAAAAGGTCCATTCTCAATATTTCATTCAGTTCAATTAATTTAAATATTTTTTTTATGTGGAGGGCATAAAGACGTTTACGTAAAGCCGATCAAATTAATCCGATGTAATCTGAAGTGTCCATAAAGTCAATCGGGTTAATCTGACGCGTTCATAAACTCACTCCGATCAGTCAGACCGAGCGATCCGTTTAAAAAAAATCTACCCCTGATCCGTGTGCAGAGTTACAACAGATTGCGTGCGCAAATTTAAAATTGTAAACATTTCAGAAAATGTGTTTATTTAAATGTATCTAATTATAAACATTGTAACATCATAGCAAGTTCAATTGTGAAGTCTTTATCTTTATAAGTTATTTCGAACAAATAAATGACCACATGAAACAATTTCTGATCGAAATAATCTAAACAATTGATTCAAGTGGCCTTTCAATCTTGCTTGAGTCGTCGTATATAAAATAATGTATAACTACAGAAACGAGAGCTTTTTTCTTATCCATTTTAACAAATTAAACTTGTTCTATAACCTCAGATTTAAACGTCAAAATTGTATGCAGGCCTGATGCGTTCGTAAAATCTTCGATCTGATATATATGTGACGTCATCGACCAAATTCTTCAAAAAGCTCCGAATGACTTTACGAAAACGTATTTTGTAGGCGATGACATTTAAAACAAAATTTAAGTTTCAGGGCTAAATGAAAATGAAGAAAATAAACTTAAAATAAAATACCACCTAAACAACTCAACCGATGATTTCATTTGTTTCATTGCCACAACCATTGTTTATACGTTGTGCCATTTACAATATAACAATTGTTACAGTTTGCTGTTTGAAACAAATGAACATAGATAAGTATGATAAGTTACATATCGTTGGAAAGTTAAAAAAATCTCTTTTTAATGATGTAACTTTCCAGTATGACTTCATAACTTCAAATCTACAGTGATAAATGAGCGTTGACTTTTGAAAGAAAATAAAAAAGTGTTCTAAAGAAGTGCAAACCATAATTCCATATTATTTAATATTTATAAACTATTTGTAAAATTAAAAATAAGCAAAATTAGAATTTTTCAAAAAAAACAACTAAAACGTCTTTAAATGGTTTGCTAATTGAGCAACTTTGATCTAATTTAATCGACACCGCGCATACTACATAAATAAGCATAAAAACCAATTGATTTTAAAATTATGATCATTTGAAATACAAATAAATGTAATACTAGTTTATTTATACGGTGATATTGTTTCCAAGCTTGGGTTTCCGTGCAGAGTGAAAATATTATTATCAGTTATTGCAACTCCTTCTTGGTACGTCAGATTATGCACATTGACATATGTATACACAAATAATGTATGTCATACATAAATGCATTAATACATAATATCAAGTTAGTTCTTAAGTAGGTTGACATGAACCCGAAACGATTTATTCAACTGTCATTCAATGTCAAACATTCAAGTTTTTTTTTTCGACTACATTCAAAACAGCATCTCGTATTCTTCATACTATGAAACCTTATATTCTTGCATTGATTACATCTATCTAATAGTATCTGTAAATCAAGAAAATATTTCAAAAACATAAACATTCTCAAATAAAATTCTGCTTCTAAAATATTCTTCCACAAAATATCTTGAACCATTTTAAACATAGAATTCTTGGTAGAATCCATGATCCATGTCTACACTCACTTCTTTTTATGCTTAAAATGTCGTAGCTCGATTCTAAAATCCCATTGTTAAATGTATTCAATTAATTTGGATATTTCTCCAATTTTCTAAATATAACCTAACCTAACTCACAAAACGGTCCGATTTTTCTAGACATGCGATTTGTACGTTAAGGCATTGATGAAAAATATCATTATTTAATCAATAATTTAGAATATTTTTGCAAAAATGTTCAAGTTTTCATTTTACAATCGCAAGTTGTTTGTCATTTTATAAAACAACTAGCCAAATTGTAAAATTACGCCAAGTAAACGAAAATTTGACAATCTGGCTACGTATTATAAAAAGACGGATTTTATAATCTGGCTACGACGTAAATATTATGAAAATACAGGTGCGGCAAAACCCCCTCCCTAATTTTAATAGAGCATTTTGAAACAAG
This sequence comes from Harpalus rubripes, assembly GCA_963082715.1. NCBI lineage: Eukaryota > Metazoa > Arthropoda > Insecta > Coleoptera > Carabidae > Harpalus > Harpalus rubripes. Next base: position 14,050,660 of record OY720451.1, read on the forward strand.
TGGATTATATTGTGGGTAAAAAACTTTAGAGAAACAGGACCTGTAGTGACAGCACGCACTTTAGAATTCTATCAAATGAGGCATTTGTTTTCGCTTTTCGCGGCGAAGCGAAAATTTGGTAGCATACGTGTTTCAAAATATTCGCTTGCAAGCGTACGACTCGATGCAAAAGTAGTAAACTAACGTCATTATTTTGTCATAATTCAATTCAAAGCCAATTTATACATTTATTATATACACCTGTCATAACATTTTCTATTTTAATAGTATAAAACCTAAAAATTCCCAAAATAAAAAGCGAATATAGAATTCTAAAGTGCATGCTACCAAGATTCGTTAAAGTAACTTGGACATGGCCCATATAGGGCGCGAGCAGACACGTGACTCGGGCGTCCTTGACGTACTTGGAATCAGCTGATTTGTGTGCGCATGTCATTTTGACAAGAACAGTGTCACTTTGATAAGACCAATGTTTTGACTTATTTTGATTTTGAACTGCTAAAATTTTATTAATGTACAATTTTCAGGAAGTAAAACACATGAAATTAAAAATAATAACTTCTCAACAGTTCAAAATTAAAATAAGTCAAAACATTGGTCTTGTCAAAGTGACATTGTTCTTGACAAAATGACAAGCGCGCACAAATCAGCTGATTCCTATCACGTCAAGGATGCTCGAGTCATGTGTCACATCAATGCAGGCTTCGAGGGAAACGTTCCCCGCGCGCTTGAGCTCCCTGAGGCGATATTCCGTGGCCCGCGCGTTCGCCAGATTTAACCCCGTGCGACTTTTTTCTCTCAAAGGTTTATACACGTCGTCCAAAAATCTGCAAACATTAAAGGAGGCAATCCGCACAGAAATTCGCCGTATATTCCAAGAAATTCACGAAATAGTTTTGCGAAACTTCAGAAGTCGCTTGAAGCAGTTTTTGGACAATGACGGACACCGCTTGGCCAATATTATTTTCAAAACCACATGAGATAAAACTTCCCATATTATAAGTTCAGGATGTCATATTTTATTTTTTTTGTATCAAGTATACTTTCAAAACTGGAGAAGTTGTTTTGCCGCATCGAGTATTATTCTTTCCTCAAAAATATTCTTCTTCTTATAGTTAGACAAGCTTATTTTCTCTTCCAGGTCGCGAACTATTCGAAAACCCACCACACATATTTGCCATCGCAGACTCTGCACATAAGATAATGAAACAGCAAGGCAAAGACACTTGCATTGTTATCAGTGGAGAATCTGGTTCGGGAAAGACTGAAGCTTCTAAAATTATCATGAAATATATTGCTGCTGTCACAAATGTCGGTGGACAGAAAGAAATTGAAAGGTGAATAAGATTGCTACTCTCATTAGTAAACAGTTTGACATGTGGTGTAGTATCTGCATCTTAAGGAATTTGAGAAATGTTATCGATGAACAAGCAATATTAATAATAAATATTTATGAGAAAGATTATAGTTTATGTACATACTATATGACAAATATTTAATTGGCTAGATTGCTAACAGAGTTAATTGTATATTTCAAAAATTAATGTACCTATTTTTATTTTTTCATACACGTAAAAATACATAATACATTTGTACAGATACCGGGTGTAAGATTGAAATATATACCGAGTGTTTGTTTTTCAACCTTCACCATTGGGATCTCGGTTATCATAAGATATACGAACTGTGTTAAAAAGGACAAAGTTGCCCCATTAGTAAACAATTTAAAATATGTATTTGTTTTTCCCGAAAAATGCTCTATCGAATGGCGACTAAATCTTTTTAACTCTGTTGGATTTCGAGTTATGTTGTCAAAGTTGTAAGTATAAACTTCTTTAAAACTATCTACTAATGGGGCAACTTTAGTCTAATTTAACTCACTTTTATTGTTTATGGTTTCCAAGATCCTAATGGCGAATGTATAAATAATTATTTTTGTAAAAAGTGTGGGAAATTAGTGAATTCTGAAACGATGCAAGTTCCGAAATTTGCACGGATATTGTGGTTCCAATATCACGTTTTCCGCGATCATGACAGGGGATCATTTGACATTTTCTGATTTTTTTTAAAGAATAGTTCATATTGAATAAATAGGTGTATGTTTTACACTTTACAAGTTTTTAGAATCAGAAACATAATTTTTTAATAGCTACTAGATAAATTACATCTGACTTATCCGCCATTATGCAGCTACTTCAATAATTCAATATCAATGTTACAGTATTATTAATCATAAAAATTATCTCCTATGACGGGTTGTTCTACTCCAAAGTGTGCAAACCATTTGAGAAATGGTTATAATTTTTACAGGTACTTATGCAATACATATATTTTTCTCTAACCTCAAAAATCTTAACAAACCTTTTTTTCTTGTTTTATTATTTTAAATACATATAATATGGCAAATATGGAAGTTATATTTAATTATAAAAAATAGTTGCTATATAAACTTATAAGAAAATTACTTTTATTTCGTAATTTACTGCGTTCATTTTGGCTCCAGTATGGCGGACGAGTCAGCTATGTATTATCTAGTAGCTATAATTTCAACGCTGACATCACAGCTTCACGAATACGGCAGTCGAGCTCTACCGGTTTAGTTTGGAACTATTTAATGAAATTTTTGTTTTATTTACATACCGTCTACTGCTTTTGTTCTTTTGTAGAAATACTAATAATAATAATAATAATAATAATAATAATCACTTTCTCTGTTATGTACTTCCTGTCACCTCTGACAATTCTAAGTTAGATTGCTGTTTTGTGTTTACAACGGCTAAAACGGAAATCATGTGCAGGGTAAATATAGATGTGTGTGAGAAAAATGTCTGTGTCTGTATGAAGTTGTGACGTCACGAATTTAGTCTATGTTTACCGCTAAATTATGAATGAAAAGTCGAATATTTCAAATTATTTTATATTACCATAACGAGAAGAATTCCACGATTTTATAAAAAATTGACAACTTTTTTTAAATGACTCCCCAAAAATCTTATTTTTCTACAAATTATTTCCCGCGGTAGAGATGTAGTAATTGACTATTTATTGCACTCATTTTGAGTTTAAGAACACGTATTTCCCGCACGATTGTAGCAGAAATATAATTTAATTTAAAAGAAAACTATTTCCTATATAACATATCTCAATTCTATAGCCTGTATAACTTTATTTTGTACAATTAGTGTTGATACGGACCCGTAATTCAATCATGCTAGAATCCCCCTTCGCCACGCATTCCTATCCAAACAAATTTGTTTCACCTCAACTACATTTATAACCGTTTTTGTTCCTTGCATTAGGAAACTTTCACTTTAACACACAAGAACCAATAACATCCCTCCATTAATCTTACTTACTAATCAATTAAGTTACGACAATATTTAATTTATAGTAATATTTGTTCTGTTAAACTAATAATAAAACTGAATTTAATGACCTGTTCAAGTAATAAAATTGCCTCGTAAGTCTCATAATATGATATATATGATTTTAATATAAAATAGTTGACATATGGCGTATTATAAACATTTTTGGTAATTATTACTTATAAAATTATTTAATAACAATTTTATGGATTGAAGAAACACAAAATTATTATAACTTGTAAGTACAAATTAATATTTAATTTATATAAATAAAATTGATTTCCACATATTTTTATTTGCTTGCTGTCCTCTATTAATATGTTTTTGTGTAAAATGACATACTTTTATGTTATGTGTCATTCATCATGATGATTGCAAAAAACCGCACCTTTTGAAAATTTTATAGTTACAAACTAATGACAAAATGCATTATCTCACATCTTCGATATGCTTTAAACAAGAATCTACTGAAAAGATAAAGTATATGTACAAAAAAAATTCTTTCTAAACTTATCAACAAAACCGTTGCACATGTTACGGTATTATTGTCATAAGTGTAAATAACAGTATTCTTCGGATAATTCTTATCACCTGATAACATTTCTTTTAATTCGTTTTTAATTATTTAAGGGTAATTAAAAATCTTCACCATATTTTAAACAATTTCATGCTTTTTGATGTTTATGAGATGTGGTATAATCTTTCAACAATAGACATCATTTTATACCTCGTTGATTTCAGAGTAAAAAATGTTTTAATTCAGTCTAATTCCATTCTCGAGGCTTTTGGAAATGCGAAAACAAATAGGAATGATAATTCTTCAAGATTTGGAAAATATATGGACATACATTTCGATTTTAAAGGTGATCCTATTGGAGGACATATTGATAAATATCTTTTAGAAAAATCTAGAGTTGTAATGCAACAGAATGGAGAGAGGAATTTCCACTGCTTTTATCAGGTAATTATATTTAAATCTATTTTGAAATGTGTTTGTATTTATTAATTTTCATATATTTGGGTGACCCGATTGACTATAAATATATAAACTAGTTAATGGAAACTAGAACTTAGGTAAATTTAATTTCAAGCATTATTAGAGTTATAGATTATTTTTTGTACAAGGCGGTAAAATTCAATTTTATCAACGAGTGGAAATTGTTAATTATTTTTCGCCAATTTTTAATTGCACAATAGACCTTTTCAATTTAACGGCTATCTCTTTCTATTGCTGCAAATAGTAAGTAAAATGGTGTCAACAATTGCCAGTTGGGCTGTCAAACGAAACGTCAAAAATATTGCAGTCATTAAAATACCTGTATTCTCGGTGAAAATTTGTATCGTTAGACATTTTAGCTTCAATATAAGCTTTTGTAACTTTTTATGAGAAGCTTTTTAAAATTGTCAGAGACTTTTCTCGCATTTTACATCTAAATTTTTTTAGAAACAAACGCCATGGATTTCTGTTGTTCTTACTATGCGCAGATTCCCATTGCGCATATCTTCTATCTTTTGAAATTGAAAAGGTCTATTGAAGTTGTTATAGATTCGTTTGGTATAGCTACTAGATAAATTACAGCTGACTCGTCCACCATTATGGAGCCACTTAACAATATCAATGTTACAGTATGATTATTAATTATCCATAATAACGGGTTGTTCTGCTCCAAACTGTGCAAATCATTTGAGAAATGGTTATAATTTTTACAGTTACTTATGCAATTCATATATTTTTCTCTAACATCAAAAATCTTAACGAACCGTATTTTTTCTTTAAATAAATATAAAATGGCAAATATGGATATTATTTAATTATGAAAAATAGCTAGTACATATACTTATAAGAAATGCACTTTTATTTCATAATTTACTGCATTGATTTTGGCACCAATATGGCGGACGAGTCAGCTATGTATTATCCAGTAGCTGTAACGTTTAGTGTGACGTCAGGAAGGATTCCAAACAAGAAAATGGCGTCTTCGTTGCTAAGGCGGTTGCTATGCTAAATCAGAATTTGATGTTTGGCGCTCATAACCTATAAGTTTGTTTTGTAATGAAATGGCTCAGAAACCCGTTATAAAGTTTTGTTCTGTTGTAAATAAAAATTAACCTAAGTTTATCCACGTGTACTTCAGATTTGGGTCTTTTAGAAATTTAAAAAACTTACAAGTTCCACGTTCGCTATAATGATCGAAGTTAGCTGCGAAATGTATCACCTTGGTGAAACAAATTTAAAATAAAACCTTCAAATATACACTTTACAACTTACAAGACGTAACAAGTACTAATAACAATTATATTTCTTTCATCTGTGCCTTTTAAACAGCCTACTAGTTTCGCGATCAATTTTAAATAACATAGCAACCGTTGCCAGGGCGGCAACAATTTTCTTGTGGAAACCTTTTTAAGTTATCACTAAACGGGTCTATTTAAAACGAACCGTTAAAATTTATAATGTATTTAATTTAAATAAAAATTAAAGTACTTTTGCCTCGATTATGGTCTTCTCTTTAAGAATTATAGAATTTAAGCTTAAAGTGTTGTCTTAAAGAGATTCTTAAATAATTTAACGAATAATGATTATGGTCACTTAAATTTAATTTCTTAAATTCGAAATGTCATTTTATAGAGCAGCTAACTTCATTTATGTTATGGTGGTATTATAGTGACATATAAGTTAGAAAATAAAAAATATTCTAACATATTTATCACATACAAAATATGGAAAATTTTCACCGTAGTTCATGGTAAATAAAATATATCACGTTAATATACTTCCTATGTGCATATATACTTAAAGGTAATATAAAATGAGATTAAAATTATTTTTGAATATTTTAGCAAGTCTGGTCCGAACCATTGGATAAAAAATTAATAGTAGCTAAAACACGCAATTCTAAAGGAATTGTATCCGTTCTATTAGAAGTATGTGCGTAAGGTCTTATCTCTTCTATTAAATACAAAATTATAATATTATTTTCGGGAATTTCGAAAGGATTCATAGTATCCCTTAATATTCTTCTTTCAATTCTCATTTCATTCCTACATAATAAAAAATGATTAATATAACTTGCACGATTATAAAAATATGTATTTTTTACCTTACACCATCTTCATTTAACAATAAAACCAAAAAAATTGGAATATTATCCATATTTTGCTTAGGTTTTTGATTACAACTAATAATAATATGTTAACTTAAATTTTATAATCACACTGATGAGCACCAAGAAGTGCGAAACGCGTCTGTGATTACCTGCTGTGCTGGCCGCCTTCTGACGAAGACTTCATAGGAAGTTGACTCAGAAGGTTGTATACACGTGAAATACGACGAAGCATTATATTTTTGAATTAAATTTTATAGCGAGGTTTCTGTCACTGTAAAACTTATAGAAATATTTAGTTACTAAATATTTAAAGCCATGACCATAATTGGTTTACAAACTTTAACTCTTAAATTCTAAAGAGTTAAAGCGTAAATATTTAAAGTTATGACCACAATTGTTTTCAACTTTAGCTCTTAAATTTTAAAGTGTTAAAGCGCTATAGGGCTATAATACATGACCATAATCGAGGCAATCTAACCTTGCTGTTAAAGTATTATTTTATCTACCCTTTCGGTTAAAGTGCTACTTAGCTACTTGAACCATTATTTTGTGTACACAAAAACATACTTTAAAATCTGCTATAAAAATATATGTAATATTGATGCAGTAAAAATAAAATAATTCAAGGATCTATTAAACTAGTATTAACATTTTATTCGCTGTTTTTTTATCTGTAAAAGTAAATTGTTATGAACACAATGGTGTGTTAAATCATACTCTATTACTTTTACTACCAGAATAACCAGTTATGTAGCATCCACTTTTACTGAAATTAATAACTAGTTTACATCTCTTTAATATACATATATTATTCAATAATGATTAATCATCTGTCTTATTTTATTACTGGAAAGTGACATTAATAAAATATAAATTAAACAGTTCGTTTCAAATTTAATTTTAAAACTTTATTGACCATTTCCTTTTATGTAGCGAATAGTTCATTGAAATAATGTTATTAGTTAATAAATCAGACATTTCAGATTAATCTGAACATAAATCATATGTTTTTTTTGTTTGAAATAAGTAGTCATAACTATTTTATATTAGAGATGCCGTTAATACAACTCTAAATATACCGCACACATAAAACCATCAAAACGGGGAGAATTTCCTGAAATAGTAAAAGACAAACAATATCAAAATAATGATTCAAGTTATGTTCAAGTTTTGTAGTTTTTTTTATTATTTTTTAGTACATTAAAAAGTGCATAAATATGTTATGACAAGATTTCATTTTCTTTTTTGAAACTACTTTGGTTATGTTTAAATAGGGTAGGGCGCGAGAAGACATGTCACTGGAGAGACCTTGAAATGCTTGGAATCAGCTGATTTGTGTTCGCTTGTCATTTTTACAAAAACAATATTTTGAACTACATATATTGATTTTGAACTGCTCAGAAGTCATTATTTTACTATTATCAAGCAATACAACACATTAAATTTAAAAACAAGTACATAATAACAGATAACATTAGTACTTTCATGCTTTACTTTTTGCATTGCTTTTTCTCATTTTAAATTTTCCCCCTAATCCTATTGGAATCTTCTCTAATCATGAGTAAATTTTCAAACAATAATTTTACATGTTAAATAGAATTATGATTAAATGCCTTTTTTAACGGGAAATTAGTGATTCTGAAATTTTAAAATTATAAAATGTATTCTAAATTTTTCATATACTTGCTACTTGGGTTTATTTTATTTTTCGCGATCGTTTTATAATTAAATTTCATTAAATATTCCACCATTTTCTTTTATTATTATTAACAGAAAGAATATTTGACAAACTATACTTTTTTATTATAAATATATTTCTTTAAGAAATGCTTTAGAAATAGGAGAGTGTTTTTTCCAAAATTTTCCGGTCGCTTATCTGGTGGAGACCTGAGAAATTGATGTTTCGGACGTTGCTTAGACGACGTAAAACAACACATTTCAATGCATGAGTACGAAAAGTAACTTTTTAACATGAATGTTTCCATGGCGAACGGTTGTTTATTATTTTTTCTAATTTCCTCGCAATAAAAAATAAAACAATGTATACCTATGGATATTTATTTAGGAACTCGAAAAAAAAATTAGATCCAACATGACCTGTAACCTAAAAGTGTCTTTACTGGGCTCACAAGTTTCCAAAGCTACCTCGCCCAGTAAAGTATCACTTTCAAGTCCTGTTATGTAAATTACTATTAAGTGATCACAACAAACAATTAAATTTATTTCCGCAGTCATTTTGATTTGAGTACTTGTATTTTTAAAAAATTAAGTAAAAAGAGCAAAATAAAATTAAGTGAGGAGCGTACACATATCAGCTGATTTTGAGCATTTCAAGGTCACCAGAATCACGTGACTGCCCATGCCTTACGGAATTGTAAAATGTAAAGGGCGAAAGGTTGTGGGTTCATTCCTGGCATCCAACAAAAACTGTTCATAAGAAATAATACCGTATTAACCTACTATAAACTAAGTAGTTCCTTATAATACTTTAGTTTTAATTACTGGTAATTTATAGTTTGATATTTGAAGTAACATTTTAAACGACCATAACCTGTTTTCAACATACTTTATTTATACTAATAAAAATCTGCAGCTGTTAACATGATTTATTACATTTTCAGTTGCTAAACGGCTGCCCAGAAAACATGCTGAAATCCTTCCATTTAAACCGCGACCCCGCCAATTATTTCTACATCCACCAAGGAAACGCTTCTCGAGTAGACACCATCAACGATAATTCCGACTACAAAACGGTGTCTTCCTCATTGCAAACCTTATCCTTCTCCAAGTCGGATGTGGAGACGTTATGGAAAATAGTCGCGGCTATCATGCACTTAGTAAGTAGATTACAACTTTTTTAGTACTTTGAACTCTTAAAGAACATTAAAATAACTACTTGTGCCTTGCGTCCACTTATCACGTAATTGTTGGTGATTCATTTCCATGCTAATTCTGTGTAATGATGAGTTAAAATGATAAAATTACATGACGTCAAGAAATCAGACTAAAAGGAAAGTTGGTCATACGAGCAAGATATGAATCCGTAATGTATGATTGTTATGAAATCGTTAAATGTCATTCATTTCTTTCATATCTATTTTCGTATTTTTCACAGTTATATATTTGCAATGCAATTATGCATATTGTAATAAAAGTATTTCAGCAAATAAAAGTGGAACAATACCTAATTACAAATTATCCATTTTTGGCTTGTTACCAAAAATGATAAAATATTTTAAATAGCTCATAGGCATTCAGTTTAGTTGATAAGAAATATTTGTGCAATTTTACATGAATTAAATATGATGTCATCCCAAATGTTTCCTAATGTATTATTTTTTTGCAATCATAACCCTATAATTTTTGTGTTTTATTCAGAATACAAATGTAATAAACAGTCCTAACACAAATAATATACAGTGGCTTATATATTAGTGCTTTACAGGACCAAATCTGCTCCGGACGGTCTAAAATCTAGATAAACCGGAAAATTAAAAAAAGAAAAAAAGAGCAGTGCCTCTTTTTCTCGAAAGTAATGGAGATTTCCACGATTTTTTGAATTGTTTACGTTAATCTTGATAAAAAATTAGACTCCCATTTTTAATTAAATTAATAATACGCGGGGAAAAATTAGTAAAGTGGTTTATGACGTAATAGTCTCAAAAGAGAGAGATACTACTTGCCCGCTGTGAGACAGAAATAGAATGACAAAAAAGTAGAGTGAATACACTGTCAAGGTAGAAGTATGTACACAGTGGCGTAGCATTTTTAGAATCTACTAAAGTATGCGTGATTTTTTTTCGCCTTTTGTTTCGCCACTGAGCGTAAAGCCAAACAGTCAAACATATATATAACCTGACCGAGTGTTTTTGTTTATTTGTATATTTTTAAAACTAGACATTGTATTTATAATATATAATAAGAGAAATCACAAACGTCAAACAGGGAAATTCACTGCAAATTAAATCAACAACAGAGCATGCGCGCAGGCTCCAAGCATTTGAAGCTCATCAGTGTTGGGGCCGTGACGTCAGAACTTTATTGAATAACTTTCAATTTCACTTTTATAATGAAATACATTATAATTAAACATGATCTTAATTTAATTAGAATACATTTATACTGAAGGCTAAAATTAATGTAATACATATATATTTTTTTAAAAGATGGGAATTTGGAAATCCTCATTCAACAAAATTGTTCGGATGTGCGGGACTCGAATAAAGGGGTTTCCATTGTACATATGTTTCTTTAAATATTTTTTTTATATTTTCTGTTCATAATTAAACCCAATTACGTATCGAAAGAGCCTTTCATTTCGATACGCAATTTTTTGTTTTAGAAGATTGGTTGACATGAACTTTCAAATAATTGAATAAATGTTAATCTAATGTTACCAACTACAACATTACACATAGATATTTCCCTAAGTCAACGGTTAATAGCCGGGTTTATAAACAACAGATAAACTTATTTCCAGAGTAAATAAATCAAATTTATTCCTTCAAATTACAGTCGAACTTTTGGTAAACTATTATTCACGAAAGATGACTATTCAAGGTCATTTATGAGCCGTCTTATATAATATTACTTGCAGATAACTTCACTGTATTTCATACCCATAGGCATGCAACGCGAAATATTTATGGATACATTTTAACTGAAAAAATAAATGTACTTTATTTGAAAATTTTGTTTCTTTTCAAATAATGCTTTTCTCAAAATTTTATCTTTATCACCTACGTTTTTGCACAAAATAAAAATATACATTTGACGTAAACCATAAAATAATAATTTGATTTGAATGTCATCGCCACTGGATAAACATTAGTACAGAGGGCAGTATAGTAGATAATTACATGTATGTAACTCTACGACATACCTCACCGCTATTTTTACTATGTTAGAAAGTAATGGCACTATTTACGTATATGGGTCACACTACATAAATTAAATAATCATACGTCAAATAATCTTTCTTTCTCTAATACAAAATGTTGCTAAGGCACCTTGCATCGTTTATATTTCAGTACAGTAATATTATACATGCCATAAAATGAATAAAATTGATTCGAATTTGTTAATTTTAATAACTTAACTATGGAAGTACCTCATTTTGTAAAACTTTTTTTCGCATTCGTATTTAAATTTTGATGCGTGCGAAAAAATCATGTCTTATAAAATTCGTTCTTTAATATACTTACTATTATTTCACTCATAGGATTTGACGCAAGACTATACTTTTTATTCATGTCATGTTGCATAAATAACTATTAATAGTATCGCATTATATTCATTTTTAAGGCGAATAAGTGTGACTAAATATCTGATATTGTACAATTTTTATTTACATTTGAAGTGAGGTGCGCCTTGAATTTATACTTCAGAATATGTATTAAACTATTTTACACATTCTCAACAACCGCGCCTATAATGGTATTTTAATTTGTTTATAATTCAATCTATTTCAGGGCAACGTAGAATTCGAAATGGACGAAGACAGAGTCCGCGTCAAAAACCCCAAAATCGCCAGCTATGTGGCCGAACTTCTAAGCGTAACAGATCACCAACTAGCGAAAGCACTTTGTGAACGCGTCATTGCTGCTCGCGGTGACGTCATTCAAAAAAATCACACAAGATCGGAAGCCGAATACGGTCGTGACGCTTTAGGAAAAGCTATTTACGATAGACTTTTTCAGTGGATTGTAGACAAAATTAATGCAGCTATTGCTGTGGACACTAGTTCAGTATATAAAACATACAGAAGCTCTGTTATTGGAGTACTGGATATCTATGGATTTGAAATTTTTGATGCTAATAGTTTTGAGCAATTTTGTATAAATTATTGCAATGAGAAATTACAGCAGTTATTTATCGGTAAGTATCAGCATTTTGTGAAAGTTTGGTTTGTTATGTGGTTAGAGATAACCGCATGATATATGTACAAATATCATTTTGAGATTAGCTGATTATTATTACAAACTATGACACATATTATGATCTTGATGAGAAATTTTAAGCCTATTACAGTAAAACACGATATTTAATTCTGAAAATTACCTTTTCTAAAAATATTTTTAATAAAATATCATTTAATAATACACGCCTAAAACGAAATTTATTATTCCAGCGTTTTACGGTAGTTAATGAAAATGAATTACATCCAAACACCTTCAATGTATCAAAACGCTTGAAAGTTTTTTTTTTGTTGATCTGAATTTTTATATAAACATCTCAAATTTTGAAACCGCAGGTGAATATTTTTTTTTGTTCTGGCCCAAAAATGGGTTGGTACGAGCCAGGTGACTTCACCATCCAATTCTACGGGCAAAATTATTTTCTGAAAGAACAGGATCAACCAAATAATTTTAGTGCAAACGCGTCTTATAAATTTTGCGTAATATGCGAGATATGAATTTTTAAAACGACCAGTGGTCAATAAACTCTTAATTCTAGAGGGTACAAATTTTTCATGTGCGCATAGCTGACACGTTTTTATATACATTGAGTTTGGGAAGGCACCCCCCCCCTTCCTTTAACTTTTTTATTATAAGTAATAGAAAAAATGGCGTATTGAAGGGTTTTATTATTTTAAATATATAATATAAAAGTAAATTTATTAATTTAAAAATCACGTTGAACAAGTAACAATTAAAAGTCTATTTTGTTGTTTCCCTTTGTTATATTTTGTTTATTTTCACATAGCCAGCTAGAATATTTGAATAAAAATCATTTCTGATGTTTTTCAATCACATTTTTTTCGAATTTTTTCATATTTTTGATTTACAAACTTTTACATCGTTGAAAAGAGAAAAAATGGCGATTTATATTTTAGTAAAATAATTATTATAGCTTGCTATTTAAAAAATAAAAGGTGATAGTCGTATCTTGTAAACCTGGCTTTATAAAAAATATATAGGGCGCGAGCAGACACGTGACTCGAGCGACCTTGTAGTGCTTGGAATCAGCTGATTTGTGTGCGCTTGTCATTTTGACAAGAACAATGTCACTTTGACAAAACCAATGTTTTAACTTATTTAAATTTTGAACTGTTGAGAAGTTATTATTTTTAATTTGATGTGTTTTACTGCCTGAAAATTGTATAATAATAATATTTTAGCAGTTCAAAAAATAAGTCAAAACAATGGTCTTGTCAAAGTGACATTGTTATTGTCAAAATGACATGCGCACACAAATCAGCTGCTTCCATGCGCGTCAAGGAGTCACGTGTTTGCTCGCGCCCTATACATCTTCCATCGAATAGTATAGTGTGTTCAAAAAAAAAAACCTAACTCGGAGTAGGCTTTTGCACAAAGAAACGTATGTCAATTTAAAAATATTTAATTTAATGTCAATTTGACAAGAGATTGTCAAAAATGCTTTTCTTGAATCTTATTTTAGAAATGTAAACAAATTAGAAAACGGTGAATGTCAATATACTGTATCTTTCTTTATTGTCTTTTCTCTTTAAAATTACATTTTAAGATCAATTTTGACAACTTGACTTTTGAATTAAATAATGATCGAACATACGTTACACTGTTCCTAGCCTACTCCGAGTTAGGAATTTTATATATAACTGCATATTTAAAATAATAAAACTCTTATATGAGCCATTTTTTCTATTACTTATAATAAAAAAGTTAAAGGAGGGGAAGGCATCTTCTCAGATACCTGTATAAACTTATATGTTATCCCAACTGAAATTAACCCGTAGCCACTAAGCGGCAAACTTGAGAACCCTCCGAATTCGTAATGGCAGCCAATCACAGCCTAAGTCAACCATCTCAGTCGCCAATATTCATGAAGAAATTATTATTAAGCATAAATAACATAAATAGCATTTTTTCCTATTAAATTATAGAACTTTGAAACAGTTTGACCATTGTTTGACAATATTGTGACACAAACTATGGTGTCGAGTGGCGCTAGTGTTTATCCCGGTGAGCGGGCGTACAAGACTCGCAAGTCTCATTAAAAATCAGGCATCCAATCAAATTGCTAAGATAAGATAAGTCATATTAATTATTAATCGACTTCTATCATTATCTGTAGTATTTTTCCTGCCTTATCGTACCCCATTGGAATTTAAAAAAAAATATTTCAAAGAGTATCCTTTATTAGACAAATTTTATTGTCAAAATTCTCCAACGAAATATTTATTAAAATGTATTATATTATCTCTCTCCACAGAACTCGTGCTTAAGCAAGAACAAGAAGAATACCAGAGAGAAGGAATCGAATGGACACAGATCAAGTATTTCAACAATCAAGTTATTTGCGATTTAATCGAATTGCCCCACAAAGGCATTATAGCTATTTTGGATGAAGCTTGCTTGAATGTAGGAAAAGTAACCGACGAATTATTACTTGAGGCCATGGACAAAAAACTTAAAGATCATCCTCATTTCACGTCACGTCAATTAAAACCAGCGGCGAAGGAACTCAAACATAAAGTGGATTTCCGAATTACGTAAGTTTTTATTTTTTACAGTTGTAGACATATCCGTAAGATAATTAATTATTATATGTGTATTGTATGAGTTTGCATGACGGATGAGTAGGCAAAAAAATTGAAATTGTTTTCTGCAAGAAAGTTTTTTTTTTATTATTTATAATTAGTTTCAAGGAGTTTTATATTCCTTGATTAGTTTTGTAATGTATGGTGTTTTATTTATTGTAGACATTATGCTGGAGATGTCGTATACAATATTAATGGTTTTCTGGATAAAAATAAAGATCCACTTTTCCAAGACTTTAAACGATTATTGTTTCATTCGTCTAATTCCACTATAAGTAGCATGTGGCCTGAAGGCGCTCAGCATATTACTGAGGTAATTATTTTTCAGTTATTTTTGTTTTTAGCAGTGTAGTTTTATTTATATGCTAGCATTTTCGTAACTACTTTAGATTTAGATTGTGTAATTTTAGTTATTTTTTAAATAAGACGACAAAATTCAATTTATCGACGAGCAGAAATTGTAAATTTTAAAAAATATATATTTTTTGTGTCAAATTAAATTTTATTGTCGTGTATAAAATACAAATTTTTTAGTAGCAGTTTAAAAAAAATACTAAAAAACAATTATAAATTAAATTATTATTCAAGCTCAATTTTAAAATTTAATATAAGTTGTTGTTCTATTCCAAGAATATATATTTCTGGTAACGTTAAATGTACTATAAGGGTTTCCAAGGCTACGACTTTTAAAAAAATACTTATTGGATATCAGTGTTCATTATGTTGTGATAATTTAAATGGAAACCAAATTTCTTCGGGATGTCAGTTCAGGAATTAAATAAATTTAATTTTTCTTTTTCATCGGCGTTTCGGTTTTTTTATTATTAAACCTTATTCATGATTCATAGAAAATACGAGAGAAATACAATCATTATAGTTCTATAATGATGAGACAGCAATTAAAATGTAAAGAGACATCATATTTGATGTGTACTGTACGAAAACTAGCAGCTTAACTGTACAACACTATACGAAAACTAGTAGCTTAACTGTACACTGTACGAAAACTAGTAGC
Source organism: Harpalus rubripes (assembly GCA_963082715.1). Classification (NCBI taxonomy): domain Eukaryota; kingdom Metazoa; phylum Arthropoda; class Insecta; order Coleoptera; family Carabidae; genus Harpalus; species Harpalus rubripes. The sequence continues at coordinate 14,066,668 of OY720451.1, forward strand.
TTAATTGTACACATCAAATATGAAGTCTCTTTCCAATTTTAATTGCTGACTCATCATTATAGAACTATAATGATTGTATTTCTCACGTATTTTCTTTGAACTATAATGATTGTATTTCTCACGTATTTTCTTTGAATCATAAATAAGGTTTAACAATAAAAAAAACCGAAACGTCGATGAAAAAAGAAAAATTAAATTTATTTAATCCCTTAAGCCCATATTGAAGTTGGTTACCTATTAACACAAATCGTCAAAAATTTTATGTTTTTTTTTTTAATATACAAAAACAATTTAAAATCTGTTTTAGAAAAAATATAGTACACTATAGTTTTACATAATTTTTTTACTACGAGTACTTTGTACAATATGCAATGTATGCATTATTTTGTGTTATGCATATTACTTATTTGAAATTTAATTTCACAATTTTATTTTTATATTTTTAGAACTAATTGGAGTATTCTAATAATTTTTATTTTATTTTCTAAGTCTCACATATGTGTATAAATCTAAAATTTTGAGTTCTTTATTATATAATTTGAGCAAGATATGAATGATGAAATAATAATTGAAAATTTAAATTTTACCGGATGTGACGTAGGAGAAACTGTTGACATTTAAGAAATATATAGAAATAGAACACTTAACTAACACGAACAACGAACAAGAAGTTGACATGGCGTCAGTGGCAGAAAAACCTCTTGTTAACAGGATAGTACAAAATTTATTAGAAATATCGTATGTCACAATCTAAATGATATCTTTTTAATGCCAAAATAAAGTACAAGAAAACTCATGTTAGATAAAATAAATTTTGATTTTTTTTTTACATTGGGTTATTGTTTATCATAAACATTTTTTACCTTAAATTTTACTACATTAGAATACCCCCAAACCCGTTTCTCTAAATATTGTTATTTTATCAAACTATTACGTTAAAAATCCTGAAATTATGTATTACTCATCTTTACTGTACGAGTATTTAGTTATTTATATAAAATTGCATATACCTCACTTTATTAAACTGTCTAAACACCGTATCTGAACTTAATCAATGACAACATTAACTTTTACTTTGAGAACTATGCGCCAAATTATTTTCACCGCTTTGTAGTTCTATAATATGATTTTAATTACATCGCAATCTATTGTCATTAATTAAGTCTATCCAATTAACAATAACATTGTCATACCTTTCAGACAACAAAACGTCCTCATACTGCCGGAACGCTGTTCCGCAGTTCGATGACCGCTCTTGTAAAGCACCTAACAAGCAAGGAACCGTTCTATGTGCGCTGTATTAAACCTAATGAAGTAAAATCCGCGTCGCTTTTCGACGAGGAGCGATGTAGGCACCAAGTCTCCTACCTCGGCCTTGTGGAAAATGTCAGAGTCCGCAGGGCTGGGTTCGTTTACCGACAACGATATGATGTGTTCCTGAAAAGGTACGGATGATTTCATTATTATTGTTAATCTGGTTAACATGTTTTTTGTTGTGGAAGTGAGTCATAGTTTGCATAAATGTATGAATTAAAATTAAAAACAAGTCTTGAATAAACAAAGAAATTAATTTACATATTTCTGAGGAAAGAATTGTAAAGACAATACCGTCGTAAATTTTAAGAATAAATCATTTATGTATTTTGGAATTCAATATGAGTAAAGGAACATTAATGCTTAAAATCATCTGCAATGAGCGCGCTTGTTAATAGGCTATTCCACGATATTGTTTTTTTTTAAGTACGTTAAAATGTAAGCTCATTTGAAAGTCCAAGTTAAAAATTCCTCCAAATAAGCGAGATATTAAGGTCCGAATTATTTGCTTTGTGACGTAAGTAATAGGGGTATACCAGAAATAAACAAACAGTGATTTACAGGCTTACGAAAAAATATTGAGCAAATTACAAAACAATATATATATTTAAATTTTAATATTATACGTATTTTATTATTAGAGAAATAATATAAATTATTTAATTTATTTCACTTTTTTTCTCATTTTACAAAAACAAATAAAAAAGGAAGTCGCCCGAACAGCATCTGATCAGATCCGACATATCCGAATACGTATATTCTTAGTTGAGGCGGAGTATGACAAAGTATGTTCATACTTGAATCCTATTTGTGTTCAAATACGCGGGTAGAGTCCGTGCGTTTAGAGAAAAAACAAATCGGCGCAGTAGAAGTTGTACTACCCAACCTACAAATGTTGACTATTATTACTCGCTCAAAAAACATTTAACTGAATAATATTTAAATGTTATTAATTTTAATATTATTATCATTTACGATACACAAAATTCATAAACAAGTATACATATAATTATTACTCGCACAAAAGACATTTGATTGAATATCTTTGTCCATATTTATGTCTATAACCTATACGCAACAAACAGCTGCTACCTGTCACCATATCGTACCATCCCTACTTTCACAAGTTGGACCCGCCCGGATGAATTTTGGCCTGTGCGCCGGTTTTTTCTCTAAACGCACGAACATGTCCTGCATCATCAAAAGCAAATCACCCCGTATTTTTTTAGACGGAGTAATTTATAATTTAAAAAAGAATTTTCCGTATTCTTTAACCGCTATCTTTAATATTTTCAATGAACTATTGCTTTTTTTGATTACGGTGGAATAGCCTACTCACAATTTTATTTTGATTTACATTTTTTTTACCGCCCAAAGCGCAAGTGCTTCAGTATATCCCGTTTATATTTTTAACAAAAAAATATATGTATTTCTATTAATAGCAGCAAAATTATTGTTTGACATACTTTGGTTGCGTGACAAATTCAGGATTAATGAGCAAAATTCCAATAAGTTTAGGGAATTTTAAACGAGATAAAAGAAATGCAAAGCATATAAATATTCATGTAACCTATTTTACATGTAACTTATTTATAGGGCGCGACCGGACACGCAATTCGAGCGACCGTGAAATGCTTAAAATAAGTTGATTTGTGTGCGTTTCTTACTTCACAATTTCATATTGTTCTTGAACATAATTTTACATATTTTAATAGAAACAATATCTTATGTATTTTATAAAAAGGAGGAGTCTGCTCGCGCCCTATAAACTGTTTTAAAATAAATAAAAAAAATATCATATTACCCATTACTAGGTATGCCAGCCTGCTTTGTACAGAGATTTCGGTAGTGATAACATATTTGTGCCATGCAGGCGTTTACCAGGCGTCACCTTACGGGCACTCATTGCTGAGGTAGAGAGTGCACCAAAGGGGTCATTTTTGTGCCACTTATGGCCGTTTGCATCAACATATAAATTTTAAGCCTTCTTTAAATAGACAATATTACGTTGAAATTAATTGTTAAATGAATTGCTGTCAAAATTTCGATTTGCATCTTTTTAAGGTTGCTTAAAATTTAAGCCCTGTTGGTGCAATATTTCTTTTGGCGTCGGTCGGGATCAAACTCGGTACCCCAGATTCAAGACCAGACACTTAGGCACGCGGCCACGAGACTCCCCAAAAAAGGGAGAAATTATAGAAGAATTCAAATTAAATAATGTGCGGAACGAGCTCCTACTATAATTTAAAATCCATTATAAATTTATTTTACTTTTTCCATTAAAATTTCTATTAAAACAGACACTATTAATACAAGTCAATACATAAAAGAAATATCTGTCTCTTGTATCACATACAAATAATATTTTATAATGCATTTTTTTAGATACAAAATGATCTCTCAGTATACATGGCCAAACTACCGAGGCTCAGACAAAGACGGCGTGAAAACAATTATGGATGAGCACAATTTCTCATCTGACGTCAAATATGGCTACACTAAAATATTCATCCGATCTCCAAGAACATTATTCGCTCTTGAGAATGCTAGAAACGAATTAATTCCCGGAATTGTTACGTTACTTCAAAAACAATGGCGCGGTTACTTATGCCGACAACAATACAAAAAAATGAAGGCTGCTTTGCTAATCATGAGGTGCTACAGAAGGTATAAACTGCGGACATATGTGGAAAGACTTAATCAGAAATTCAGGGGTGCCAAAAATATGCGCGATTATGGCAAGAGCATTCAATGGCCTGCACCTCCTCCGGCTTGCAGGAATATTGTAGGAACCCTACGAGCGGCTTGCAATCGTTGGCGCGCTTGGATGATACTTAGCAGAATCCCGAAGACAGAATGGCCACAACTGCGACTGAAAATCAACGCGGCTTCTGTTTTGCGAAATAAGAGACCGCTTTGGGGACAAGCAAGGAAATGGGAAGGAAACTATCTTGCAAAATCTGATGAAAATCCTAATTATGCATTATTTAACATGAGTATAAATAACTTGAGGAATTCTGATCACTTTAAAGAAATCTTATTCTCGTCTTATATTAAAAAATTTAACAAGTTTAATAAATGTGCAGAAAGAGTTATTGTTATAACAGATCATTCGATTTACAAAATGGATAATTGCAAGTTTAAGAGCATGAAGAAGGGTATTCCAATTCAAGAGGTAAAAAATATTATTTAATATGTATTATTGTGCCTTTTATTCAAACTGAGTAAGGCAGCTTTATTTAATTTTAATATGTAAGATGGTAATCCTATTGCAATAAGTGAAAGGTTTAAATATTAATATAAATGACATTAAAATGTGAGTTAATTGTTAACAAATTCATTGATATTCTTGTCAATGTAAGGTATTCTATTTACGTTATTTTGAACATAGATTACTAATAAAGTGAAAGTTGTATATTGCAAAAATGTTACGACTTAAATATTATTCGTTGCTGACTTATACAAAGAAAAAATTAACAAAGTATTTTATAATAAATTATTATAATTCGAAAATCATAATACCCGGGTCGATAATATTTATTTCTGTACTCGTATTTATGATATATGTACGCATAATGGGCTTCTTCATTATATTTATTTTTATGAACACCTTAACTGAAAGCGATTAGTATTTTTAGAAAGTCTTTATTGTTATTCGTTAAGCCGTAATATTTTTTTTCCACAAATCACTATGACACCAATGTTAAAAAGTGACAGACCATTGTTACTTTTAACACTAGTGTTAAAAGCTATTTAGTTATCTTGGAACAACAAATTGACATTTTTGTCATATGCCAAAATAGTTACTTATGAAATAAGTGTTAAAAGTTACATTTTATTTTGGGTGAAGAAAGTTTGGAACATGGCGTGAAACGGAGTGCTTTAAACCTTTGAACAAAATGAAATTAACACGTATATCATACATTATTTTTTCTACATACATTATTTTTTTATTTCATTTATTTCTAATAATTTCTTGACATATGTCAAAAATGTCAATTTGTTCTATTCGTCATTACCAAGGTAACTAATTCGCTTTTAAAACTAGTGTTAAAAGTAACAATGATCTGTCACTTTTTAACACTGGTGTCATAGTAGATTTGTAGAAAAAATTATCAGAAATATAAATTTAAATTAAAAATGAGTGTTTATAAAAAAAATACTATATGATATACGTGTTAAAAGTGCAATATTCACTATTTTTCAATTTTTATTCGTCGTGAAAAGTTGTGTGAATAAGTAAAACATTTTTATCATAACTGGTTTTCTGTAAAAACAAATATTGAAAACAGTATTTTTTTAGCTCGTTTAAAAGGCAAATTTTTATCACCACGACTGTGTTTCATAGGCCGCATGTTTACCAACGCTCGATAGAGAGTTCAGTCATAGCGTCGTCTATCATATGTCTGCTCAGAATTTAAAATTCTGTTCTGAAATTTTAAAAAATAGTGTAGAAGTGCTTAAAATCGACTCGCGTACATTAAAGATATTGAATTTATTTTATATATGAATGTAAAACATAGTATGGTAAACTATTTCTTTGTTGAGACTGTTGAAAGGTAAAATATAAAACTGTAAATTCGATCCGGCATATGACGTCATAGACTGGCCTGCATTCTGCGCGTTTTGAGCAAAGTGAAATGTTTTCAAGCATGTTAAAAAAATTGGAAAATATTTAACCATTTAGTTAGTGTTTTTATAATTTTTTTTAATATTATGTAACAGTGTTATTTTTCACTATTTTGATTATGGTGGAAATCCCCATTCAACAAAAGTATACAAAATTTGAAATGTTGATTGAATTAACTTTAAAATGTTTAGTAACCTCATTGTTTTCATAGTAGTTTACATATTTTATTTATTAATAGCAACGTGGAACAACAAAATTAGCGTACTCCGCAATAAAGATCTACTCTTAATTTTCAAAATGTATAATTTTATCATTTGTTTTACAAATAATTTATATAACAAGGCCAGAAAGTGATACTTTACTGCGTAAGCCAGCATATTCCAGGGTAAGCTTTAGAAGCTTGTGAGCCCAGTAAAGACACTTTCAGGTCAATATTTTTTTCGCGGTCCAGAAAAAAGTTTAAATAAATATGTGTAGGTACGCATTATTTTTCAAGGAAATAATAAAGAATATTCATGTAGGGATCCGAAAATAACTTTCCGATCCCTTATAGACAATTTTCCGAGCTAGCTCAGTAAAGATGGAATTTCCGGCCTACAAAGTGATCAGAAACAGATCATTTTCTGGACAATCGCGAAATTTTTTTTATTAAAATACATTTTCATGTTTCAGATCAAAGGTATAAGCGTAAGTTCAGGCCAAGACCAACTAGTAGTTATCCATACAAACTTTGGAAACGATTTTGTGATGTCGTTAGTTACGAACAGCAAACATGACAGAATTGGTGAACTCGTTGGTATTTTATGCACAAGATATTCCCAGTAAGTTATTTTTAAATTTTAATAACGATTTTATAAATAATCTATATTATTTTTTCAGATTAAGGAATTCAGATTTAACTGTAAATGTCGAAAACTCATTCGCTTGTGCCTTGGGAAATAAGAGCAGAATTCTGAAAGTACAAGTTTCGCCCGATACACCAGAACCAACATTCAAGAACAGCAGTGGTTCTATTATCTACATGTTACCTTCTTCATACGCGGTGCTAGACACAAACAACCATAATAATCAGATAAAAGGTTACTAATATAGTTGCTAGATAAAACTATCTAGTTTGCATATAGTGATATACATTATTATTTGTATATAACGTTTTACACGTAAGTTTTTACAAAAAAGTCTGTGGCCTTTTAGACGCCTTAAAAGTATTTTAAAACTACTTTTATATATTCCATGTTACGGGCGTACAGAGTCGTTAAAATATTTTAAAAGCATTTATAATAGTTGTTCATGTCTTTGAAATATTAACGCCTGTTTTTATATGAGTTTTAAAGTGGAATTCGTGGTTGTTAATTTATATTTATTTAAAGTTTTAAATATCGTGGCAGTGCCATTTCTTACGTATTTACAGTAGTCAGGCATAACTATATCATATTAGATTTATAGATATAGATTTAATATTACTTAATTAGTATTGATATCAGTCGCATGTGATTTTAAACTAACTTTATGATTTTGAAACATCGTTTTAAGTACTTATGGTCTTTTGAAGATCACATATTCTATTTACTGATTGTGAGCATTTATAGAGTATTAAAATGTATTATATTTTCTTACTAAACAGGTTCTGACGCTATGTTTTTATTATAAATTTTCATATATTTTCATTATTTATATAGTCATTTTTATATATTTATATATAAATACTTTCCCTGTTGTAATTACATTTTAATTCAAATGTATGTGATTGATTGAAATGTTTTAAATTGAATTTTTCATTGTGCTACATTATATTCGTTGATTGTGCCATTACCTGTTAATATATTTGTGCCTTGAAATAAACACGCATACAGTATTGATCTAGTAGTGTTTCTCTTATTTTATATCATAAAAAAATAACAAGATTGATACCTGAATCCCACACCATTCAAAAATAAATGAGCTACACATGCGCAGTGTTTTGTTTCGCAGTGTGCGCTTCATTTCTCAAGCAAAAAAACATTTGACGTAAGTTACGTCACAAACGTCAAGCACCGGGTGTAAGTGTAAAGGTTGTTATTCATTTGTTTCTGAAGCTGACCCCAATACACAACAGTCAATAACGAAAAACGAAACATATCCTCAAGTACTACACTCACTAGTCTATTAAAATGTCGTTAAAATTATACTACGATTTACTATCACAACCTTCTCGAGCTCTGTACATGTTTTTAAAATGTGCAAATATACCTTTTGAAGCTAAACCTGTTGCACTAAGAAAAGGTAAAAGAATTGCTTAAATCCATTATTTATTCATTAAACAATCTGGTTAATAGGTGCACATCTGACAGAAGAATTCAGAGACATCACAAGGTTCCAAAAAGTTCCGGTTATCGACCACAATGGATTCAAACTTACAGAAAGGTATAATTCATTTTTATATAAATGTTTCATCATTGTTGAATGATTGTTCATTTATTTTTTGATCAGCGTTGCAATAATGCGTTATTTAGCACGAGAATTCCCAATTCCTGATCACTGGTATCCGCGCGATTCACGCAAGCAAGCTCGTGTAGATGAATATTTAGAATGGCAGCATAATAATACACGCTTTCATTGTGCTATGTATTTTCAAGTTAAAGTCGGTATTTATATCATTCTATGAAAGATCTAGATTATGAGATTACTTTTTTCAGTGGTTGCAACCTTTATTATCCGGTGAACCTCCTAAAGAGAGAAGGCTGCAGAGTTTCGAGAAACGAATGGTTGAATGTTTAGATAATATTGAAAATCTATGGCTTGCAAACAGCCCATTTCTTGCCGGGAGTGAAATATCTGTAGCTGATCTTTTGGGTGTGTGCGAATTGGAACAACCCCGTAAGTTAGCAATAATAAAGGATGGGGCCTAGAAACTTCCATTTTTTGAAGGCAAATAAAATAAAAAGTATTGCTAATAGACAAAATTTCACCTCTAATCGAGATGAGCCATCCGAGGAACATTGCCCACACAATTCTAACGCCATCTGATTTTTTTATGGGGATATCTCAAGGCAGAGATTTACAAACACCGCCTACAACCCTTTTTCAGCTGAAGAATTTTATTCGGCAGGAAATAACCTAAATTTCGTTGGTCATGCTTGAAGGTGTGCAGAAGAGCTTCAAAAATCGGTAGCAGTAGTGCATAGAGAACGGTGGCCATTACCTTCAAGATGTTTTGTTTAAAACTGCATGATTTAAAACTTAAAATTATGTTCTTTCATTATCGAAAAACAAATTTTGTCTATAAGCAATAATTTTTATTTTGTTTGACTTAAAAAAAGTGTCTAGGCCACATCATGTATATCGAATGAATAACTGAATTTATTAATACTTTTCTTATCTAGGAATGGCTGATTATGACCCCAGTGAAGGTAGACCAAATATCAAGGCTTGGATGGAAAGAGTGCGAGATATAATGAATCCCCACTATGACGAAGCAAATTCGGTTGTTTATTCAATAATTGAACGTAACAAGACCAAAGCACCTTGGACGGCAAAGTTGTAAAAATTACACAAAAACAATAACAGCCGTATTCATGGTAATTCTGACGTGGTTTAGACCAGGTCTATCTTAGGTCTAAGGTTTTTCCTTATTCATAGTAAACGGTTGATTTAGACCTAGTTTAAACCTAGTCTAAAATTTAGACCGAGCGTACCCCTAGTTTAAACTAGGTCTATGTCCCGTCATTGTAACGAATATATAGTAAGCGTTAAAAAAATTGTATTCGTAAGACAAAAAATATTTATTAATTGTCAAATTGACAATTTTGATATTAAACAAATAAAATTGAGGATATTCAAGATATTTGTGCAACATAAATGATGTAGAAGATGAAGAAAAGATCAGATGTCAAAGTTAAAGGTACTTTTATCATATCTGCAAATTTGATATACATAATTGAAATTTATATTTAATTTTTGGAAATGAATGAGAGACAGAGATTCAGTAGATAATACTGAATTAAATAATGCTATATGTAATGAAGCATATTTAAACAAAATCACAATAGGCCCGGAAACGAAAACAATTCAAACCTCACACGTAGTTGTCAAATATATTTATATAAAAATTAATGTGTTAGACCAATTTGGAGTATAAATAAATGATTTTTAGTTAATTTCACACGTTTCCTGTAAATTGCAATCAGTTTCATACCTAAATAAAAGTTCTGATGTATCGTCAAAACCAGTACCGCCGTTAGCCTCGAGCAATTTTATTTATTAAACATTCATATTTTAATTTATACATATTTTGCTTCCCATTTTTCCTCATGTATACTCGTACATGAATACATGCTTCTATAAACCTATTGCTGTATTTTTTATTTTAGATAATATTAAGTATTAAATTTTACACTGACAACTAAGTGACATTTGAAAATATTCGAATATTTGTCTGAAGCTTACTTCATATTCATCGCAGATCATGTCCAGATGGATACAAAGGCTAAACCCGGTCAGACTAGGTTTAAACTGGGTCTAAAATTTACTATGAATAAGTCCAAGATGGTCTAAGTTAGACCTAGTTTAAACCTAGTCTACTTAGACCTAGTTTAAACCGGGTCTATCTCAGTTACTATGAATACGGCTGTAAGACTTTAACATTACAATAAATAATTTTGTTATATTTTTTGTTATTTTGCTTTATAGTTAAAAGTTTTAGAAGAGATTTTAGATATTTAGTATGTAAGACTATAATATAGAATATATTGCGGAACAATCATATACCTATCATCTACTAACCAATTTTGTTGTGATACAACTTTGTTCATATATTTTGTAATGAGATTTAACAAAATAAAAACCTTTACAATAGTGAAATATAAGAAAACATATTTTATATAAAATGTAATACACGCCGAGGCTGTTATCCAAATGTTACCACAAGATTGACAAGTATTAGTAAACATTATTGAGTCCATTTAATCAAAGCACGTTTTTTACAAAATAATCGGTTTTTTAACTTTTATATAAATGTAATAGTTAAGGCTAGGAAGTGAGTTATTACAGTAAGAAGGAGAAGTTTACGGAAGTTCAGGATCGAGTCAGGAATTTCGAAATGAGTACCGTAATACTACTTCACGGCCGTATGATGTGCATTTTATTTCATACTGTCTACGTGTTTTAATAGTTATTTGTGTACTAAGTGAGTAAAGTATATATTTTTTCACGAGAAGGAAAATTTGCTGAACAAGCCGAAGGCGAGTGCGCAAATCCTTCGAGTGAAAAAAGATATAATTTATTCACGAGTTGCATACAATTTTTTTTACGTCTGCAGTGGAAGCGTGAAAAAAAGGGCCGTAGCGTTTCATTATTTCACTCCGCAGCGTTAAAAACGTGCACTTTTTTCACACTTTCATGTATTAAAAAAGGCATACTTTATAAACCCATTTTAATAAAAAAGGCTATTTTTTTAACAGACGTAAAAAAATTATATTAATTCAAAACGTCTAACTTAAGTCACATCGTCTTTGAATTTGTGTGTATTTGTTTTGTTTGCCTGGATTGTCAAAAATGACAGCTGCGTACCTATTTGTGATTTATCGAGTGAAATTTCTTAAAATGTAGCATGGCTACGATGAAGCTTATTCCCACCAAATTATCGAAAAAGAATACCGGTTACACATTTTGTGATTGACGGAAAGTCTACAATATTTTACTCGTGCAAGTGCTCCAGCAACATCAAGAAGTTTCCACCACCCACAGTAAACTACCGATGGGGCATGTAAACTTTTAGAATTGGTGAAAATTCTAATACCATATTAATCGTTCATAAGTTTCAAATTGTGTTATTTAAAATAAATGAGACCCTTAACGCAAAGCTTAGCTTAGATGGCAGCAGGAGGACATTCTCCTAAGTACGTAGGTACGTATTACAATGTACAGACTTTTGTAAGGATATTTATTTTACGCCGCTGGCGTAGACATTAGTTAATTCTACTCCGGCGGCTTAGAAATTAGCCATTCTACCTTGTGAATCAAGTCACAAAAAATATCATAAGACGTTTGAAAAAAAATATATATTATGAAAAGCTTATAAGCAAAAAGAATTAGATAGAAATTTTTAATAACATGTCATTCATATTTTAAATTTTTAAAAAAATGAATAACAGCAAAAGCAATAAAATATGCCGCCAAAATGTAATAACGTTGAATACCAACATCCCAAAGATGGGGTTGGTACTTAACCTTACTAACTTCAACACTTTCAAACCAACGACACTTCAAACTCAAACTTGAAAAAACATATTAGCTTATTAAATTTAAAGCGTAGTTGCGTGTTTGATACGGTTTAATAATTTTGTAGTTAATAGCAAACATCACACAAAATGTCTCGTTGTACACGGCGTTCTGCATCACAGCAGTTAATCCGTCCATCATTTGAAAATAAAAATATTTTTAATTCCTCTGATGTTGACATAAACTCCAAACGTATGAATTTTAAATTAATCATATATAATGTAATTTACTAATTTTTAAACCGTTATAGGCAACTCGTGGTGGAAGAATCTTTCAGATAAAGATCGACGAAGAAGTTTGTTATCTAAGAATTCAATTAGCATTAACAGGTTAAATAGCGACAGTAACGTCAGTGATGACGAGAATCCAGATTGGTGGAAAAACTTATCAGAAAGTGGGCCAATATCTATGCAATTAAAAAATATAACGGAAAGGAAAAATGTGGATCATGAAAATATTTTAGAAAAACAAATATCATCAACAGACGACGAAAGTGATACTGAAAATGTTTTTCCAAGGAAGATTATCTTTCCCACCCAAGAAGTTCGAACACAGAAGAGCAGATTTTCCTCCGTTTTCAACTTATTACCTGAAAAAGCAACACAAGAAGATCATAATAGTGAGCAATCAGACAATGATTTAAAAACTGAAGATTTGAATGCTATTGAAAATGATTGTATACAGGAAATTTCAAATGAGAGACGAAAGAGTAAGAAAAAACGTAAAACAAAAAAATTATTTTCAAAAAATTTTAAAAAACGGAAATATTCCGATATGTTTACTGTATCAAATACTGAATCTCAAGAAAATAAACCAGAAATGCAAAAGGATGAATCTCCTGAAGACAATATTGACATATTACAAGTTGAAAAGCAAGATTCCGTTACAGATAATGTTTCGAAAGAAGCTGCTGTAGAGAAAAAAAAATTGTTTAAAGTTAACCAGAAAAAGAAAAAATATTCAGAAGCTTTCGCTCTATTAAACACTACAACTGAAAATGAAGATAATGTCCAGAAAGAAGATTCAAATATAGATGTTTCAAAAAAGGATATTGAAGAGAAGAAAAAATTATTTGAAGTTAATCTGAAAAAGAAGAAATATTCTGAAGTTTTTGATATTTATAAATCTTCTGCTGATGTTTCATTATCTGATAATGAAACATCAGCAGAAGAAGTAGTTATAGAAGAAGTAATAACTCAGAAAGATACATCGCATGCTGGTAATCGTAGCTCAAGGACTAGAAATAGTAATTCTTCTAAAATCGAAGAAAATATTCAAAAAAGAGATTCTATACCTGTTAGTAATCGTAGCTTAAGAACGAAGAAAAATAATGATTTGAACAAGGAATCACGCCAAAATTTAGAAGAAGAAATTGTCCTATATGAAGATACTATTGCAGGCAATGTATCAAAAGACACTGTGGAAGTGAAGAAAGATTTATTTAAAGTTAATCCAAAGAGGAAAAAATATTCAGAAGCTTTCGCTCTCTCAAACACTAAAACTAAAAATGAAGACACTTGTGTAGATATGATCCAAAATGAAGATCCCAATACAGATATTCATTCAAGAGAATCTGCCGAGGTGAAGAAAAAATTATTTCAATTAAATCTCAAAAAGAAGAAATATTCAGAAGCTTTTGCTATTTCTACACATGAAAATTTATTACATAGTGAGACATCGGAAGAAGAAATCGTTATAGAAGAAGCAATATCTCAGAAAGATGTTAGTAAACAAAGTTTAAGAACCAGGAAAAGTAGTTTGGCTCAAGAGGATGAAAAAGCTACTACACCTTCTGACCGCAGCTTAAGAACAAGAAAAATTATTATTTCTAAAATTGACAAAAAAATTCTAAGAGCTTCTACATCTGCAAGCAGCCGTAGCTTAAAAAGTAGGACCAGTAAATCTGCTCAAGTAGACGAAAATCTTGAAAAAGCTTCTACATCTACCAGTGACCGCAATTTAAAAACTTTGAAAAGTAATTCTAAAATCGATGAAAGAACTCAACCTGTTGGTAACCGTAGCTTAAAAACTGGTAAAAGTGATTTAAATAACGATTCCCGTGAAAAATTACATGATAGTGACAAAAGTAATAAAGAAATTTTAGTCCAAAATAAAGATACTACTGCAGACAATGATTTGAAAGACACCGAAAATAAAGATATTCTCCAAAATGAAGATTTCAATGAAGATGTTTCAATAGAAGATATTAACGAGAAGAAAAAATTGTTTCCGGTTAACCTGAAAAAGAAGAAATATTCTGAAGCTTTCGCTATTTCTACACATCACATTTTGTCTGGGAGTGACACATCAGAAGAAGAAATATTTACAGATGTATCAACTCAAAAAGATGCTCCACTTACTGGTAACCGTAGCTTAAGATCTAAGAAAAGTAATTCGTTTAAAATGGCAGAAAAATCTCTACAAAAAAATACTTCATTAAAACCAAACGAAAGTAACTTATCTACTTCGGAAAATAAGAAAAATTTAAGTCGCCGATCGGATAAGAAAACATTAGGTTCATCAAAAAAAGAAATTAGTGAAAAAACACCTCAATCGAACAGACGTACAAGGAGTAGTAGAAGAAATCAAGACTCGTCTAATGAAAAAGAAAGCAATGAAGTTGGTGAAACAGTTCTTGTAGAAGACATGAAAACACCAAAACAATTATTTTCAAGGAACCAACAAAGTAAAAAATATTCCGAAGCATTTTTGAATATTCATGAAATACCACAAAATCCTACACAAAATATTGAACATACAGAGAGGGAAGTTTCGCCAGAAAACATCGTTAATAAGGATACTAAAGAAAAACCAACTAAACCTATCACAGTTCATGATCTTATATCAAAACGGAAAGAGAGTTTAGATGATAAAAATCCAAAATGTTCAGAAGCTTTTATGGAATTGTTGGCCATGCAAAAACCAATACAAGAAGATTTACATGTTCCATCCCAAAATATTGAAGCAGATATAAATAAAGAATCGACAGATGTAGTAGTAAATCAATTACATAGTGAAGATGATACTCGTTTTTCTTCTATTCCGTCTATAGATATATCACACGAAATTAAACATCCTTTATTTAAGCATAAAGCACGTAAAAGTCTCTATTCCGCAAAAGAAGAACAAAAATCTATCAGAAAGTCTAAAACTCAGTCCGAAGAGGAACGAAGTACTAAAAAAATATCTAAAAAACGAATGAGTTTACGTTCTACTAGTCCAACAGATTCAGTTATGAGTAAATTTTTTGAAGAAAGCTTAATATCATCTACAAAATTATTTATAAACACAAATGGAGAAAAAAGCGGAGGATCTGATGAATCAGCTAAAAAGAAGAGAGCATCAAAATTACGAAAAATATCAGGTATGAATGAAAATGTCAATATTGTAGAAGATAAAATAATGGAAGAATCTCCTTTAAAAAATACTGTACCAATTAAAATTGTACCTGATACGCGAAATACTCCAATATTTAATGAAAATAAAATTGTTAGTGCAGAAATTATGGAATCTGTTGAAGAAAATTCGAAACGAAAAAGAAATACTAAATCTTTAAAAAATATTTCGGAAAATTCAAAATCTAGTATTTCGGAAAAATCTCACCATGCAATCAATAAAAATAATACTCAACAGACTATTGAAACAGAAGAAATTAATAGAATATCGAATTCGCCATCACAAATAAGTAGAAAATCAAAATCTTCCGTAAGAAATTCGGAAGTATCTGTGAAAAGTACATCGAAAAGTAGAAAAAAATCTAATTCATTGTCAGTTATTCCTGAAAATATCGAAATTTTAAATAATATGAATAAAAATACATCAGTAAATGAAAATAACAATTCTCCGTATTTTGAAAATGCTGTTAATGAACCCCCAGAAAATTTACTTATACCAAAAGGTATAGATGGTATAGAAAAAAAAACATCAGTGTCAAAAATTCCACGAAAACTGAGTTCATTGTCCAATGTTCCTGAAAGAAATACAACAAAAAATACAAAATCAAAAAATATTGCTATTGATGACAGTAGTTTTTCTGATGACGATCCTTTAGAAATTTTACTTACACCAATAGCAGATTTAGTAGCAAGACGCAAAGAACACAATTCTACAATAAATAAAGAATCTCCTGGCAATAATGTAATATCTATTAGATCCAGTGAAATAAATGAGAGATTAAATCCAAATGAACGTATTGAAAACTGGTTATCTGAAAGCGTTATGGCAAATAATATAGATGAAGAAATAGAATTTGGCGTTGATCTTAATCCAACCATTAGAAAAAGCAATATATTGTCTGCAAAACCTAAGTCTGTATCAAGTTTAAGTGAACAGGAAATATTACGACGTAAAAAATTATTAAAATCTATAGTGGAATTACCTAAGGACAAACAAAAATCTGCACCGGTAATATTTTCACAATATATTTAAATTCGCATATAATTTTTCTATATTTTTTAGACAGTACCTGTGAAAAAACTTACAGATTTCTTTAGAAAACTGGACAAGAACGAAAAATTAAAACCTATTCCAAAGAATACAAACACAGTTAAGAAAGTTTCACGTCCTGTTTGTACTGCTAGACTTATCGACGGAAAGCCGTACTATTCTAAAAAATTATTCCGCGGAGAACGATGGTGTTCGTCCATATTCTATAAGTTTCTACAGCATAAAATGATGGATAAGTATGTTTTTTTTTTGTAAAATAATGTATAAGCACTAATTAGTTTAAATTTTAGATATGGGATTGAAACTATAAACGAATCAGAAAGACTAATGAAAAGTATTGTACAACATGTGAAAACAGTTATAAAGTCAAAAAAATATTTAAAAGAAGAAGTGGATAAATTAAAAATAGAGTTGGCACAAAGAAATATCATATCAACTCATTATGATTTTTACTTATTTTGTTTTAATTATTTGCCTGCTGAGTACCGAAAATGGGTAAGTTATTCAAAATAATATCAATTGAAAGTACGAGGTACCGTCAAAAAGTACTTGGAATCATTGCCTAGCCTAAATTACTTTTTCTTGGGTTGGCAACCACCACTAGGAAAAGCGTCGAGCCGCCCTGCACCCCTTTTAGTTACTTTCTGCAAAAGCTGCAGGTTGTTTCTTAAATGGCGTTTTTTTTTTCGTTCATCGGATTTTGAAATGTCTTCAGAGCAGCTTGCAAACATAAAATTCTGCGTTCTGTTTGAGAAATCACAATCTGAGACCTTCAGATGCTAAAGCAAGTATACGGAAATGAGGCGTTGAAAAAATCGACTGTGTACGAACAGCACAAGCAAAATTTTGCTTGGACTAAAACAAGAGGAAAGTGATCAGGAGATGTTTTTTGATTACCAAGGCGTAATTCACCACTAATTCGTTGCTCAAGACAGACGAAAATGTTCTGAAATTTGGGCAGGAAACGATTGGGTTTTGCTGCATGACAACGCTCCGATACATCGCTCTTGATGGTGATAAATAACCTTGCTAAGATTAATATCACCACTCTGAACACCCCTCCTAGTTTCCCAACCTTACACCAGCCGATTTTTATCTATTCCCAGGCTAAAAATGAAATTGAAGGGACAACGTTTTGCTAATCCAGCGGGAGTGATGAAGAACATGACGAGGCAGCTGAAGACTCTTTCAGAAAATGGTTTTCAGGCGTGTTTTGAACTGTTGTACGAAAGGTGGAACAAATTAATATAAAAATGAAAAAATCTGATGTGGCCAGCACATTACCTTCCGTCAGTTATATGAGACAATTACGAATATTCTACCGGTGAACTGTTACCGGCAAAAAGCTGTTTATCAAGTTATAGCTACCGGAATCGATATTTTAAGAATGCAAGTAGTAAACAGGGGTAGATCCAAAACCTATAAAAAAATTGAAAATTTGAAACAGGTTAGAAATTTAATGTAGTTAACAAACTGAGCAAAGTCCTACTTTGAACACATTTCCAGTTTTAACGCGCGCTGCGCTTTGCATCAATACCTTTTATTGAGATTAGATTCTTCATGAATTCAGTAGATACTGTACAATTTTCGAACACGGCTACTTTTTACCACTCGTGTTTTCGTACACAGCCGGTAGATGCGGTATCTACCGGTAGAATTTTCCTTGAAAGTTCCTTGTAAAAGATTCTAAATTTCTTATATACATTACCTGTCGACAGTTGTAAAATTATAACACAAATATACTACGAATATGTTAATTGACACTGACATCTTTCAATCAGAATTTTCTCAATATAGTAGCTGTTTCTAGCATAGCTAGCTAATTTATGAAATTTAATTTTCTTTATAATTTTATAACTCTATATCCATTTAATATGAAGTATAAAATGCAGTCAAATCGTATACAGAATACAATGTTCTTTAATATTTATAATAACATTAAATGTGAAAAAATGATATTTAACATCGTTTTTTCAAGAAAAACTGTTAAATCTTCAAATGAGGGTACTTCCGGTTGTCCAATTATAACCAAAATCTAATCAGCTCTTCATATGGATGCAACGAAGAGGAATACGAAAGAATTATAATTTTTGGAATTGTAGTTTTAGAGTTATCGTAGACGAAAATTTTGTTACACACACACACACATACAGACATCATCGTAAAAATAGTAAAATCGTATTCTAGGGACCCTAAAACGTGCTTATTCATCAAAAACTCACCACCGAATTTTTTGACCAAAAGGTGACGGAAGGTAAAAATATTATTGAGCAATTCTGGGAACATTTTGACGATACCTCGTAAATACGGGAAATATCTCGACTGTGGTACACATTAGGTGTTAACAATTAAGGCTCTCCGAAACCAACGCGAAATGTTCGCAGCGGTAACGAAACTTTCACTTTCCCAAATTGTCGACTGAAAGTATACAGCGACAAGTGATAGTATGACCAACATTGGTGCGAAGTTATCGCGCAAACGTCCACGAAATTGAAGCGATTTATTTAAATTCGCTGCATGTACGGTTTTTGTCACCGTTGCTGGTTACTCGCTAGCGATTTCATTGTAACATTTACAGAAAAATAAATAGAAATGATAAAATAATTTTGTAGTTTTTTAAATACAAATATAGAACCGTTGTTTCTTCAAAATTTTGGCATTAGTGTATGGAATTCTCCGAAATCCTTATGTTTTGATTTTATGAATGAATTCGCTTTCTTTTCTTTCTCCTGATAATTAAAAAGTATACGATTTAAAGCGGTATTATATTCATCGTCTAAAGCATTCAATGAAAATGTCTCTTCATCGTCTAATGTGGAGTATATTGTCGCAAATATTAACTAAACTGCCGCTTTAATGTGGTCAAACACGTGAATTTCATTCCAATGAACGCGAAATTGTTGTCGCCACCGCTGCGAAACTTTCGCGTTGTTTTGGGAAAATCTTTACTCGAAATTTCAGTCATGCAGCATTTATTTCCTTACATAACCGACGTTTCGGTACCACTTGTACCTTTATCTGGGTAAAGAAGATCTTACAGAAATTTCATTCTTTTGTCGAATTTGAGAGCAAACGGATGTGTATATGCTTTTTACGAATTTCTGCCCGTTATTTGAAAAACTGAACGTTGAAACGAATGTATTTTGTGTACATGATTGTACGAAAATTTCTGTAAGATCTTAAATGCTGAATGACTAGATTTCGAGTAATTGTTAACATCTAAATTGAAAAAAATAATTTTAATTATTTGTTTAGGTAGTGCCTATGACTCAGGCATTCACTTCTGAACCTACTGTGCCTTATAACGAAGAAGATGTTTTTAAGAAGATAATAGTGGAGTAATTTTCTAGTCCACTATTATCTTATATTATAGTATGTTTAATATATGCTCCTCAAATGTTATATATTGTTTCATAATTGTTACTCCTATAATTTTTGTAATTATCGAAAGAATAAAAAAACAATTCAAATTAATATATTTAATTTTAATTTCTAAATACTAATTGATATGTATACCATTGTACTACATAAAAACAAGTGTAGTTATTTATAACGAAATAAGATTTTAGTATTCAGTTGTAATACTTTGATGGAGAATTTTTCGGAGTTCAATAGCCGAAACATCAGCTGAATTTGTAATAAATGAGAAAAAAGAAAACCTTTATTATATCTTGAATAAATGCTGGAAATTTCTGTGAAAATTTAAAAAATAAATAATAAAATAAATGTTTGTGTATTTGCATTTAATTATCTGTATCAAAAATCATCAATAGAAATTATTATTTAGTCATAAGATCGCGACGCCTCAGTCTGTCACTCAAGTTTATCGTAGTACACAGCGCTGGAAGTGCTAAACATGATATCCAAATCATTGTTTTATATCAGCATTATTTTTTGCCTAAGTGCGTGAATGCGTGGTGGCTTCCTATCAGTAATTGCTTCGATTCTTCACTTCACTGGTAACCGTTGCGCGCTGAGCACGAAGAAGCGAACACTTACCAACATTAGAGTTAGAGAAGAGATTAGAAGTGCCGTTAGTTACTTAGAAACCTCGGATCTTCGAATATGCGGTCTCTTTGGCAGCAGTTCCCGCAATTCTTATGGCGTCGATCTGTGCAGAGTGCGACGATGACGTCTCCGCTACCGGCGCTGGATTTCAGGGAGATGCCGACGCCGCGGCGTCTTCCCCTCGTGGGGACTACCTTGGCGCTGATTGCGGCTGGGGCGGCGCCTAGGTTGCACGAGTATGTGGATCGGAGACACTTGGAGCTGGGGCCCGTCTACAGGGAGAGTATTGGACCGGTGGATGCAGTTTTTGTGGCAGATCCGGCGGACATGAGGCAGGTATTTAATAGAGAAGGAAGGTACCCCAAGCATGTTCTACCGGAAGCCTGGATAGTTTACAATCAAATGTATGGGTGCTCCAGAGGACTGTTTTTCATGTAAGTAAATGGAACTCGATAAAGTACTTTATTTTTAATTTAAATTTAAACTTCAATTGTGATATTAATGTTACCAGAAAGATATATTCTTGGAATAGAACCACAGCTTATATTAAATTTTAAAAGCATGCTTAAATAAATAAATATATCATCACGGCATATTACCCATGCTGGGTGTGCCAATTTGCTTTGTACACAGATTTCGGTAATGATGATGACATATTTGTACCGTGCGGGCGTTTACCAGGCGTCACCTCACGGGCACTCATTGCTGGCGTGGAGAGTGCACCACAGGGATCAATTTTGTGCCATTTAAAATTCGAAATATTTTGCGTCGGTCGGGATCGAACCCGGTTCCCCAGATTCGCGACCAGACACTCAGGCAGTTTTTTTTGTTTTTTTCTTTAAAATCTGCTTTAGAATAAAAAAATAGAATTTTATCGTCTTGTATAAATAATAGCTATTATTAAATAAATAATCTAGCAAAATTTATAAAAAAACTACCTATTTATCTCATTTTTTGGCAATTTCAAATAATCATATTTTTTAAATAAACTATTGTTTTCTTTATAATAATTTAAATAAAATATAACAAAAAACATCTTTTGTTTATCAACATTCATTTTTTATACTAACATGACGACATATCAATATTTCCTAATTGTTGCGGTCAATATTAAAAAATATATGAGAATGATTTCTGTGCTGGGATGATAAATTTGTTTTTGTAGATGATTAATTGCTATCAACTCTGTCAAGTTCCTTTATTTATTCCCAACGGATATATGAATAAAATTTAAATAAAAGAAAGATATGTTTACACGATGTCCTAATCCATTATTCAACCCCGGCATTTATAAATTCAAATTATAATTGAATATTTTATTAGAAATAAATTATGAATACTGTACCGATTCCTAGCAAACCAAAGTTCTAAAAAGATATTGTCCTTATTCTCTCTACCTGAAAGCTCAGGTACCAGGTAGATTTATATTATTTAAAGAAAAAGGTTGTGAAGGTCCCTTTGTATTTTATACTGAAAAATATGTCATTGAATAAGATTTTTTAGAACATCATGCTTCATTTAACTGTAAAAAGAAAACGACGCAACTTCAATCATTATTTTTATTACAAGATATAGTGCTCTCATTCAAACATACTTTGTCATTTAATCTTATACTCTTGCATATGTGTTTAATTATATATAGGCCACTGTTTTTCTTTTATTGTTCAATTTACCAAATTTATTGAATGAGTACGCATGAATAAGAGAGGGACTATTTAGTGCGTTGCTCCCGAACAAATACTAAAGAATAAGCAATTGAAAATTTTACATAATTTTATGAATGAAAGAATAGAAAACATTACGTAATTCTGTAGTATAATATATGTATCATGTTCAGTTTTCATAATATACAGACATAATATGCAAAATGCAAACTTTGTAAAATATTGATATTTTGTCTATAGTTGAAGTTGATATATCACGCGCAGGGATAAAAATTATTTATTCCATACTAGTTATAGAATATACTATTTTACATATGCATTGCTTACATTTAAATAAACTACAAGATACATATATATTTTAATATTAATTTATTTATGAAGCCTGAATGCGTTAAATGACCGGTTGTAGTTCTACGACCCAGGATCGAAGTCGACAGTCGACTGAAGTCAAACTTGTAAATCATTTCCAATTTTCAAATAGCACATACTCTGTTCCATTTAAGCCATTCAGCAGATGGCGCTCATATCTGCGCCAGTTTTAAATAGCCGAAATTACATTGGGTAAACTTGTCTCCTGTCTCCAATATCAGCCAATCAGAGGGTTCCAAACTATGCCCTATTCTCTGCAATTCTGAATGGTTTAAATGGAACAAGGTATAGAATCCTTACGCTGAACAGTGGCGTATCCAGGGGGCTGGTTTTAGGGATTACTCCTTTCCTCATAAAAAAATATTTAATTTAATAAAGAAGCAGAACATCATTTATTTCTGAATTTTTTTTATTCAAATGATAACAATAAATAAATATATTATTACGGCACAGTATTACCCATTGCTGGGTGTGCCAATATGTTTTAAATGGAAATATCGGTACCGTGCGAGCGTTTACCAGGTGTCACCACACGGGCACTCATTGCTGGCGTGGAAAGTGCAACGCACGGGTCAATTTTGTGCTATTTAAAATTCGAAATCATTTTGGCGTTGGTTGGAATCAAACCCGGGTCTCCAGATTTTTGAACCTTTCTCTCTGATTCTTAACTTAATTTATGGGCATGACAAATATGAAAAAATTCACGACAAAATTAGTATATTGAACGCCAAAAATTGAAAAGGTCACGACGTAAGTAATATGTACTTAGTACATATTTTTTTCTAAATACATATACCTCAACAACCTTACCTAACGTCCGAGTTTTGCGGACGAAAGTTTTCATTCGTCCAACTACTTTGAAATGTTTATAAATTATTTTTTAAATACATTTTCATTTGTACTTTTCACGTTTTGTTTACAAGTCGCCGGGCGTTTATTCTACTTTGCCGCCCGCAAGGTGCAATCTTCCATTTCCAAAAAATGCAAACAAAACGAATATTTTGTCGTTTACTTATATTTTTTGCCGTTAAACCAAATATTTTGTTGTTCAGTTTACCGTTATCATAGCATATTACCTATTGCTGGGTGTACCAATCTGCTATATACACAGATTTCGATAATGATGATGACATATTTGTACCGTGCGGGCGTTTACCAGGCGTCACCTCAATTTTGTAGGGCTGAAAAGTAGAATCTCTTCATTAGAATGTAAAATTTCTTCTGTGAAGATTTTACTCGTGGTTATTTTAGCTTGACTATTGATCTCTTGTAAGTCTATGTACTCATGATGACGAAACAGATGGTAAAGAAATTGAATATTCATTTTTGTATACTTTGATTGTATAGGGACGATGATGAATGGCTGCACTTCCGGAGAATAATGAACAAATTACTTTTGAAATCCGACTCCATGCAATGGCTTCAAGAACCCTGCGAAGAAGTAGCTTCAGCGATTGTTACAAGATGGCAAACATTGTTAACCTCTAACAACTCTAATTCTACCGTTATTTTCAATCTCGAGGAACAACTATACAGGTTTTCCATTGATAGTAAGCGAATTTTCTCTTTCATTTGAATAAAATTTTAATCAATTTCCTTGCAGCAATGATCGCAGTGCTACTAGGGGATAAATATTCTGAGTGTAATGCTGCTTTGGAGACTGATGTTGCATATTTGGCTTCGGTTGTACATATGATATTTCAAACTAGTGCAAAACTGCAACTGATTTCAGCAAAATGGGCAGCTAGGTTCAAATTGCCAGTATGGAATAAATTTGTTGATGCTGCTGACGATGGTTTAGATATTGGTTAGTATTTAGTAAATCTTGAATAAAAGATTAAGAAAATGTATGAGTAAAATTAACAAAAAGTAGTTTTGCAAGAACGTTTTATAAGTGATGTATGAATTTACCAACACTTTCCAATAAGTCCTAAAACACAACCCTCTGAGGAGACCCAATGGATCGTATATATCCCGAACAAATGTTAAAGATGCCTAGTGATAAATAAATGTATATTCTGCTTTCTCCCAACCAGGGCCAGATTTTAAGGAGGGGACCCAAATACACCCATTATTTAAAAAAAAATATGTAATTCTAGTCTATTCGCAATCGAAATTAACGATAGAGGCGCTGATTTTCGAAACAAGATGGCCGCCATACGATGGGTTTGACATATGACAGTTCATATTGTTCACTGTGTTTCGTTGATTGTATATACAAACCGAGATTAAAAACTTATTTATATGAAGGCGATAAGTTAAAATATTTAATTATTAATTACTACACTACAAACTCAGCTGTCACTTATTTAATATGGCGCTTGTACGATTGCTTTTCATAATACTGATTTGCACCACTAACTACGATTGCGAATACAGCTGTTAAAAAAAATATTTTTTTGTACTGAACAAAATGAGTAGAGAAAAGCTTAATCAACAGGTCTGATCTCAATTGTTTCCGGTAAAGAGGCCATTTATATTAGAATCGAAGAAAAAATTTTAGATGCATGTTTACCCCGCCTGTCCTAAATTTGAAGCGAAAATTCAAATAAATTGTTCCTGTACTAGAACTATTAACATTTTAAAAAATTCAACACAATACAAGCATATTTTCGTTATTAACCTGCATTTAAAAAAATAATAATTATTGAAATCTGTTAGTATTTGACCGACAGAACGAGAAATGTCGTTTTCCGTGGTTTTTCCTATAAAATAAACGTCAAATACTAATAGATTTCAATGATTACTTTTTTAAATTGCAAGTTAATATCTGAAATATGTTTGTATTGCGTTGAATTTTTTAAATGTTAATAGTTCTAGTACAGGAACAATTAATTTGAATTTTCGCTTCATATTTTAGCCCAGGGATAAATATTCCTCTTAAGTAATGTCTATCATATCATACAATATTTGTCAAAAATATTAAACTTTTCATTCATAATTGTGACGTCACCGAACGATGAGTCCAATTGGCGATTGAAATGTCCTATAGAGGCGCTGCGTTTAAGATGGCCGACTTAGTTGGTAATTTTCCTGCGGCGTGATTGGCTGCCATTACCAATTCGGAGGGTTCGCAAGTTTGCCGCTTGATGGCTACGGGTTAATTTCAGTTACGAATAGTACGACAAAGGTGGATTCGTGGTTTGGCCTAATGACCAAATATAACTAGACAAAACTTCATTTGGTTTGTTTTGATTTCGGTTGGCCAGACAGAGAAACTAGAGATAGAGATATGTCTTGTCTAGTCCGAGTATTTTTCACTAGAGGCCACCACTGAGGCCACGTAGAGTATCAGTGTCTAGTTTGAACGTTGGTCACTAGAGGCGCAAGTGTTGTTAGTTAACATTTCGTGGTTAACATCTAAGGTTAACATTGACAGTTTAGTTAAATTGTTACACCTACATATTAACAGTTAACAGTTTTGTTAAACTGTTAATATTAAACTTAGATGTTAACCTCGAAATTTTAACTAAAAGTAATTGCGCCTCTAGTGACCAACGTTCAAACTAAACACTGATACTCTACGTCGTGTCCTCAGTGGTGGCCTCTAGTGAGAAATACTCGGACTAGACAAGACATATCTCCATCTCTGGTTTCTCTCCAGCCGAAATCAAAACATTCAGTGAGGAGGGATAGGGAATGTTTTGTCTAGTTACATTTGGTCGTTGGTTTGACCGATCCTTATCATTTTTCACTGCCTATCCCGGAAACTATTGAAAATCGGAGAATCGGCTCCATGCTGATTAAGCTTTTTTACATATGTTAGTCAGTACCATATGCCAAAAAAAATACATTTATTTAGATACATTTCAAAGCGCTGATTCCAAATTTTCAAATCGCAGTTCGACATCTCTTTTAATTCTCGAGATATTTATATTTAAAACTTTGCCCATTTCCGGGTTGTAACCCTAAAAACGAATGGAGATACGGGCCAAGAGGGTTCATCATTTGTCCCGTTTTTCAGAGTTAGCACCGCCAAAAAACGGAAATCCCTGAAAATGTCCAAAATCTGAAATAATCACAAGGGGGTACATGTTATAGATTTTTTGCGTTTTTTGTCCATTTTTATCCATTTTATATTAATATAATGGCGAAGCCAGCAGGGATGTATCTCCACCCATTTTTGGAATATTATTAATAAATGGAATTTTTGGGTCCCAAGTTTGGACGTAAATATCTCAAAGAGATATTAATTTACGATATCAGCGGGCTGAAATATATCTAAAAATATAAAATAGTTATTTATGATATAAGTGTTAAAAGTGATTTTATTTTGTTCGAAGGTTTGGATCACTCCGCTTATATCATACAATATTTTTTTTACAAGCACATTTATTTCATTTAAATTTGTATTTGTAAATTTTTTTTTTGACATATGTCAAACATGTCGATTTGTTGTTCCATTCGTCATTACCAAGGTAATTTACTTTTAACACTAGAATTAAAATATCGCATTTTTAATTGAAGTATGCCGTGTTAAAAATTCAATTTTTCTATTTTGGTTTTTTAATATGTACTTTATGAAACCCATTTGGATGTCATAAAGTACTTCTTTATGGCATCCAAATGAGTCTCATAAAGTACATATTAAACAACCGAAATTGAAATTCCTGGATATGAAATAACGTAATTTTTTGATAAAATGACCAAAATAGAAAAAATAGTATAAAATACACGTTTCATAAGACATTTAAGCGCACTTGTCACCTTAGAAAACTCGCGTCAAGCCGCTCGTTACTAAGAATGACGCGTGCGCTAAAATCATGTCTTATGAAACTTGTATCTTAATGTACTAGTTTAATAGTGTTTGTAGAAAAAGGAGATATTTAATAATTTTGAAAATTTATCTAAAGCCGTGTATAAGTTTTGGCGGGCATAACTTAAAATTAGGTGGAGGTACCCAAATCTCCTCTACAATAAATAAAATAAAAGAAAAAATAATATGAATTGAAAATTAAATGAAAAGAAACGAAAACTTTGTGTATAATAAATTGTAAATAAAACATTGGATTCCTGTTTTATATATAAAAAAAAATATCACAACCAAAAGTCGTATTACTTCAACATAAAATTCTTGTAAACATAGTTTGGGTTCACGTCAACCTACATTCGTAGGAAATGTGTTTTTGTTGTTGTATGTATATGTATTGTGATTTATTTTGTTGTTTTCGATGTTTAACAAACGCCATTTCCTAGTTTAAGGTTATTGACTTATTAGTACTTTGTAAAACGGATTAGACTGCTAAATGTCTGAATATTCAGTAACAATTTTATATAAACAAGCGCGTCATCTTAATTCTCTCGCTGAGATTATGCTGAGCTTCCGTCTGAGCTCATAATAAGATAAAATTTCTTAAAAAATACAAGATTAGATTATTTAATCTTGCAATTTTTAATTAAAACTGCTTTGTGATGCAGCATACTGTGTTTCCGTCTAAAAACACCAGAATATAACTACAGGTAAACAATCTTTTATCTGATAATGAAAACTGTCCATTTTTTTCTGCTAAAATTTTTGTGGCGTCTTAATAACTAGTGTGACTTGTTCTGGGATTTAATTTTAAATTAAAACAAGATTACAGATAAAAAAATTGGCAACTATAAAAATGACAAAAATTTCTTTCGTTAAAAAAAAGTCAGTATATTTGGAAACAAGTATTATTTCAAAACAAGTTTAGAATATTAAATCAGTCACGAGAAACGATTTATTACTAAATAATTGTAACCTTTTTAAGTTAAATTTATGTAAAAATAAACATTTTTGATAAAAAAAATAAAACTAGATAATAATAAAAGAACAATAAAAATGTTGTTTTAATTCTTGTTGTCAGAATTTAAATAACTCATAAAAAATTATGATCTTGATATATATTTTATAAAGAATAATTTATTTTTACGATACTGACATAACTGAAACGTTATTTACATATCATTGTAATTTCAGCATAACATAACCGATAAAAAAGATCATTAATTAATTATAATATATATTCTTCTTATGTTTATCTTTTTTTAGCTTTTAAATTAACGAAAAAAATAATGCAGGAATGTCCAAAAGGAAATGGTCTTGTCTCGAAAATGATGGAAGAAAATGTAAATGAGAAAGATATCGCAAGAATAGTGGCAGATTTAATTCTGGCTGCAGGAGACACGGTAATATTTTTCCTACTAATTGGAATCTTATTTGCATGAAGTGTTTTTGAGTGAATGAAATTGGAATTTTACGGGAAGATGATGCTGAAAAGATAAAAGGTTCGTATTTACCTCTCGTCACACCGTAGGTACAGTATAAGGAAGACTTATACTGTGTCGTAGGTATGGGAGGTAATTTTTCGGTCCAAAAATTTGATAGTGAGTTTTCAGTGAATAATTAAGGTGCCCACAACACGTTAATATTATTTTTATGATAATGTCTGTGTGTGGCGATTTTTTCTTCCACGATAACTCTTATATCAAACTTCCAAATTTTTTATTTTCCGTATTTAAGCTGTCTGCATTCATATAAAGAGTTGATTAGATTTTGATTAATATTGGATAACCAGAAGGGATAATTGAAGCCGATACTTTTCAAATGAAGTATTTTAGAGTTATATATGAAGGGAAACAACGTATTAGATTTGGCTAAAATTGATAAACCGGAAGTGTTGAACCTCTAAGCAGATTTTCATGAAAAATATGTTATGATATATTCGAAAACTTTTCAAATTTAGCATTTAAGACTTTTATATGCACGGGAGCAACATATATTAGAATTTGACTAAATTTAATAAACCGGAAGTGATAGTTCACTTGAAGCTCTGGACAGATTTTCGTGTAAAATATATTATGATATATTCCAAACCTTTTTAAATTTAGTATTGAAGACTTATATGTATGAACAGTTTTTAATGAAAAACTATATTAAAATATAATCCAAAACTTTTCAATTATAGTATTTAAGATTTTTATATCAAGGGGAACAACATAAAGACTTTTATACGAATGAGAACGAGGTATTAGATTTTTAATGAAAAACTATATTAAAATATAATCCAAAACTTTTCAATTTTAGTATTTAAGACTTTTATATCAAGGGGAACAACATAAAGACTTTTATACGAACGAGAACGACGTATTAGATTTTTGCAAAAATTGATAAACCGGAAGCGGTACTATACATGAAGCTCTGAATAGATTTGCTTTAAAAAATATGTTAAAATATGATTCAAAACTTCTCAAGTTTGGTATGTACTAATCGTATATGATTAAGCACAACATATTAGATATGAAAATTCGAAAGTGATACTTAACTTGGAGCTCGTAACAGATTTTCGAGGAAAAACATTACAAATTATAATCCAAAATTTCGTATTACAGACTTTTGTATTTATTGGAACAACTAATTAGATTTTGTTTACAAACGATCAACCGGAAATGATATTTTTCTTAAGTTCATTGCTATTTTAAACATGGATTTGGCGGGAGGTCATGTGCTGACCCCATCAGATTTTTTATTTCATAAAAAGAAAAAAATGTAATGTAAAAGATACAAGTATACCTGTGTACGTACACAAGTATGAAGTTATAGACGTCGCTGAAGTATATTTGAGTAACTCGCGAGTATGTACGAGGTTACGGTCAATTCACGATGGCGAGAGAATTTGGAACTAATTCACAAACAGAGACAAAGCATTCTACAGGTAAGAAGAGGTTAATTTTCGAGCCGGACCAATAGAATGACTTGTCTCTGTTCGAGAATTAGTTCCAAATTCTTTCGATATCGTGAATGGATTATAGATCAAAAAAATTCGAGAATTTTCGAATTTGAAACGCAATACGTATCCGAATAAAGTATTTTTTTCTTTAATGTCCATAGCATGCCAATTTTCATTTTGGATGTGTAGTTTATTTTTAATAAGCAAATAAATAGAACCCATTTTGATGAGTATGACGATTTTTAAAGTTTTAAAACAAATAACTTACATTACTATTTGTGTTAATAATGAAGACGTCAAAGATGCCTCAGCCACAGTATTCGCCGGTTATGACCCCCTGCGACATTTTCCTGGTCTTAAATATAAAGAGAATCATGAAAGGACAATGTTTTGCGACCATAGTTGAGATATAGGCAAAATCGCTGAAGGAGCTACAGGCTATTATACCACAAAATGCTTTATTGTTTTGCAGATTGAAAACAATGTTGGCATAAGTGCATTATATCTAATGGGAAATACTTTCAAGGGGATATTATTAATATTAATGAATAAATTATTATTTTTCGAAACAAATGAAAATGGGCCCATAAACCATACAAAAACAAATTTATATAAAAATCGTAAAATACTTACTGATTAATACATAGTGAAACTAAATAATATAAAAAAATATTCTTCATTATAAAGTTATAACGAATTAAACATTTTATGACGTGGCGCGTTTCAATGCCATCGGTCTAACACCGGAATTTTGAAGTCGGGTTTTCTTTAATATCTTTGTACAAAGTTTCATAAAAAATAATTTAAAAAATAGTTTATGGATCCCTTCTAGTAATTCATTTTATTAAACCTCGTATACAATTTCAGACGTCACCTCACCTCAGTATTTGATGCATTCCATATGGGCAGTTACAGTACCTATAACAAAAAAAAGTTGCAACGAAATATTTAAAAATATTACTTCTTGTATTTTTTTTTTAAAAATCATAATTTATTTTAAAAACGTATAATTTATTATAAAAATAAAATACACAAATTCATCCAATATTTTTAAAATAAAAGTACTTCTATGTAGCGTAATATATAAAAAATTGTTTCATTACGTCCCTGTTCCTGTATTGTATAAAAACATAACAAAACATTAATGCTTGCTTAAAATGTAGAACAGTAGACTGCATATGTTTGCCTGTTATATCACATGTATACCAAATGACAACATAAAAATATACAAACACTTTTTTAGCCAATTTCTTTAGGGGTTAGCTGATCTACCACTTAATTATGTGCTAGCAGACTGTTTCACATTATTATCGTGTTTTTTCAAAAAAAATGTCATTTTTCAAACACCCTGTTATCTGTAGTAGATTAATTAATAATAATTGCTTTTAACTCTCCCTATTTGCTGTATTGCTGTTATCCTGGTTCATCCAAATCTGCATTTCACGTGATATTTCTTTAATGAGATTAAGCAATTAAATCACTAATTACACACATACGCAATATCCACATCTCACAAATAATTTACAGTAATGTTCTGCTTTACAGACTGCCTATTCTATGCAATGGACAATTTATCTTTTAGCGAAACATGCTGAGGCACAAGAGAAATTAGTGAAAAATTTAGAGGATGACACGAATTTTTCGAATTATATGAAAGGTATTTTAAGAGAATCTTTAAGACTGTATCCTGTTGCACCGTTTTTAACTAGAATATTACCTCAAAATACAAGTATAGGTGGATATGCAGTTCCTACAGGGGTAAAAAGTTAATTTTTTATTGTATAATATGAATACTAATTATTATTTTTACAGACATTAGTAATTATGTCCCTTTATTCAAGTAGTAGAAGCCCAAAATTCTTTACATTTCCGGATAAATTCTGGCCGGAAAGGTGGTTCAGAAACGGTGTAAAAGAATTTACTGCCGCGTCATCAAATGCAAGTTTACCATTTGCCATGGGAGCAAGATCCTGCATCGGCCGGAAAATAGCGGAAACACAAATGCAAGTTGCGTTGAAAGAGGTAACATCTGTTTCCGGCTTGTAAAATCATTTCCTTTCAATACAACAACATGTTTCAGATTATCAGCAAGTTTTCGATAGAACTAATTGATGATAAAGAAGTGGAAATGATTTTAAGAATGGTTTCTGTGCCTTCTAGACCTATATCTGTAAAGATTACAGCTAGAAATTGATTTTAATTGCTTTTAAAGAGATATTTTAACAAGACTGACATTATATGAAAATAGTTTCAAGGAGAATATTGTTATATGTAATTTAGTAGTCGTATTTGGCAATAAACTTATTTTATTTTGATATAACAACATGTATTGTTATTATTATGCTTGAAATTATTTTTATTATTATAGTCATTATACAAACAATAATTTGTTCAAGGATTATTAGGTTTTAAATTATGAAATGTTATTTTATATTTTTAGAATAAAATATTATAAAATTATCTTCTTTAATTTTTTGTGCGACCGGACGTGAACTTAACATTTCGCAGACGCAATACAGGCCGCGAAATTGGTTATAAACTAAAATAATTTAGACACTTGAGTACATGACGGATAATATGACAATAACAACAGTAAGTTTATTGGTTTGTTTTTTAAAATAAATACAATATTGTAAAATAGTTATTTTAGAAATTATTCAATCTCTTTTCAACTATTTTTTATACAACTAATTGTTTTGTTTATCAAAAAATGTCAATCCCATCATAGCTGCCTATCTATTTCAATAAATTAAAATGTTTCATACAACAAAATTTGATTTGCATATGTTTTACAGTTACATAAAAAATAGTGTTTACACCTTGTCCGCGAAATCCTTTAGCGCCCTCGAGATTGACCTGCCTCGGCGACAAAAAGAGATTTCGCGGCCTTGATATACAAATAACTATTAGTTATCGTTTTTTAAATTAACAGTACAATAACGGTTAGTTCGATGACCTAGGCCAGTTCTAATCTCCTGGTCCTCCTAGTTCCCTCAAATTTTTCTATTTTTTAAAAAACCTGTTTATTAAATCATTTCCTAAAATGATGCATATTAAATTACAAAACATCTGTGTGAGACGGGTCTACGCATCTCAGGCGCAGATTGCGTAATATGCGTTTAGGGAAATTTGGAATTGACATTTGTAGTTTATGTTGGTAAAATGTGAACGTAACAGTCACAGAGCAGCATTTCACTTTTTTATGGCAACAGAATATGTCAGATAAGTGAACCTCGCCTTTTTTGAGGGATAAAATGTGTGTAAAGTGTTTGAAATTGTGCATATGAGAAAATGAGTGTGTTCGGTGATTTTCAAAGAGTGTGGTTGCAAAGATTCCCAAATAGTGCGTTACCTGCAGCTTGGGAGGAAGATGTCAGAGCGAACTTGGCCAAGCATAAACAGAAAGTGGCGGTGTTGAAAGAAGAACTAGAAAAGGAGGAATTTTATGTGGAATATTTGGAGCGACTGCTTTCCGATGTAGAACAACACAAGAAGGCATCGAAGGATTCGTCGAAAGCTACAGAAACTAATACCTTAACAGAAGATAATGGTGATAAAGTGACTGTTGGTGATAATTTATCTAAGGTAAATATTATTTTTAACAATGTTTGCCTTCTGCTTATTTTTTATGTACGTATTATTATCATCACTCAATACATTGCAGTGTAAGCATTTCTTGGTAGCCATAAATTTATTTTGATTAATTGGAGTTAAATTGAATTAACCCAGAGGAAAAATTCGCTAGGTAATTTATGAGGCATGTTTATGTTTAGGAAAATACAGAAAACAACGTCGTTTCTTCCACTGTATCAACAGACACCGCGGAATCACAAGCAGTAATTATAGAAAATAATCAGTGTTCAATTAACCAATGTGTCAATGAATTGTCAGTTGGTATAAGCGAATCCAATAACGTTGTATCTCAATCGTTACCAGTTGAATCTTCCGATAAATCCCATCGAAATACCGACCCAAGTAATTTTGTCACTGTCATCGAAGTAAACGGTCTTAAGAACAAACACAGTTTGAGCAGTGAATATATCAGTTCAAAGAAAAAAGTTCCACCTAAGTAAGTTAAATTTACTTTTAAAAAATCTTTATTTTTCTACTTTAAACATATCAATAACAGCATAATAAACAGTGAGTCACTTTTATCTGTGAGTAAATATTGATTTATCTCACATTTTTGTGATATTTCCTGTGACAAAACCTTTCATTTTATAGTGATTTCTAAATTTGGAATTGTGTGACATCATGTTTATTGATTAACAGACCGCCACCGAAAAACATCGTGAAAAGAGAGCATAGCTTACCTGAAACTGATGGTGAAACTCCATCGAGTGATAATGCTCGAAGTAAGGAATCCTTGGTGTCTTCAACAGAGCAGCTAGCCACAGAAGTTGTCAGTCATTCTGATTCGTTAGATAGTGTTAGTCCGGATGGTGAAGAAGAGCCGTATTACGACTCAGTGGCCGGAGATCCTGGGGAATATGTTTATATCCAAGGTAAGATATTATTCATAACCTTTTTATTCATTGTGTTGATCATTAAACGAATATATTAAAAATTAGAAATTATTATTTGGATATTCAAGATTGAATATTAAATTATTCCAATGTTATTAATTATTGCCCAATACGACAGTATTATATCTTATAAGAAATTGAAAACATTTAATTCTACAATATCAATCAAACAGTTAGTAGTGTTGAAATAAAACCTTGTATATAATAGTATAGTTTTTGATTGTGTAATGCATACAAGGGTCACCCTAGGAATATTGAGGATAAACAAATCAGGTAGGCCGTGGAAAACAAAATTTTAAAAAGCTTGAAATTAAGTTACGACATTTAAGTTAGAACTCATTGGGATTTTCAAATAATAAAATGCTAACTGACATTTACATGAAACTACAACTGTATGACTACAAAAACTCTATTATACGAACTTGAATTATAAATAAAAAATACTAATAAATGAGAAAATAATATGAAAACTAATGAAATACAATTGACAGCAATGCTACGCCGCTACGCTTACAAATATCAACAAAAAGTGTATAATTGTTTAATGCGATCAGCGCCATCTCTTGATACTTGAAAATCCCAATAGGCGATGTGCACATTATGAGCGGCAGCGTCTCTAACGGCTACATTGGCATTTTTAGTTACCGCATACCGAATCAACTTTGACATTTCGAGAAAGTGATACAATTTTATTTTGAGTTGTTGCTATTGTGTATGAATATTATACATCATAGTATATTGAAATGAATAAACAAATATTTAAAATGCTATATATGTGATGTGACAATCAAAAAAATCAAAATACCAGCGAAGGTACTGTAGCAGAAAATATAATTTTTCTCATAATATGTGATTTCTATAAACGATTTTATCATATTTAAATTTATATTATAATTTATAATATTAGTTAAATGTTATAATATGCGCAATAAATGGAAATTGAGATTAAAAAGTTGGAAAACTTGAATGATCGGAAAGAAGAAAATTTCTACATATCACGATATCAGTGTATGATGTTAGCATCTTTCTTTTATATTCGCAATAAATGAAGAAGATTCTTCATTGAAAATATACCAGGTTTTAAGTGGAATCAGTTGCCCAAGCTCGAAAAAAAAAATACACGAAAAGTACGAACCATGTGAATTTCTATCTTTAACATTACATGTACAAAATCTGTAATAAATAGACGAATTATGTCAAAAATAGACTTCTATTTTATACAACTGCAAGTAGTAACCACTGTTGTCATTTTTGTCCGCTGTCAGCGCTGACTACTTTTGTGCACACCGCCTATACTCTATTTTTTGTAAGAATTTAGTGATGGGAAGATAAGAGTAGTTTAATCTTGTTGTTTGATAATATCCCGATATTATCCAATCAAAAAACAAGATCAATCTACTCCTATCTTGCCATCACTATCTTCTTACAATAAATAGAGTATACTAAATTAAATTTTTGGACTCGATATATTCATCTTTCGTTAAAATATCTGTCAACTTCACTCTAGCTAAAAAAAAAATGTAACATCGATATCATAGCATAATTGTAAAAATTATTATTTTTTGATAAGAAAAATATAAAAGTAATGGAACACTCGCCATACTCAC
This sequence comes from Harpalus rubripes, assembly GCA_963082715.1. NCBI lineage: Eukaryota > Metazoa > Arthropoda > Insecta > Coleoptera > Carabidae > Harpalus > Harpalus rubripes. Next base: position 14,103,184 of record OY720451.1, read on the forward strand.
CTGATTTGGCAATGTGCGACATTGGACTTTTATTTGAACTGGAAAAAAATAAGGGGTAGATGGTTTTTGTCTGCAATAATTCACGATTATTTTGAAAACATTCCAAAAGAAGATTAAAGATTGAGAGGAAACAATTATGAAAATTGAAGGAAACTATTTAAATAAAATATTTAAAAATTAAAATAAATTCTAAAAAATATGAACCATGTCGTTTATTTTAGCGTAACCCTCATATTTAAAGAGATTTCTTATGATGTTTCTTAGAAGTTGATATAAAAATGTTTCAGATTTTGATAAATATTCTAAGAATATTGTTGCAAGAAAAATAAATAAGAAAAATTGCGCGGTTTTTCCGTAATATTTCAGGATAAAATATTTGTTTTCTACATTTTCGTGTTTTATCTATAGGTCAGTCAAAAAATAAAAAATAATGTATGTCATTTAGGTGTTTTTCTAAATATCTAAATACAGTCGAACTTGGTTAATTGGAAATTGAAGGGTCCACCAAAAAAGCCATATTATTCTGGATTTGAACGGATGAAAAATAGTTTCAATACTACTGATTTTCCTAATTTTCGTACATAATTTTCTTGTATTTCATTTCAAATTATAAAAATATCGAATTACTGACTATTTTTTAACATTGTGTTATATAGGAATGTCAAGAGACCGTGGGAAACGTTCGAATTATCCGTGATATCGTATTACAAACGTTCGAATTAGTCATATTGCACTATATATGTGTGTGTATGCAAGGAAACTGAAATTAATGTTTTTAAAATGTTCAAAAATTATCATTTGTTTTTGTTTACATTGTTCATTTCCCTTTAATTCATATGACGGGATGTGAGAGATAAATTTTATTTCGTTGGCGCTTTATTTAGAGAAATAAGTTTCTTGGAGTGACTGTAATATAGGGTGAATTTATGAGTCTTTTATATTCTCCATTGTAGTATATTAAAAATTTTATACGTCACGCCATCTTAAAGTAGATATTTTTCCCTTATAATTAAAAATTGAAATTTATTGCGCTATTATTAATTTTTCAGGTAAATTATAATAAAAATTATAAGGTTTGTACGATAAAAAAACACCTATAGTCAATAATATTTTTAATTTTTCACATGACGCAAATTTTCTTATCTTGGTTTCTGTCATATGTAAACCACTAGTGCTATTAACATCACGTCTGCAAAGTATTCCTTGTCACCACAAAATAAGATAACTTGTTATCTCTTAGTTCTCTGAAAATTGTCTCATTCAGATCATGATCTAATTGTTACAATGAAATAGGAAAAATGACACCTCTAATTGCAGGAAATTTGTGGTATTCTATTGAATATTATTTTGAATACATGTAAGTGTCATACCATAATATCCTGTTATAATAATATTTGGATGATTGTGGCTTTTCAGTAGTATTTATTTATTCATTTTTAATTGTTTTACGTAAATATTGCATACAAATTGTGGTTTAATTGTGTATTTATGCGTAAAATATTACGAAATAAATATATTTTGTTGCATTAAATCACTTATCTAAAAATAGAGCTCATATGCGGAAAATGTTTTAACCTTTTAACAATTAATTTTTATTGTCTCCAAGTATTTTGTTAAGTAGCACTTGATATATTTCTATAAACAGGACAATTGGGAAATTTTATACGCAATTTGTTAAAAGAATATTTAAGTTTATGATTGTCGTTAAAATGATAAGTAATTAAAATATTTTATTGAGTTATAAACAGTGTAGTGAGTGCATGTGTAAATGGTACAGTGTGTTCAAAAAAATTCGTAACTCGGAGTAGGCTATGAACAAAGAAACGTATGTCAATTTCAAAATATTTAATTAAATGTCAATTTGACATGAGATAGTATCAAATATGTTATCTAAAGAAAACAAATCTTTTCTTCTTGAAACTTATTTTAGAAATGGAAACAGATTAGGAAACGGCAAATGTCAATATACTGTATCCTTCTTTATTGTCTTTTCTCCTTAAAGTTACACTTTAATATCAATTTTGATATCTTGACTTTTGAATTGAATAATGATCAGACATACGTTTCCCTGTTCATAACCTACTCAGAGTTAGGAATTTTATTGAACACACTGTATTATGGATCTAAACAAAACAAAAGATGTTTAATGTTGAACGATTGTTAGATAGAAATATTCATATTTGTGTCAATTCATTTTGTGAGAAACGGTTTGTTTTAAGAGCTATTTCTGACACAAAGAAAAAATAGTTATTTATGTAACAAGTGAATAAAGTGTAACTTTTTAAATAGCGTTTTCCATTTATATATGTATATTAATTGCGAACTTTTTTGCAATGAATGCATAACTCGTTTTCTATTTATATAATCACTATTTTACGTGTTTCAATTCTTTTCGAGTGAACTGAACCCTGCTGAGTGCGCACTTTTTACCTTCCGTCACCTTTAGGTAAGGAAGGTATTGTCTTTGGTCAAAAAATTCGGTGGTGAGTTTTTGATGAATAAGCACGTTTTAGGGTCCCTAGAATACGATTTTACTATTTTTACGATGATGTCTGTATGTGTGTGTGTGTGTGTGTGTGTATGTATGTATGTATGTATGTATGTGTGTCCGTGTGTGTGTGTGTGTGTAACAAAATTTTCGTCTACGATAACTTCCATACTACAATTCTAAAAATTATAATTCTTTCGTATTTCTCTTCGTTACATCCATGCGAAGAGCTGATTAGATTTTGGTTAGAATTGGACAACCGGAAGTACCCTCATTTGAAGATTTTAACAGTTTTTCTTGAAAAAACTATGTTAAATATCATTTTTTCACATTTAATGTTATTATAAATATTAAAGAATATTTTATTTTCTATACGATTTGATTGCATTTTATACCTAATATTAAATGGATATAGAGTTAAAAAATTATACAGAAATTAAATTTCATAAAGTAGCCATAGCTGTGGAAACAAGTACTATATTAAGAAAATTTTGATTGAAAGATGTCAGTGTCAAGTGAAATTGACATAGTGTGTTTCTCTTATAATTTTACTGGAAATAGGTATAGGATCTTTTGCTTTCTGTATGGAATTTGTATAAAATACATACAACTGCTTTAAGGTAATGTACACGAAATAATAATAATAAATCTTTTATTTCTGCAGATACATTACACTGTATATAGAAAACGTCACAAAATAATAATTTTCTGTATGAAATTTGCATAAAATACATGCAACTGCCAGAAGGTAATGTAGAAGAAATAGAATATTTAATTTAGCAAGGAATTTTCCGTATGAAATTTGTACAAAATACATAGAACTGACGGAAGGTAATGTGCTGGCCACATCAGATTTTTTTCATTTACTATGATTATGATCGTCAATTCTTACCAGGGCAGTCTGCCAAATTCATATATTTTGAGTTGTAAAAAGTATCTGTGTAAGTATGTACAATGTATGTAAAAAAATAACTTTGTCAATAATTAAAGAATTATTGGAAATATACATTTGTAAATATATACAAATAAAGTTGTGGTTGTACACAATCTCTGTATTTGACAATGACTGCTAACAAACTTTTACTGGACTTTTGTAACATCTTTCATTTAAATGCAAATCTAAATATATAAACATTGTAACCGCTATAAAGAAAGTAAATCTGCCACACGACCTGAGGGCGAAAACGCAAATACATCGTAAAAAAAGTACTTGACTCACGAGTTGCAAAAAAATTTTTACTCCCCTAAAAAAGTGCACTTTTTTATTGGATTCATGAAATATGTATTTTTTACACAATAAAAACATGAAAAAATGCATTTTTAACGAAAACTGGTGAAAAAATTAAACGCTATGGCACTTTTTTCACTCTTTTATGATGTAAAATAAAATTTGTATGCAACTAAAGTAAAAAGTATAGTCTTACTTTAAGAATAAGAAAGTGACCGCACAAGCCGTAGACGAGTGCGTCTTATCTTGTGCATAAATAACTATTTTCTACGTCAACAATAAAAGTATGAAAAAGGTGCGTTTCATTTTTTCACCCACTTACATACACAAAATCACGCATTTTCCACTTAGTGGGTTAGCACAAACCCGAAAGAATAAAAATAACATCAACCAAAAAATAATCACTCTCTTTCAACAACATTCTTACTAACCTGACAGGTACAACATATATTCCTCAATCTTAACATATTAAAGTGACCGATTTTCGGTAGCGAAATACCGCAACCGGACCACAATAATAGTTATGAAACAATCATCCTTCGCCACACATTCCTGTCTAAATACACTTCTTTCGCCTCGGCCACATTCATAATCGCATTCATACACGCCCTTCTCTTCTAACTCGGAAACTTTCTCTCTATTAGTACCTTAAAAATAATGCACTTTTTACGTTTGTATTGTATTTATTGAAAAATTCAAACTTTTAGGACATATTTTAATGAAAAAGGCGCGCTTTTTCAACGGGCGTAGAAAAAAAATTCCTACATGTTTCACTCCGTGCGGGAAAGTATTACTTTTCTGCACTAAAAAAATGATAACCTACTTTTCCGCGCACAATACGAAAAAGTATACTACCATTTTTACATTTATTCCATATAGTAGTAGAAAATTTAATCTTTTATTTCTAGGCGGTCGGGGTTCAAGTACCGACGATATCTCCAGCAATGCAAGCACTCTTCCTCTTCCTGCACCACGAAGCCATACGAGCAGCTTGGCAAGCGTCACCTGCGAGCCAGAATCACCAGGAAAATCTTCCAATTATGTTAACATTGAATACTTCATTCAGTGAGTAAACAATTCTTATCAGATTATTTGCTGATGAATGAATGAGTGAATGTTTTTGTGGTTTCTAGAAAGATTATGATTTATATGTGGGAAATTTTACATATAACTTTCTTTTAAATCGACAAATTTACCTAGAATAATATACACATATTTTCAATTTGAAAGAATATAGATTGCTAATCTCTCAGCTAATCTTATTGATATGATTTTTTTTATTTCCTTTATATTTATTGTTATTTTTCCTAATTCTATTTGGTAAAATCCATTATTTCAAAATACGTATATACGTGTTATACTCTGAAATAACGAAATAATTTTAACAGTTAATTGGGGTGCGGTTTAGAAGTCTGATTTACATCAATACATTTTCGATGTTTAAAAAGCAGCGCTAATGAACAATTAAAAATAACGAACAGCACTTACAAAGAATGAAATCATAATTGACAATATTTGAATTGTGTAAACTACGCTTGACTACAGCGCATAGCAACCATTAGAATCACAAGAATCTATCTGTCAGAATTCTTCGTTATTTCAAACAGAGTATAGGAAATGTACGTCTATTACGGAAAAATATCACTTTTCCTTACTTGTTACCCAAATGAACCTTTTCCATCAAAAGAGAGAGGTAGACAAAAAATGTTATTCGCGCATTTGGGAGACGAGATACATTTCCAATAAAATTTGGATGGCGGAAAGTAAAAACGTAACTATATTAAATAAATTTACACAAAGCGTTCGTGATGATGAATATTTTAAAACAAGAGAACGGGTAGATAGGTATCAGAAACTTGGTTATATGTTCTAAAGCCGCGAAATAAACACCACATAAAGTGACATATAATTGCGTAGTTGCCAGTTTATTATTAAGAAAGTGACAAACAAGAATAAAACTGTTTTTTTTAATGATTTTGTTATTAAATGAAATTGATTTCTGGACTACCATTATCTTTATTTTTATTACACACACACTAAACACAACGTTTTGGTAACTAAATATCTGCTACTGTCATCAGGTGAACTAATAATACAACTAATTACTTAAACTATAACATTAAAGATAATGAAAGTACCTAATCAGTTTCATTTAATCACAAATTTTACAAATTCAAAGACAAATTATTAATTTATTAATAATTTCGTTATAGTCAGTCAAAATAATTTAATTTTCTGTTAAAATAATTTTTATCGAAAATAAATGCTTGTTCTTTTAATCATTTTTGCTCCCCAACTCTAGTTCATAAGAATTTCACTACGTGGCGCATTGAAAAATGACGTCACGGTGCACCAAAATTGAAAAGGTCCATAGCTATTCTATTATTAGGAAACGAACGGGAATGGGTGATACCCGAAGCAGTAGTGATGGCGAAGGAGATGATGAATACTTAAGTGTTCCTCCACTTTTGAGGACTATTTCCGTTGATCCAGAAGCCCCAAATGAAGAAGGTTCTTACGCCAGTTCTAGTTCTTTGGAATCTGCTACTCCTTCCAGCAAAAGGAAGTTTTTCCAAGTTAGTACTATTATTTTTAAAGATTTTTCCAAGAAATATTATGATTTTTTATTTATTTTATCAAGATTAAATTACAATCCACGTGATATTTTTTTAACGCCAAAATAAATTGCAAGAAAATAAATTTTGATTTTTTTTACATTATTCGATTATTGTTTAGTTTACCCACAATATTACTAATACAATCTGCAATTGAAATAAATAAATAAATAAAGCGCGAAATTAAAAAAAACTCCTTTTTGATCAAAGTTCGTTTATCACAAGGAATGATACATATTTACTTCTACATGTAATTTTATTTGAGTGTAGATATTTACTTATAAAATATTTACTTTCTCATAATCTATAAATGCGCGGTATGTTTTCATATTAGATACAATTATTTTTATTTTTCCTTTATACATTTAGCGTATTTAGGTCTTATTGAAAATCAATGACAATGAAATGTTGGAGAAATTAAAAATTACGTAGCTATGCTTATATTTCGTTTTATTGATTTAGTTAATTATCGCTTGTAGTACTAGTAGTAATTTAATCGTCGGTAAACCTTGTAAACGCTGATGTTATGGTAAAATTAAAAATATTATTTGTTTTAATTACTTTTATGATTAATTATGTAACTAGTGTTGTAACGAAAATTTATGCAAATTATTCATTGTTTCACTTTTGAAAGTGAATAAGTTAAACTTTAAAATACCTTATCTTCATTTTCTTTAGGATGTTGACAGCACAGCAGAGGCCGAAAGAATGACAATGTATAGATGTATAATATCGAACATAATCGAAAGTGAGACGGTCTACGTTGACTGTCTGAACGTAATGATACAAGTAAGTTGGAATTATTTATGAAATTGCGGAAGAATTATTTAATTTGATTGAATTCTAGAATACCCACCTTCCTTGAAATTCCAGTTATTTTGTTGCAATGTCTTTCAGCTAAAATATAACAAACACAAAATTAGAGCGCGGGAGCAGGTATTTATGTTTTGTGCAAAAATGAAGTCGGATTTAACTTATTCTAAAGTCTGTATTTGTGAAAATTATTACCTACTTTGCTTTCAAAAAAATACTTTAATGTAACGGTAATCTAACGCATAGAACTCAATTTGACGAAACTCGGATGGTTACATTCATTTTATAGGAATTTAACATTTAACCCCTACTTTATTTCAGAAAAAGTGCCAATATAAAATAAATAAATATATCCCATTGCTGGGTGTACACTATAAATATTGCTTTCCGCGCTCTAATTTTTGTGGAATTTAGTGTTTTTAATGGTTTTGCAACTATATATAGCCATGAAAATAAAATTCTTGGGAGGTGGGTGTTCTAGAATTTAGCTTTTAATTTTTATAATGAATTTTCAGTATATGAAAGCTTTGAGAGCCGCAGTAGGTTCTTCTCAATCAGTGATCTCAGAAGACGAGTACAAGACAATTTTTTATAAAATTCCTGAACTACATTCCTTACATTCTGAATTTTTGGATAAATTAAAGAAACGAACCATAAGTTGGGATGGACACATTGGTGACTGCTTTAAATTAATGGTAAATATAAATTTATACGAGACACTCAAATAAATAAATAAATATCATTTCAGGCATCAAAATTAATGTTATACGGTTCATTTCTTCATAATTACGGAAACGCGACAGATACAGTCCGCAAATGTTGTGCAAACAATGCAAGATTCAGCGAAATAGCTAAGCATATGAAGTGCAAATATCTGGCTGGACAGTCGATATCTCTAGAAGATTTACTTCATAAACCAGTTGCACGTGTGCAGAAAAACGCTTTAGTTTTACACGATTTGCTAAAATATACACCTGCCAATCATCCTGATTACAAAGCATTACGTGATGCGTTATCGATGACTCAAGATTTCCTTGATGAATTTAATCAAATTCAAACGAAGTCGATGTTCCCGGTAAGTTTTGACAATTTATTTTAAATTTAATAAATGTTGCTTGTGGATGGAAACGTATGAAAGAAGAGTAGATCATTGATCTGAGATACATCATTTTAAGTTTACCGATTCGTGTGTTGTGTGTATCGGTAAATATCAAAGTATTTGACCATAATTGTGAGCGTTTATTTGACTAGTTGTTCACGTTAAATGTGTGTAATGTAGTACTCTGCTTAAATTATGAGGTGTAAATTAATGTCAGATTTGCAGAATTAAAAACTTCGATAAATATTTACAATAAAATAAATTACGCAAATTTTGGCCTCAGTTGGAGATGGGCGTGGACCGTGAATATATTTTAAATTTTGAATATCGTAACTGTATATAAGCGTGAAGAATTAAAAACAAGGGCGTAATTGAATTTTTATCGGGCGTAAATGTATCACGAAGTCTGTTAGAAAAGTATAAGACCTTTAAAGGGGGGGGGGGGTCAGTGGCATACCTGGAGCGTTGGAAACCTAATCACCTTCTCCCAGCTGTGCCGGCATTCCGAGAAAGCCTCTTTCGGAATGGAGTTTAGCTCGGCTGTCGTTGCAGCCATAATATCCTCTCTTGTCTGAAATCGCGTTCCTTTCAATGGCCTCTTAAGTTTGGGGAACAGTCAGAAGTCGTAGGGGGCCATATCAGGAGAGTAAGGAGCCTGTTGAACCACAGGAGTCTTGTTCTTCGCCAAAAAAGTCTGAATCAAGTGCGAGGAATGTGCCGGAGCATTGTGATGGAGGCGCCAAATTTTTGTCGGCCACAACTCCGGTCTCTTGCGTCGCACAGCATCATGTAGGCGATGGGGGACATCCCTGTAGTACTCTTTGGTGATTGTTTGACCTTGTGGTGCGTACTGTTGATGTACTACACCACGGGACTCAAAGAAAGCAGTCAGCATCACTTTAACGTTTTGCGCACTTAGCGGGTCTTCTTTGGTCTGTGTGATGCCCATAGCATCGTCACCGAAAGCTGTCTGAATCTTCCGAATGGTTTCCACCTAGCTGTCGCCCAGTTTGAGGCAAAATTTGATGCAATAGCGCTGCTCCAGTCGTTCCGTCATTTTCCTTGCAATGAAAAACCGATGAGATCAATTCATACTACCTCACTCAAATGATGCTTGCCAGCAACAGAAGCTATCGACAGGCGGGAAAAAATTCACGCGTGCGCACGAAGGTTTAAGGTCGGCCCATGCAAGCACGCTTAATTCAAATTCAGCAGGTTTTCGCAAAAAATAAGGTCTGATACTTTTCTAACAGACCTCGTATTGTAGTTTTAATTTTCATATTTTACTTTACATTTTTTAGGACTGAAAACAAGACTGAGCACTACCCAGTCTTGAAGTAACGCTACTTCCGAAAAATCATAACTTCAACTGTCGAATATCAATTTTAATATTAAATTACTATAAAATAAAAATAAATTAAGTTGTAAATATCACTTTAAAATATTTAAAATATTCCAGGTTTAATTTAAAAAAAATGAAACTTATTCTTGTCTATTCATAAAACAAAATTTTTAAAAAATAGCATTACTTTGGAAGTAACGCTACTTGAAGAGATTCTAGAATTGTAAATTCTTATATTGTCAGTTCTGTAATCGAGATTCGCACTGTTTCATTCCTAGAACAAAAAAATCGAACTGTTTCATTCCCAGAACCGAAAACCTATGGGTTTTGGGTCTAGAACGGTCGAATTTAGGTTCTTGAACAGAGAACCGATTAGTTCCGGTTCCTGAATCATTGCATGTAGTTTCAGCCTTGGAATTGAAAATTGGTTAGGCTACCGGGGTAATTCTAGAAACGGAATCGAATTTAACTGGAAACAGTTCCCACCACTAATTAAAACTAATACGTAGTTTGAAAATCTAGTTTTTAAAAGCTCTATTAACCGATAGTTACCCATCGTAAATTTTATGAATCTGATTGTGATGTATTTGTAAAATTGTTCAGAGCATTCCGTTGTATTAGTTACAAATAATATAAAAAAAAATATGCAACCATGTAGTAACTGCTTTGGGGTTAATTATGTTTCTCATGTTAGATCTATTGGGAGCCGCAGAATCCGTTGGCGCGTTCTGACAACACAATTTTTAAGTTTATTCGGTCGAATCCTTTATCAAGAAACAAAGTTGAATGGCAACAATTCGTAAATCCGGATTCAATTACTACTTGTGGCGTAATTTGACTTATGGCAATTCTGACTTGGAACTGTAATCTTCAGGGACAAATATTAGTAAAATCAATAAATCTACAAATTTTATTTATCAATACTGTCAATAGTTGTATTAAAACTACATATTTGCAAAATTTTATTATAATTTCTTTTTGTGAAATGCAAAGAAAAGGCATATTTATTTATCAGATTCATTTAGTTCCCTAAAATTCTGCTGATGTCGCATGCTATTCTGCGGGTTCCAGTGATTATCCAATTTTCAAAATTATTATCAAAATGTATCACAAATTTTACTATGCCTACCTGTAATTTATCTGTTAATAAGTTTCCCTCTAAGATTAGTGTGTTATTAGGATGTGTTTTAATGTAATTGGTTTATATTTTAAGATAGAAAGTTTTAAAATGCAAGAAATATAAAAGTTTGAAAGAATTGTTATGAATGTATATGCGCAAAAGTAGGTGGCATACGTGAATAGAAATGTTTACTGAAGAATGATGATAGGGTTTATTTTAATTTACCTTAATGCGAATATGGATAATGTTGTGTTTACAGGCTACCGATCGTGCACAAAGAAGACTGGTTAAAAATTCTTTCATAGTTGAATTAGTCGACGGGCAAAGAAAACTGCGCCACTTATTTTTATTTAATGATGTTATTGCATGTGCCAAATATAAAGTTGTAAGTATTTCCCCCCAAAAATTTAACACATTCTAACAATTTTTAATTTTCCAGTCCTCTGGACGAAACGAGAGGTATACGTTCGAACTAAAATGGTTCATTCCAATCGGCGATATAATGATATTAGAAGAATGCAACTTAGAACCACGCGAGAATAGTCCCGCCAACATAGTAGCCTTAAAATCCCAAGCATGTACAGTTCGCGATCAAATCTTACTAGAAGAGCGTACAGCTGAAGATAAACGTATTCGACTGGGCAGTCGTTCTGAAAAGAATCGTAAAAAACTAGCTGAACTCGAAGCCCAGTTAGTGTTAGCCTCTCCTAATTTAGTTTTCCGTATCAAAAACAAGAATTCTCAAAGGACACAAGTGTTCTTTCTGAGTTCAGAGTTCGAGAGGATGCAGTGGATTGAATCAATTCACAATTTGAAAATGTCGTCTACACCACCGGCTCCGACGGCTACTGTGGGAATGATGGAACTGCAGGCTTGGATTACAGCCTGTAGAACATTCTTGAAAACTAATATGGGGTCGTATTTACTTCGATCAGGAAGGGATGAAAGTTTATTAGTGGGAGATTTGCATCTTACTGTCAAAGATTTGAAGGGCCTCGAACGACAAGAAGGTAAAATTTGTATTTTTGTAGGAGACTTTTTTCAATAAAAATGTACACTACAACTCTTAATAATGGGGGAGTTTTAGAAGTTTTGATTTTTTTGTTATAATATTTTTAAATCTAAAGCGTTTTTACTTTTATATTTTGTAAAATTTTAAAAAAACATCGGACAAAAAAAAATGTTAAACTTTTGCAATATTTTTTTCCGCCTTTACGGCGTGTACAAAACATCAATTATGTGCGAATTAGGTCTCGACATACGTGCCCAAAACGTGCTTCATAGAAAGAGACAAGCAAAACACGGTCACCTGTATATGTTTACATTTGACACAATTTAATTTCTGTGTTTATCGTATATTCTAGATTTTACATTTACATATTTAAAATACATTATTTTGCTTTTTGCAATTTGACATTGAATTTGACGTTTCAATATCAGATATAGAAGACATACGTTCATTTTTTCATTCTAAACTAGCGCTCGTAGCGGACAACTACTGCGAACCAAAGATGCTGCATACGTCATCGTTTTGCGGGCGATTTAACTCACAATAAATTTAATATCATTTGTACAAAAAAATACGCTGTACACTTTTATTCACGAAAGATGACTATTCAAGGTCATTTGTTCGAAGAAAGAATACACATCACTTTATAGCAGTAGCTGAGCAACATTTTGTATTAGAAAGAGAAAGGTTATTTGACCTATGTCTATTTAATTTATGTGGTGTGACAGATATACGTAAATAGTGGCATTACTTTCTAACACACTATAAATAATAATGACATATGTCGTAGAATTACAGATACCTAATTATCTACTACACTGCCCTCTGTGCCAATATTTACCCAGTGGCGTTGACGTTTAAATCAAAATATTATTCCTTGGTTAATAAGTTAAGTCTATGTTTTTGTATTTTGCAAAAATATAAGTGAAGAACATAATCCTTTCAGAAAGGCATTATTTAGAAAGAAACATAATTTTCAAACGAATTATTCTTATTTTTTCAGTTAAAATGTGTCCATAAATATTTCATGTTGCACGCCTATGCAAACGAAATGCAATGAAGTTATCTGCAAGTAATATTATATCAGACGGCTCACAAATGACCTTGAATAGTCATCTTTCGTGAATAATAGTTTATGTGATTACTTTTATTGCATTAATAGTAATATTGCATGTATAGTATTGCAGTAAAGTGGAAAAATAATTACATTTCAACATGACTAAACTCCCCCATTAAGCAAGCATGTATTTTTATATTCAATATCATTAAATAGAAGATTACTAAGAGAAATATTATTTCAGATGTCTATGTGTGCATTGAAATCGACTTCTACGGCCATTTCTTCCGCAAAGCAAAGAGCAAACTCGTCGTTAAATCCAAAACTCCAGTTTGGAACGAAACATTTGTAATAGATCTGGAAGGTTCAGAAAATTTACGAGTATTAATCTACCAAGATTCTGAACCAAATCCGACATTGCTTGCAAAACATACACAAAAATTAAGTCGGTCTTGGTTAGGAGAACAATTAGTTGAGAAGAGTATACAATTGAACAACAGCTATGTGTTCAACATGGCCTTAAAATTCATTCCAAGTGAGGTTACTCTTAGAAGGGTGCCCACTGCTAAACCTGGTGCTTTATTTGGTGCTAAAATTCAGCAAGTTTGCAAGTAAGATGATAGAAAATGTTTTTTTTTTCACAATCGTACTGGAAATTAATTGTTTTCAAACTTAAAATTAGTGCGAGAAATAATTACATCATGAAAGCAATGGGGTCCATCACCGTAGTAACAAATTAGAACATGGGTCATTTATATAAAAACTATATCTTAAAACTCTTTGATAGGGACTATCAAACTTTTAAAAAAGTAAATAATTTTTAAAATATTCAAGTTTTTAATACCATTTACCTCGCCTCTATATCTACGTCACACATCTACTCTATTCCAAATTCTCGCTACTTTTAAGCCTTCTGCAATGGACCTTTTACATTCTTATTACACCGTCACGTCATTTTTCAATGTGCCACGTAGTGAAATTCGTATGAACAGAGATGAGGCACCATGTTGTCAAGTAAAATAATTAAAAGACAAGCATTTATTTTCGATGAAAAAATATTTAAACAACACAAAAACTTCTATAATTTTGTCTTGCAGAAAAAATAACCACTTTTCTAAATCCCATCTCATCTTTTACTTGTTTTAAAATATTAATCACAAACACTTTGTGAGAATTTATTTAATAAAGTTTTTACTTTCCGCCATTTGTAATTTTATTTCAAATGTAACTGGCCTTCTCAATGCGCAACAATCCACTGCGCACTACATATATGCCATTTTTGTCAATTTTTCTATGTAAAAAGTCCATTACCTTTTTCAAAATTACAGAATCCATTTTCAAGTAAATAAAATAAATAAATAAATATATCATCACGGCTTATTACCCATTGCTGGGTGTGCCAATCTGCTTTATACACAGATATCGGTAATGATAAAATATATTTGCACCGTGCGGGCGCTTACCAGGCGTCACCTCACGGGCACTCATTGCTGGCGTGGAGAGTGCACCACAGGAGTAAATTTTGTGCCATTTAAAATTGGAAATATTTGGCGTCGGTCGGGATCGAACCCGGTTCCCCAGATTCACGACTTGACACTCAGAAAATAACGAAACAACGGAAGTAAATCAAATAACATTTGTTTAAATTTATGATGCTACGCCAGATAGATATTCCATGCATTTGTATGAAAATGAAAGATATGTTGAATGATATAGGCTGCCAATTTTATTATCCACTCATATTTCCAATGGGGTGTGGTATGTGACAAAATTTAATTTTTACATACATACAGGTGTCCTGGAACGAGCTTACGCTATCGTTATTTTAAAAACTATTCAATATTATTTTACGAAATTTGGTATCTAGGAGTTTTCCGACTTTCAACTAAAATATTTTTAGAGCAGTCGCATTTCCGGTTTAACCGCAAGTAGCCCGTAACTTTCTTATTTTAAATGGAATGCTATATTTTTTTATTTTACCATTGAATGCTCAACCACTTCCGGCGTAATTCATTTTTTTATTTTTTCTCTAAAAACGGCCACTTTTTATCACTCTATTTCGAGAATGAAATCGAATTTCTATAATCTGTAAAAACAGTTTTATAAAGAATGCTTTTGTTTACACTAGCACAAATTAATAATCGACAATTTTTGAAAAATGTAATTTCTACGTCAACGTAATGTTGAAAAAGTTCAAAAAACTCAAGTTTTTTAAATGGAACATCTCATAAAAATCTATCAACTTTCAAAATAGGACATGCTACACAAAGTCTCGCTATTTTTTAACGGAGAATCTATTTAAATAATAAAAAATGGGGTGTTCCATTTAAAAAGTTTGAGTTTTTTGAACTTCAACTTTAGGTTGACTTGGAAATAACATTTTCAAAAATTGTCTATTATTAATTTATATTAATATAAACAAAAGCTTTCTTTATAAAATTGTTCTTAGAGATTATAAAAATTCGATTCAATTCTCGAAATATTGACTGATAAAGAAGTGGCCGTTTTTAGAGAAAAAATCAAAATAGTTGAATTACGCCGAAAGTGGTTGATCATGAGTAAAATGTTTTTATTGTTTCATATGTAAAATTTTGTGCTGAATTCAATGATAAAATAAAAAAATATAGCATTCCGTTTAAAATAAGAATGTTAGTGTATACTTCCGGTTAAACTAGAGGTGCTACTGCTTTGAAAATATTTTAGTTGAAACGAGAAAACCCCTACATACCAAATTTCGTAAAATAATATTGAGTAGTTTTTAAAATAACCATAGCGTAAGCTCGTCCAGGGACATTCTGTATACATACTATACAAAAAATAAAATACCAGTATTTTATTTAATTCGATTAATTATTGGAAAATAATTATTAAAATTCGGGGGTGGGATATGTGACATCACCGTGAAAGGATCGTGGAAGAAGACAGATAGACAGGGAGGGTAAAAGATAGTTACAGCCAGCTGTCGCTTGTCGCCATTCTTGTCGCTATGCCATAACCTAACATAATATAAAATAATCGCGAAGCCGATCTATAATTATCTCTTTCCCTTTTTAGACGAAATTTCATAAATAAATTTTTAAAAAGTGGAGGACCCCATTGTCATGATTGCTTGAAAATACAATGTATATCTGCGCAAGCAGTAGCTGATATGTCAAAAATTTAGAATACTTTTCGTATTTCTTCTAATTTTTGGACGATTGCAGAAAAAAAATTGTGTGCAACATATGCGGGAAAACGTGATTTTTAAATTCCATGCAAATTCCAAACTTGCATTCGTTTCAGAATTAATTTCCCGCGCTTGTTACAAAATAAATATTCTGGGGAGCAGTGGTTAATGTTTTGGTTGTAGGAGACAAAAACGTGATATACCATTTATAATAACTGCATGTGTGAGAGAAGTTGAACGAAGAGGAATGTCTGAGATTGGAATCTACAGGGTATCAGGGTCTGCTTCAGATTTACTTAAAATGAAAAAATCTTTTGAAAGTAGTAAGTATTTCAAACTAAAACTAATTATTGGAAATACTCAACTTTTTTTTTCTTTTTAGATTCATACGAAGCTGAACAACTGTTGAAAGAAGTAGACATCCATTCAGTTACCGGAATATTGAAATTATATCTACGAGAATTACCTGAAGCCTTATTTACAGATCAATATTATCCACAGTTATTCGAAGCCTATAATACAACAAACAACAATTCGTTAGTGCGGTTGAAACATTTAACGGATTGTTTCGCCAAGTTACCAGAACAAAATCAACGGTGTATTAATTTTCTCCTTGATCATCTTATCAGGTTTGAAATATATTTCTTTACTTACCTTTATATTCACTTGGGCATCTTTTTCGTTTAGTGCTAATTTTCTAGACCTCTTATTAAATTTTTCGTCTCATTTACTAATTTTGTACATATATTTATATATTATATTTAGATTGGCAAAATTTTCGAACTGATTTAAAAAATCTGATGTGGCCAGCACATTACCTTCCGTCAGTTCTGTATTTTGTATAAATGTCATATAGAAAGTTCCTTGCAAAAGATTCTATTTCTTCTACATTACTTTAAGGCAGTTGTATGTATTTTATACAAATTCCATACTGAAAGTTTCTAGCAAAAGATCCTATATTTCCAGTAAAATTATAACACAGACATACTAGGCATTTTCGAAAATTCTACCGGTGAACTGTTACCGGTATATATCGGTAAACAGCTGTTTACCAGGTTACAGTTACCGGAATCGATATTTTAAGAACGCAAGTGGTAAACCGAGTAGATTTATAACCTATGAAAAATATTTGAAAGATTAAAACAGATTTGAAATTTGACGTAATTAACAAACTGAGCACAGATCCTACTTCCGATTCTCACATTGAACACATTTTCACTTTTAAAGCGCGCGCTTCGCTTGGCATCATTAACTTTTTTAAGGTTAGGTTTTTCATTTACCACATTTACCGGCTGAATTACTCGATCCACAAATCATGGATCCGGTAGATGGATCTGGTAGATATGGTACAATTTTCGAACACGGTAACTATTAACCACTCTTGTTTTTGAACGCAATCGGTAGATGCGGTATCTACCGGTAGAATTTTCGTAAATGCCTACTATGTCAATTGCACTTGACATTGACACCTTTCAATCAGAATTTTCTTAATACAGCAGCTGTTTCCAGAGTTATAGCATAGCTGGCTAATTTATGAAAATTAATTTCTTTATAATTTTTTAACTATATTTATTGAATATAAAGTATAAAATGTAATCAAATCGTATAGAGAATAATATATTCTTTAATATTTATAATAACATTAAATGTGAAAAAATGATATTTAACAACGTTTTTTCAAGAAATACTGTTAAAACCTTGAATTAGGGTACTTCCGGTTGACCATTTATAACCAAAATCGAATCATCTCTTCATATGGATGTAACGAAGAAGAATACGAAAGAATTATAATTTTTGGAAATGTGGTATTAGAGTTACCGCAGGCGAAAATTTTGTCACACACAGACACGCACACATACAGGCATCATTAAAAATAGTAAAATCGTATTCTAGGGACCCGAAAACGTGCTTATTCATCAAAAACTTACCACAGAATTTTTTGACCAAAGACAATACCTTCCTTACCTAAAGGTGATGGAAGGTAAAAATGATTTGAAAAGAGTTTTCCACGATTTTTATATGTTAATGTAGAGAGAAAAATAATAGCCCCTTATTTTTTTGTTTTGCATAAAAATTTATAGTACGGGAGAAAAATGCAAAAGAATTTTACAATTTGCCATGACCTCACAACCCCAGCAAGAGAAAAAAGCTTGAACTATGAGCTAGAAACAGTTGTATCAAGTAATATTGCTACTAATGTAGCACGGGAAAATTAAACAAAACCCACACATAACCTGTGACTTACATCTACATGTGATCCACGTGAACCGGACAGTTACTGATTCAGCAAGTGTATGCTTTTTATTTGTTTGTATTTTTAATTAAACGAGTAAGTTTAACAACAGTTTTCTTGTTACACACGTGTATTTAACCTCTGAACATCAACAACAATAATTCGCGGTAAATCCAGGCATGCGCACTAACACCATCAAATGAAATAACTTCTTTGTGTGACCTCATTAGGGCTGTGACGTCATTTGGCGACCGTTTTGAACATACGTATTTTTCAATTTAAATTTCATTTATAAATAATACTTATTTCTTTAAAATCCGTTGGCTTGGAAAACTATATTATTTATCATTGAGTGCATGGGTATATCATATTACCACTTTAGCTGTAGCTGCACTAGTACAAATTGATCATTACATACACCGATTTTTAAGAACTGTTTTACTAAATTTCTTTTGTAATAAATTAATCTTTTCTTAGGGTAAACCATCACGAGCCTGAGAACAAAATGTCCCTCCACAACCTAGCCACCGTATTCGGCCCGACCCTTCTTCGTCCTGGCGGCAAAACAGACAGCAACAAACAGCGCGACATGCTGGCCGCCGGCACGGTGGACGTGATGGCGCAGGCCGGCATTCTCTACTGCTTCCTGGAGGACATCCGCGCCAAACATGCCAAGCCCGTTTGAATACCAAAGCGAACAAAATGCTTCTAAACCCATATCGCGGTATAACCGCACCAATACGATAATCTAGAAATTGAGGTAATTATTTTTTATGCATTTATGACTAATTGGTCACACCATTTATCAATCAAGTGCTAATTAATAATGAGATGTCAATATTTTTGGCTAATTACAGGATAAGATTTTTCACGATGATCGTATTTAGTGCGGAGAATTGATTTCGTACGCTGATTTAATATTACGATGTTGTAGATGGACGTTACAGCGTAGAAATTTAAGAGGGAGATGAAATTGATATACGTAAATAATTACAAGTAAAGTGAATGTTGCAAAATACACATATATAGAATATAAATTTTTGAAAATTGTATTATAAATAATGAATCGACTGAATAATGATTAATTATATTATGGGACGACAAAGTAATATTGAATTTTATATGACTGTAAATTATACTCGAATTTAAGTAAACTGAATTATCGATAATGTAAAGACACATTGACTATTTATTTTGAATATAATTTTCATTATCTTTATAAATGGTATTCAGATAGTTATAAAAGTGATTTATATAGTATTAAAACAGAACTAAACACGGAAGTTTAGCTTTATTTAAATTTGATTTTTATTGTTTTATCTTATTGCTGTTGTTAGTCTTCTTGAAGTAAGAGTAACATTGCGCAATATAATAACCTAACCTACTAGGAAACTAATTTCTTCTGTATCAAGAAACGCACATGCAAACAAGACCACTATTCTAGCCCTTTTCGTTACTTTTTTTATGGCATTGATAAATCATGTAAATCAACACGAGACACAAAAATACACGCCAATGTATACGAACTATGTTGACAATTCCATATTATTTCCTGAATGAAGTGACGACATATATCGCCTTATGAACAGATTCTATAATCTCCTGTGCGACAAAAAGAAACTACATCATTGAGAATGAGAGCCTTAGCAAAATATTTTTTCGATAGTTTCGCTGGTCAGCTAATTACTTTAACCTTCAAAAAATTTGAAACGTCAAATGAGCGTCAAACAAAACCATCAATTAAAATAAAAATAATAAATTTAGACTACGGATTTGTTAAAAACGTTTGTTTTATTGCACCTATTGTATATTATTCTATATTTTGTGTTTACATAATGTGCCACAACCATGAAAACAAGATATGCGCAATGGGGATCTGCGCATAGTAAGAACAATTGAGATCTAAGGCGTTTGTTTCTAAAAAATTTAGACGTAAAATGTGAGAAAAATCTTTAAAACTTATCGAAAGAAGTTACAAAAGCTTTTATTGGAGCTAAAATGTCTAACGGTGAAAATTTTCACCGAGAATGCAGGTACAGTGTGTTCAAAAAAAATCCTAACTCGGAGTAGGCTATGAACAAAGAAACGTATGTCAATTTAAAAATATTTAATTAAATGTCAATTTGACACGAGATACTGTCAAAAATATTATCTAAAGAAAACAAAGCTTTTCTTCTTGAATCTTATTTTAGAAATGGAAACACATTAGAAAACGTCGTATGGCAATATTATGTTTCCTTCTTTATTGTCTTTTCTCCTTAAAATTACGTTTCAAGATTAATTTTGACAACTTGATTTTTGAATTGAATAATGATCAGACATACGTTTCTCTGTTCATAGCCTACTCCGAGTTAGAAATTTTTTTGAACACACTGTATTTTAATGATTGTAGTATTTTTGACATTTCGTTTGACAGCCCAACTGGCGCCATTTTACTTACTGGTCGCAGCGATATAAAGAGATAGCCGTCAAATTGAAATAGTATATTAAGTATTAAGAACGGTAAGGACAGTTTACCGATCAATTTTGTCTGAGATCGGTAATTCCTTAACGTTCGTGATGCTTATACTATTTTTTGTACGATCGACGCACAAAATTTAAAAGAAAAATAAGATTTGAAAATTATTTTGACTATTAAAAAAATTATTTGTCAATTTTTAAGTTAATTTTGATTTTTGTTTTTATTTATTTACCGTCTCGCCTCCTGAACGGTAAGTGAAGCACATCACTTACCAACGTGAGTCACATCACTTACCGTTCAGTAATTTGTAAATATGATTTACTGTCTTGGAAACACTATCGGTCAATATAAAAAATATCCCGATAGTGCAAAAAGGTCTATTGCGCTGAGTGAAGTTAATTTAAAAATAATAATAAATAAAGTAGTAATTTAAATGTTTAATTGCGATTTCAGTTATCTTTCTAAATATTTTATAAAACCGAGCTAAACTTCCGTATAAATTTTTATTTTCTTCTTTAATTAATTGTTAAATTTACAAAATATATTTAATTTGAAGTGTCTTGTAGTCACTATGACTTGTACGTATAACGTGCATTTATAACGTAGTATTAGATCAGTGCTTTATAATCCTGCCCCGAGTTGTACATAATATAGTAAACACGCTACTTTGTGTTCCATTCATTATCCAGCTGTGTTGATTTAATGAGTTTTGTGGTGCAGGTAATATGTCTAGTCAGATCCAAGGTAGCTGTGACAGCATGTTAGCCACGGCAATGAAGTGCATTCGCTTCCTAGCCAGACTAATTGTATAAGTATTGAAATGTTAAGTGTATTAATATTTTATTATGTAAGGACAAGAATGAATATATTTCTAATTTGTTTATAATGTTTATTTGAGAAGTAATTAGTATTTAAGTAATGTAACGTTCTTTACTGCCGTAAGACATTCGTTCCAAGAATGTGTTTGTATATATTTATTATTATTGTAGATGATGTAATTTCATTTAACAAATTATTTGATCAACTAATCAGATGAAAGTCATTGGCAGCTTGAGACACATTTTTACTTAACACTTACGAAACCAGTCCTTTTTATAAAAATAAAAACACATTTTATGCTAAGACAGCTACTGTGTAAGTTAATTTAGTATTACTATGTTGAGGGGCCAACATCTGCTCAACTTCCAAGTGCTTGACTCTTTTATATAGTACATTTCTTGTATACTTATATATCGATGATGACTGATTTAATATTGTCATTAAAGTATTGCATATTTAAACAATCTTCTCTTTTTATCATTTTCATCCTTTTTCATCCTCTCCTGTTTTATTTTTTTAATGCTGCCACCTAAAAATGATTAAATTATAATTAATTTTAATTTTCGAGATCAATTTAAGACAATTGTAACTTCTTGTTAAATAATTATCTTTAATTGAAAGTTATATTTACTATACTTACAATCTTAAAACTTTGTCTTTTCCTCCAGATGCCACGCGTTGTCCATCGGTCGACCAATCTACAGCAAAGACTTCATCTGCATGACCAGGTAGATCTATTTGCAGTTTTTTCGTTTTCATATTCCACACTAAAAGAGGTCATAATTTAATATCTAACAACAAGGGGGTCATACCAAAAATTTATCTAATATGCATATATACATCAAAAATATTTAATGTTATTGTACTTTACATTCATGATTTTCTTTAAAAAGATTCTGAGTCTGATTTTGTGACGTCATAATTTTGTACGCAAATACACAATAGTGAGACACACCCGCAGTCGTGCCTGTACTGTACAGGCTGTCCCATTTTCGATGTTTTTTTAAGGTATCTCGGATAATAGTAAAGATAAGGCAAAACAATTTTCCATAGTCAACTTTACAAGAAAAGTTTAATACTCACCACATGGAATTTCGATATCCTTTTGTTTCTGAGCTACAGACAAAAACTTGTTTTTCGCTTATTTCGAAAAGATCTCATATCTTATTTATTATGATAGTAAGAGAAAAATTGTTTTAACAAACTTTCAGCTGTTTTTTATGTAGAATAAAATGGCGTAATTAGATTTTTTGAAAACTTAATAATACTCGAGATATAACACAAAGTTATGATTGAATATAGTCTCATCGTTTTGCTTATTTTATAAGCTTTTCAATGATATATAACAAGTCTACATTCTTTTATGTTACACATGAATAAAATATTTTTTTTTTTTTTTTTTTATTTGAAGCTTATATTTACAACTGGCTTTACAAGGGCCAACAAGAAAATTTGATAAAATACATTGAGATATGAGAGGAAATAGCTTAAGCTATCTCCTTTTTAGATGATTTTAATTAATATTTACAAGCTTAAGTCTAGCGGTTTTTTTCTGTTTAATCTTCTGAGGGTTCCGCTGTCAAGCAGGTTGATTGCTTCTTCGTTCGGGTGGTGGTTTAGTCGTTTTTCATATTTTGTGGCAAATTCCTTAATTTGTTCGTGTATGTATTTTATTCTCAGGTCTCTGTGGAGTGTTTCGTTGTTTACGAACCAGGGGGCGTTGATTATTGCTCTGAGTGTCTTGTTTTGGAACCTCTGGATGATGTCCGTGTTTGATCGTTTAGCACAGCCCCAGAGCTGTATGCCATATGTCCAGATTGGGATTAGGATTACTTTATAGAGTAGTATCTTGTTTTCTATGGATAGCTTTGATTTGCGCCCTAGCAGCCAATACATTTTCCTCATCTTCATGTCTAGCTGTTTTCGTTTTGCTTGTAGGTGGTGCTTCCACGTTAGTCGCTTATCGAGATGTAAGCCTAGGTATTTGGTTTCGTTTTTCACAGGTAGCGTATTACTGTTCAGTTTTACTTCTGGACATACTATATGTTTAGTGGTGAAAACTACTTGGACTGATTTATTTTCGTTCAGTTTGATTCTCCATTTATCTGCCCATGTTTCTATTTCATTTAGGGCTGCTTGTAGGATCTCTGATGTCTTGTCTGGGTCTTCGTGCGATGCTAGAATTGCTGTGTCGTCCGCATAGGTTGCAGTTAACACATCGTTTCCACATGGGAGATCTGCTGTAAATATCTGGTACAGGACTGGGCCAAGGACGCTACCCTGAGGAACTCCAGCTTTAATTTCATACAATTTTGAACGGCTGTTCTCGTAATTTACGTAAAAGTATCTTTCACTAAGATATGACTTGATCAGTAGGTAGCAGTAATGTGGTAGGGTACTCTTTATTTTATGAAGAAGACCGGGGTGCCAGACCTTGTCGAAAGCTTGGCTGATATCTATAAACGCCCCGTTACAGACTTTACGTTCCTCGAAGCTTTCTTCTATTTTGTTGACAACTCGATTTACTTGTTCGATTGTAGAGTGCTGTTCACGGAATCCGAATTGGTGTTGGGGAATAATATTGTTTTCTTCTAGAATTGGTTTTAATCGTCTTAATATAAGTTTTTCAGCCAGCTTCGATAGAATTGGAAGTAGCGATATTGGCCTGTAGGATGTAGTTTCTTGTGCAGGTTTCCCCGGTTTGTGGACAAGTATGATGTGGGCTAATTTCCATTGTATCGGAAAATATTGTGTTCTGATGATAGCATTATATACTTGGGTGATTAGCACTACTAGTTTTTTAGGAATTTGTTTTAGGAGTTTTGCAGAGATCAAATCATACCCTGGAGCTTTCTTGTCATTTAGTAACGAAATTTCATTTTTGATTTCTGTTGGAGTGAAATGATTTAAAGGTTTGGAGAGTTGCAACGGGGCATCAAGGAACTGGAGTATTTCGTTTTGTATATCGTTTGTTGCTGATGGGGGGAAGGGTTGGAATACGTTTGAAAGGTGTTTTGCAAATGTTTCAGCTTTATCTTGGTCTTCTCTTGCCCAAGTGCCATCTTCTTTACGTATCGGTGGTATGTGCTGTTGTGGCCGTTTCAGTTTCCTTGTAGTCTTCCATAGCGAGTAATCGTCTTGGGGATGGTTTGAGAGTTTCCGTATATGTTCCTCTAATGTATCGTTTTTTATTTTATGCAATAGTTTTTTAACTTCTTTTGTTAAATTATTCAGTTTGTTTTTGTCTGCCGGGTGTCTGGATAATGGGGTCATACCACATTTTCCAATTTATTATTTTTCTGAACGTACATTTAAAACTACTTATGAAAATATATATTTTCTGACACATAAGTTTCTAGTTCTACAGTAATAATTTTTTAAAGTTTATATAAAATTTCGAATGACGTAACAGTTTTGCGGCCGTAGTCACATCTACCGAGCGAAAACGGAACTACTTTTGACGTTGACGTTTATGTCATTGTGATTTGAAACCACGCTTGAAACCAAACGTAGTCTTCAAAACTTCTGGAGTATTTATTGCCTTATACCATCTTTCGCTTACATCTTGAGCCATAAGAATACAAACAAAAACTTTATTTTTACTTCTCAACTAGTTATTCTTGTAGGACGACAAAGAACAATATTGTACAACCATTGTAATATCTAAATCAAACATAAATTGTATTTATTTATATTTTTATTTAGCATATATCGTTATTTGTACTTACTTTTTTTAAAAAAATAACTTGTTGCAAGGATGTTGACGTTACCGTTACTTTCAAAATATTGGTTATATAAGGTTATGTTAGAAAAAAGTGACAGATCTGTTCATGTACAGTAAAATCACGAGTACGGGTGTGCCTCACTATCGTGTATTTGTGTACAAAACTGTGACGTCACAAACCAAACTCAGAATCTTTATAAAGAAAATCATGAATGAAAAGTATAATAATATTATATATTTTTGATGCATATATGCATAATATTAGGTAAATTTTTCATTTATGAAAGAAAAATAAACATCTTTTCTTTTTGGTATGACCCCATTGCCATTTCTTTCTCATTGTTCTTTTCTCCGCAATTTTCTCTTTTACGTACTTTGGATAATTCGTATTATTTGTAGTTTTTCCATTGATACTTGGTGTAGACGACCATGCAGCTTCCTGAATGGTTTTTGTTATGTGATCAACTGCATTTTCAATGTTGCTTTCGTTTTGTAATGGTATTTTTAGATCTACCTGTGTGTTGATGTAGTTACGAAAAGCTTTCCAGTCTGTTCGTGAGTTATATAGTGATGGTTTTTTGTTTTTAGTGATAATTGTGGAGCTGAGTGTTAGTATCACTGGCGAATGGTCGGATGAGAGGTCATAGTTTGAGGTGATGTCCATGTAATTTGGGGATATTTTATTTGTTACGAAGAAGTCTAGCAAGTCTGGGATTTTTGTGGTGTCCGTAGGCCAATATGTGGGTTTTCCTGTACTTATATATCCATATTGTTTACTTGTTAGAGCTTTTTGTAGCTCCCTTCCTTTAGGGTTGTACGTTCTTGAGCCCCACTGTAAGTGTTTTGCGTTAAAATCGCCTCCCGCGATGAATCGGGTGCCAAGAGTCTTGAAGAATTCTTCGAATTGATCCTTTTTGATGGTATGTCTTGGGGGACAGTATATGGCAGCAATTGTTAGTTCTCCACTTCCATCTTTTATTTTGATGTTAGTGGCTTGAAGAAAATTTTTTTCATATTTTTCCATTTCGTGGTGGCGTATTTTTTCACTGATTATTATTGCAGTGCCTCCGTGGGCGGTTCCGTCGGGGTGTTCTGTATGGTAGGTTTTATATTTTGATATTTTAAAATAATTTTTATCAGTGAAGTGTGTTTCACTAATTAATAATATGTCAATTTTCTGGTCGTTGAGGAATAGTTCTACTTCTTGGCGATGTTGGACTAATCCATTCGCATTCCACAAAGCTATTCTTAAATTATCCATTTTTGTTTTTAATTAACGTGGACAGTATGTTTAGTATCATTGTATTTTGATTTATTAATTGGGAGAACATAGCTTCAAACTTCTTTAGGAATTGAGAGAGTGAAATATCATTATTATTTGGAGGTATTTCTTTTGTTGCGATCTTGCTTTGTGAGTTTCTGGCTACTTCGGCATAGTTTATTCCTTCATTATCCATTATGCTGTGGTTTGTTTCTCTTCTTATTGTTTGCTGGTCGTTATCGTTTCTGTTATTGTATTTTAAACTTTTTATGACTGGCTTGTTTCGTGAGTTTTGCAGTTCACGATATACTGCGCATCCCTTGTAGTTTGCAGGGTGTGTGCCCTCGCAATGGATACATTTAGGTGGAGTTTCTTTACTTTTTGCGCATTCCTTTGTGGCGTGTTGTCCAGCGCATTTAACGCAGCAATAATCTCTGTTGCAGTATGTTTTGGTGTGGCCATAATCTTGACATCGGGTACATTGCGGGATTTCTTTTTTCTTGCGGGGTGGTTCAACGTTAATTTTAGTACCAAGCAGGTGTGTTGTTTCGTATATTGCCTTGTTGTTTTGTTCTGGTTCAAGATCTACGAAGAACATCGGTAAAGGATCTTTCGTTTGCCAACTTTTTATATTTGCAATGTTTCTTACTTTGAAACCGTTATTTTCCAGTTCTGTTTTGATATCCTCAGTCGGTATTGAGTAGTGTAGATTTTTAATGACAACCCTATAAGCTCTATCTTGTTTGGGTTGATACGTATGATTAGAGACATTGTTCACTTTAAGCAGGTGAACTAGTCTACGGTAAGCATCTATTTTGTTTGTGTTAACTTTGATTGTATTATCTGCAATTGATTTGCAGACGAATTCAGATCTATTTAGTGATGTTGTAATAGTTTCAATCATTGCTGGGTAATCAATTACACCTTGTATATATATAGGTGGTGGTTTGGGTTCTGCGGTCTTGTTTGATTCCTGCACTGCAGATTGTTCTGTTGGGTTGTTGTTCAGTATTTGAAATCTATTTGTATTGTTTATTACATTTGCACGTTTTGGTGCTGGTTGTACTGTTTTCTCGTAATCTCTAGGTCTTTTTTTTCTTTGTACTACTTGCCACTGTATTAGGGCCTCGTTGTTGTCATTATTTCTTGTTGGTGTGATTTGTGTGTTAGGGCTATAATAGCTTGATATTGGCGTTGCTATGCTTGATATTGGTGTTGTTAGTGTCATTGTCGGACTGGTGTGATAGGTTGTCACAGATGTTGTTGTAATTACGTTGGTGACTGTTGTGGTTGTGAAACGGGAGCCCGCGCTGGTCTCCCCCATTGTTGTTCTTTATATTTGTTTATTTCTGTGCGGGTTGAGATTTGTTTTTGCTACGGTTGGCGACACTGATCTGATCGAGCTATCGCGCAGAGTATGTGCGTGCAGCTGACCTTGAGCTGTCTATCGAGCACTTGGGGCTGGTTTGTCTCAACTACACAGAGTAATCACTGGATTTTACGTTCACAGTGTTTTATAATTGCTAGTTGTTTATTATTAGATGGTTTAGAAATTTTATTTTTACTGTTTATTAGAGAAAAAATTAAATTTAAAATCACTGAAATTCACAGTTTATTCACCTGTTCGCAGTGTTACCGATGAATAAAATATAAATTATTAAATTTTAGGGTGAAAAAATTTAAAATTATTAAGAAACAAATGAAAGAAATAAATTAAAAATCATCAATTGGTTATTTCTAATATTATTTGTTTCAGTTTTACTCATTTTTTTCAATTTATTTACTTTAAAAGCATATTAAACCATTTTTTTTAAAGCCAACTGTAACGTCGATGAATAATAATTTAACTAACCCGAAAATAATTGATTAAGAATAATTTTGAGAACATAATTAATAATTATAGAATCAAAATAAACAAATGATGATTTTTAATTGATTTTTTCATGTGTTTCTTAATACTTTTTAATTTTTTTCATCCCAATAAACTAATAATATATCTTTTATTGTTTTATTCATTTTTAAAACAAAAGAATGTAGACTTGTTATATATCATTGAAAGGCTTATGAAATAAGCAAAACGACGAGACTATTTTTAACATAGGTTCCCATTTAAAAAATCCTAAGTTTGTGTGATATCTCGAGAATTATTAAGTTTTCAAAAAATCTAATTACGCCATTTTATTTTACCTAAAATACAGTTGAAAATTTGTTAAAACAAACTATCATAATTAATAAGATATGAGATATTTTCGAAATGAGCGAAAAACGAGATTTTGCCTGTAGTTCAGAAACAAAAGAAGATCGAAAATTCCTGTGGTGACTGTTAAACTTTTCTCGAAAAGTTGTCCCTGGAATGTGCAAATTGTTTTTTTCTATCGATAATATTACCCGAGATACCTTAAAAAAATCTGATGTGGCCAGCACATTACCTTCCGTCAGTTCAGGCACCGGACAGCTAAATGTATGTGCCAAAACACTGTCATAGTTCCAGGAAGCAAACTGTAGAGGCGCGACAGTGCTTAAATTTTAAGAAAATGGATTAAGTCACCTTTGAGTTCAAAACATTTTGCAACATTTTGAACTGTAAAGTCACATAAGTCATCACACATGTCATTGAACGTACGCTTTAACATCTTTAATTATTTGGTAATCCAATTTGTAATAGTTTATAGTTTTAGTTATAGTGCCAGTAGTGATTTATTTCGTGATTTCTCCAGTTTTAAAGTGTTAACTGTGTTTATTTTTTGACGTAATACGGAATTGAAATTCAACAAGCTGATGAACATTCGTGGCACTGTTTGATATAAAGTGCAGTGCAAAGAAGCAAATAGACGTTTACTTTTAAATTTAATGATGAAATGTCGTACCATTTCCAATATCCTTTTATCTTACATATAAACAAAAATTAAAATAGAAGTGTATGTCTATCTGACAAGTAATTTTATTTTTTTTAGAAATGAATTTATAGTATTGTGATTATTTAAAATATATGTATGTACTTCAATTTTGGTCTTTTATTTTAAAAATTCAAAATTTTAATTTACCTATACATGACATGTCTCATATGTCGCAAACTACCAAGCCGACCAAGCCATCACAGTATGCGTTAGTTCATGGAAGCAATCTGTAGATGTCACTATTTTGTATTTCGAAAAATACATTAACTGTCCTATCTGTAGTTGAGGTGATCCGTGCGTCAGTTCTATGTATTTTGTATAAATGTCATACAGAAAGTTGCTTGAAAAAGATTATATTTCTTGTACATTACCTGAAGGCAGTTGTACGTATTTTAAATAAATTCCAAACAGAAAGTTTCTAACAAAAGATCCCATATTTCCAGTAAAATTATAACATAAACATTCTGTCAACTGCACTTGACACTGACACCTTTCAATCAGAATTTTCTATTTTCTTAATGTAGCAGCTGTTTCCAGAGTTATAGCAAAGCTGACTAATATACATGATATTCAATGTCTTTATAAGTTTTTAACTCTATGTCCATTGATTATGAAGTATAAAATGCATTCAAATTGTATAGAGAATAAATAATTCTTTAATATTTATAATAACATTAAATGTGAAAAAATATTTAACATCGTTTTTTCAAGAAAAACTGTTAAAATCTTCAAATGAGGGTACTTCCGGTTGACCAATTATAACCAAAATCTAATCAGCTCTTCACATGGCTGTAACGAAGAGGAATACGAAAGAATTTTTGGAATTGTAGTATTTGAGTTATCGCATTAGAAAATTTTGTCACACACAGACACACACACACACACATACATACACACACACACATACAGACATCATCGTAAAAATAGTAAAATCGTATTCTAGGGACCCTAAAACGTGCTTATTCATCAAAAACTCACCACCGATTTTTTTGACCAAAGACAATACCTTCCTTACCTAAAGGTGACGGAAGGTAAAAACATCGAAAATGAGACATCTGTACATGAATTATCTGTCACTTTTCTAACAACAATAATAAGTTCCTCATCAAATAATTAGCAATAAAATTATTAACAAAACGACCCTAAATGATTTATCAGTACCAGTGTTGTGAGAAATAATAAACCAGTTCTCCCTATATGTCAGTAAAGTAGACGTGGTTAAAAAAAACAGTGTAGAAGAGTACCAAAAATTGAATACCTATACAACAAATTTATAATTTAATAACATTACCCCATAATATTATTTGTTCCAAATATTTGCAACGGATACGCTAATAAACGAAATAATTTAGTTCATATATGTATAAACATAAACATTTTTATGATGAAAAATGGTGGACGCCCAAGTGTGAAGGATGAATTCAAGGAAGAAGGTTTCTAAATAAACCCGTAAAAGTCTAATTCACACTGTTCAAATTTATTGACTGAAATTACCGACCGGTTTCGGTCTTTAAATGACCGAAACCGGTCGGTAATTAAACTAAATTAAACTATGAGGATAATTTTTAAATTTTAAATACTCATAAAACCAGTTCTAGTTCGACATAATCATCAACAAAAGTACATGAAATTAAAAGTTAAAAATATATTTCTTTTTCTTACATTTAAGTGTAGAATCTGCACTCCCACTGACCATCAACCTGGAATCAGCTGACCAGGCCACCATATAAACAGCTTGCACATGTCCTCGTAGTGTTGTAATAAATTTTCCGGTATGTCCATCCCATAATTTAATGGACTTATCAAATGACGCCGAAGCTAATATTCGAGCATCAGGGGAAAATTTAACATCATTCACTAACTGTTGATGACCTGTTAATCGAGCTAACGGCTTTTTATCTTTTTCTGGATTCCATAAAAACAAAGTAAAGTCGTCAGAACCAGAAACTAAACGCTCGCCAACATTTTGAATAGTTGTATCGTATTGTTCTTGAGTTTTCTTTTGTAAAATTTCTCCTATAAGTTTAAAATAGACGTAATGTAAATTTTCAAGAGAGTAAATCATACGTACTGTCTGTAATTTTTAAATTGCTTTCAGTAATTGGATTAAAAGGCCCTATTCGAAGTATGTAATCAGTATTAAGTGCCAAAGTATTTACCCAATGAGCATGACCTTCCAAAGTACGACATAACACTCCCTGGTAATAAAATTGATTAATTTATGTTATCAATTATAGCTGATTAGACTTACATCACTTGCTCGCCATACTTTAACTGTTCTATCTTGGGAGGCGGTGTAAATTAAACCCGACCCACCCCATTTCACAACTGTGACACTTTTTGTATGACCTGACAATGTCATAACTGTTTGGCAGAGAACTGTATCCCAGATTCGCACATCTCCGTCTTTTGAAGACGACGCTAACAGTCTGCATTCTGGATTTCTGTAAAATGATATAAAAACTATATAACATCTTTGCCAAGAAATAAACAGAAAATTTATCTACACAATAACAATTTTATTTGTATGCTAATAGGACAAGCGACGCATTTTGGTTAATTTTTAAGTGTACGAATTAAAAGTTTGTTTACGAAAAGTGCGCGTACTAATGAATCAGCATCCTACTTAAACTAAATGAACATAATTGAAATTTGGCTTTACTAAGATGTTTAGCAATCTCAATTTGAAATGTTTACATTCAAATGGATCTAAATTACAAAAATAGTTATTTTTTAAGACGATAAAATTATATTTAAATTTGTGACATTGAAGGCACTGCCGAAGAAATTAAAAAACATTTCATTTTCTATTCAGATCCATGTTTACCAAGTCAAGTTTACCAAACAACAAAAACCAACCAACACTTGTTTGGGAGCTCTCTAAACTCTAAAATTTTAACAAGCTCCTTAAATTTACGTTCGTTTGTATGCGCTCCGAGCAATAGGGGACTACAACGCAATTGAATTAAGAGAAATTAGAAAAAATATTGAAAGTATATGCTTAATAATGAATATTAATAAAGAAATAAAACGATATAATAGATATACTTCGGAAATAAGGGGTTTTTTGTTATAGCAGCTCGTCACTCATATGAATTCCATATATATTATTTTCATTGGAGGCTCAAAGATGGCCTATAAATATATAACGAATAGCAAGTTAGGGAAGGAGCCTACTACCAATGGAAGGAGAGAAATTCAAATAGTGGAGACGTGGCAATCAGTCCAGTACTGCAATCCTCAAACAGTTTTTATTTGAATATAAATGTTTTGCATTAAACTTAATAATTTAAATACACTTATATTATAAATCATGTAGACTTGTATAATAATATTCAATTATTTTTTATAAATATAATTTAGAAATAGCATATATTTCAAGAACATTTAGGTCAATGAAGAAAACAGTTTGATATAAAAACTTATATTCGTGACGTCACATCTATATTTTCAAATTTCGGGGGACTATAACTCGCTTATTAATAGAAATTTTTTCACCGGATTTACACCGACAGTTTTAGTTTTACTTATACGTTCAGATGGAATTATATAAAAAATTGTGGAATCCCCTATTGCTCAATTAAATAAATTATTACAATGGGTTTAAATAGATTGTCTCCTACTTGAAGGCAAATATTCTCACGATTTATAAATAAATAAATATATCATCACGGCATATTACCCATTGCTGGGTGTGCCAATCTGGTTTGTACGCAGATATCGGTAATGATGATGACATATTTGTACCGTGTGGGCGTTTACCGGGCACTCATTGCTGGCGTGGAGAGTGCACCACAGGGGTCAATTTAGTGCCATTTAAAATTCGAAATATTTGGCGTCGGTCGGGATCGAACCCAGTTAATTTTATTTATCATGGAAGCATAATGGAGTTTTAACGCTTGGTTACTCTAATTAGTATTGTAACATGAATCAATTATGTGGCTATGGCCATGTTCGTATTTAGGCTGCTGCGGCTTTAACAGACTACAGAGCGAACTATTTGAACACATTTTGTTACAACATAATGTGGAAAATATCTGTTTCCTAATATTATTCTTTTTGAATAAAGTTTAAATGTTAATATTTGTTTTTCTATATTCTATTTTTAATTTCCGATTTGTTTTAATCCCTTTATCCAAAACCCAAAATATCGGGCGTCACTTTTAAGCAGGGAGTCGAACCGAAAAAAATTGGGGATCGGTTACGGTTAACGGTTTTTACATTAATAAAAATTCGGTTTCGGTTATCGGTTACGGTTTTTTTGAAAATATATCGGTTTTCGTTTCGGTTAAAAAAACAAATAAATTTCGTTTTCGTTACGGTTTCGGTTTAAATGAAAAATTAGCTTTGTTTTTATTTTTTGCAACATGAAATACATTTAGTACCTATTTCGTAATGTAATAACATTTTAATTCCACGTTTTACTAACAACTAGTACTAATAGATATATTCGGCTTGTTCGGAATTCAATATTCGAAAAGAATCTGTAATTAGTTCTAAAGTTTATTTTTGCAACAAAAATTAAATACGTTTCGTAAACTATTAATATTTTAAGTAATAATAATAATTCTATTCCAATAGTAATACGTAAAC
Source organism: Harpalus rubripes (assembly GCA_963082715.1). Classification (NCBI taxonomy): domain Eukaryota; kingdom Metazoa; phylum Arthropoda; class Insecta; order Coleoptera; family Carabidae; genus Harpalus; species Harpalus rubripes. The sequence continues at coordinate 14,137,109 of OY720451.1, forward strand.
TAAATGGGTGATTGAATGAAAAATGTCAACAAATGAGTAATTTTTTTATTATAATTGCAAAAAATAACTAAAAAATGAAATAAAATGCCTTAATTTTTTTAAATAAGAAATTACTTTTTTGTGAATTCGAAGGTATGCAAAGTATTTCTAAGAAAAAATGTGGGTTAATAAAAAATACCTAATTTTAAATTTACGGTTTTAGTACCGATATTATTTCGGTTCGGTTATGTTTTCGGTTACAGAACGAACTTATTTATCGTATCGGTTTTGGTTTCCATATTTGAAGAAATAAAATATAGGTTTCGGTTTTCGGTTACGGTTTCATAAAAAGTCAAATATCGGTGCGGTTTTCGGTTACGGTTTCGTTATGGTTCGGGTCCCTGCTTTTAAGACACCTGTATTATTTGATAAAATATTTATCACCTGTGGTAGGGTTCCCAACTGAGCGATGTTATCCACTGTTTATGCCCCGTCATTGTTTTACCAATTTGTTGCCCATTTGTAGGGTCCCAAATAATAAGTCTTCCATCTTTACAAGCCGAAGCTAATTTAGAACTATCAGGAGCCCAAGCTATACATAAAACCCAATTTCTATGACCTTTACAAGTAAAATCAGGTGACTGCGTTAAAATATCCCAAAATCGTACTGTTGTGTCTCCTGAACCGCTGGCTAAATGCTGTCCATTTGGACTGAAGCTCACTGAAATTACAGCTTCTGCATGACCTGGTAATGAACTAAAAACAAATGTTACTGGATTGAAATTATACTTAAAATATCTAGTTACCTTGTGCATCTTGTAACAGGTCGTACTCTAAAAACAGCTTGTTGTTGGTAAATTATATCTAAAATTTCTTCTGTATTTAATAATTTTGAGTCTAGAGAACTGTCTAATGTGTTAGTTATTTCATTATCGTTTACAAAAAATAAGTATGGTGTCTTTTCCTCCTAAAATATATTATATATTCCAATTTGGGGAATAATATTTAATGATAATTATAATTACTTGTTGCAATAAGGCATTACAGATCAATGTAAGTTGTTCAGTTGTGCAATTTAAAGGTAAGTCCATAAGATCTCCAACAATTTCACCTGTTTCTGACTTAAATCGACATAAAAGTCTTCGTTCATCTTTCGGCACATCATCTTCCATACTTACAATTTTAAATATATCAATAATTTAAAATTATACTTATTTTAATCACGCACGTGTAACATGTAAAACTTTGAGGTTAGTTGTCACTTTGACGTTTTTGTACATCTATGTAGTGCTGCCACCAAATGGCCAAACGCGAATTAATTTTATTTACTTTTGAAACATTTGAAAATCAAAATAAATTTTACCACTGCATGCTGCATACCTTAATTTATTTATTTTGAAATAATTAAATTTTGATTATATTCAACACATCCTTCACCTTTAATTAAATATAAGTCTGTAGGACCTGTGACATGTTTCACTTGAATCGTTTATTGTCGGAAATAAATTGGAAATTAATTAACGGACCTATCTGATCTTGTTTATGCTGCTTGATTATTTGTCATTTGTTTGGCAAAGGTGTTTGTGTTTTATTTTATTTACAAATTAGTCATAAATAGTGTTTTATGAAGAATAATACAAAATTTGTTAATATTATTGTAATAAATATTAAAATTTATCATCAAATGATAAATATAACATACAATAATTTAATTTCAGGTGTATTTGTCGTCTTTGAAAGTCTTCTGTGGAACTTATTTTAATCTTGTTGGCGATAGGATTAAAGGTAGGAACAAAATTTATTATAAATGAAAAATAAACACACATGTAAAAAATGTCTTTATTCGAACCAGACAATAATACTAATTTAATTTACATTTAAAGTACATTCAATATATTAAATACTGATTTTCGCTTCATAGCAAAATAGCTTCAATTTCAATACCTATGCATTTACCACTTTCAATTAACTATAAACATCGTAATTAAATATAAAACATGCATTTGATATGCAGAAATTGGTAATTGTATCTCTTTATGTACAAACATTAGGTACAACTTCGCAATCTTACAAATAAATTAAGTAAAAGTATCCAATAAGCGTATTATAATTCATTTTTAAAGGCGCTTTATTTATTTCATTTTAAGAACGGATTTGAAATGTATTTATCTGGCCACTAGTCTAATCTCTCGTTAGCAACGTTGCTATTCGTGTACTCTACTCGAACTTGTTTATCGTACACTAATTAACACTGTGGAGTCGATCTTGTAGCATTATCCTATCTCTGAACTTTGTGAGGTCTGTTCTGTATTATAACACACACATGCGATCATGGGCAGTTTACGTGATTTCACTTCACTCCTGCAACCATCGGGTTAGCATAGCACATAGCACCAATCTTGTACTTATATAATACTGAGTTTCGAAAGTCTGATGTGAGCTCTGGAAACGAACTGCGGATGCGAACCCTGTGTAGATGATTCTTCTACACGTCTTTGCTTCCTTTATGTTGTGGTTATATGCTACCTTACATATTAGGAATAGTTATTGACTTTCTGTACAGGATAACTTTCTAATACGCACATACATTATATATTTACCTCGATATTTACACTATTCAGGCTTGCGTCTTGTTTACTTTCAGAATAAAGATAAAAATTATGTATTTCGTAGCCAGATTGTAAAATCCGTATTATTTAAAACGCGTAAGCCTAGAAATTTTATTAAATGCGGCCAATTTGTCATATCTTGGCGTTATTTCACAATCTGACTGGGCGTTTTTTAAAATGACAAACAGAATACGGCCACATTGTCAATTTTATTAAATTTTCGCCAAATTTTCATTCTGACTAAAGCATTTCAGTAATTTTCTTAAATGTCTAATTTCAGTTCTTTATATCGTAGACGAATTACAAAAACGGCCTTTTATAAAACGCCTAGTTATTTTCAAAATTTTTGGGCGAATCGTAAAATCATATATTATTGATAAAGTGCCAGTTAAATTAATCGACCTATTCAATTTAACGGCTATCTCTGCAAATAGTTAGAAAATGGCGCGAACAACTGCCAGTTGGGCTGTCAAACGAAACGTCAAAAATATTGCAGTCATTAAAATACCGGTATTCTCGGTGAAAATTTGCATCGTTAGACATTTTAACTTCAATAAAAGCTTTTGTAACTTATTTCGATACGATTTTTTAACGTTATCTGAGATATTCTCACATTTTACGTCTCAATTTTTTAGAAACAAACGCCATAGATCACAGTTTTTCTTGCTATGCGCAGATCTCCATCGCGCATTTCTTCTATCTCTTTAAAATGAAAAGGTCAATTGCCAGATAAATGAAAAATATCGCGTCATATAATTGACGCGTATAATTTTGTAATATCGATACGATATTTTCATTTTATTTGGCAGTTAAATTAACTGACACTATCCAGAGGCGAAAAAACTGGGCCTAAAAAATATACCTGGACATAATCTAACCTAATTCCGAATTTTCCAGGCGTGAGTTTTGTATTAGGTTACGTTAAGATATGTTTAGAAAAATTGCAAGTGAAAATGTCCAAATATTCATTTTACAAATTGGCCGCAAACTGTTTTTATAAAACCACTAGCCAAATTGTGATATTACGCTAATGCCATGTTTCATATAACAAATTAATCTATGATTAAATTTTATTCCGAAAATTTAATTAAGACCCGGTTTTCTCACTTATGTATAAAGTGTCAGTTAAAAGTCAAATAAAATGAAAATATCGCGTCGATATTACAGCGTAAATTGACAAAATTATACACACGTCAATTATATGATGCGATCTGCGATATTTTTCTTTTATTTGGGATCAAGTGGTGAAAAAACCGCGCCATAATTACAAATAATGCAACACGATTTCTTGATAGCAATAATTTTAATGTAATAAGAACATATAAACAGATTCGAATTTGTTCATCTAATTAAATTTACTTTGGAAGTAAATTTAACTGGACTCTGGACTTTTATGAAACCGGCCCTAACGAAGATATGACAATCTCACCGTATTTTATAAAATGGCTACGACATTAGTATTTATTTTCAATTCTGTACAGAATGATAAAAGGTAATAAATGTAAATGATCGTTGATTCGATATATTACGCCTGTTTTATGTTGGTGTCAATAATTTTGATTGTATATTATAAATCTGTTTTATGATATTGTTATATCAATAAAATTATGGCTCGGATAACATTGAATATATGTTTTACAAACAGGAGAGATGACCCTTGTATTAAAGTTTATGAGGTCAAGATTTTTTAATCAAAATACAGCGGAATACGTAACAAGTTTTTATTGATTAAGATTTTGCCAAAAATATGTCATTGTAGAATAAAATTTTTCATACTTTCACTTATGTATTTTTAGCATATTTTTTTGGCGTTATGCAAATTTATTTATATCCTACAATTACTAAATAAATATAAAAAATAAAAATAATTCTCAATTTTTTTCCTAAAATATAACTTTTTTCTATATACAAAATATAAAACAGTGAATTACTGAAATCTAATAGTTTTTAAAAAAGAATTAAGATACATAAAACTTTATTTTTATTATATAATAAAAGTTTATGGAATGCTACTTTACCAAGTAACTTTATTTTAAGTAGACCATTCTGTTTGCGACTACTTTCTTTGGGGTTATTTAATAGTTCTTATGTTTACCACTAAACCTTGTTTTAAAGATCGCTATATAAGAGGAAATTGCAACAGTTTCGGAAGTAGTGAATAAAGTAATAAAGAATCTCAAAAATTCGATGGAAAAGCATAAAGACACAAAGAAAAAAACCTCTACAAGGACGTGTCTTGCGGAAAAAAAACACTGTATTATAGGCTGAATTTTTAAATTTAGATATACCTACAATAATCCCTCTATTCACGCGATTGTCCTAACTGGGTTGAAAAGCTTATATCTAGGGCGACAAAAAGCTATACGAAATTTTAGCCTTTATTCTTACCTCTTGAAGTAGTACATGTTCACAAAATCACTACTTTATTTCTCAAACGTCTATTTTAATCTTAAAAATTAACGAAGTAAATTAATAAAAATAAATTAATTGTAAATACAACTTATTTCAAATAATATAAGTTTGATATACGAAAAATTTAAATATAATTCTTGTCTGTTCATAAACAAAATAAAATATTTAAAATATTGAAATAGTTCTATTTCGGAAATAACGCTACTTTAAGAGGTGAGAACACGGGCTATAATCTTTATGAAAATAAATAAAAATCTATAGCTATGCATTATTTTATTTTTATTGCGAGGAAATAAATAAATAAACAACTGATTACCATGGATATATTTATGTAGGGATCCCTTATAGGCCACGAGCAGACACGTGACTCGCGAATCCTTGGAGTTTTTGAAATCAGCTGATTTGTGAGCACGTGTCACTTTGACTTATTTTAATTTTGTACTGTTAAAAAGTAATTATTTTACAATTTACAGGCAGTAAAACACACGAAATTAAAAATAATAACCTCGTAACCGTTCAAAATTAAAATAAGTCAAAATATTGGTCTTGTCAAAGTGACACAAATCAGCTGATTCCAAGCACTTCAAGGTCATTCGAGTCACGTGTCTGCTCGCGCCCTATTGACAATTTTTCAAGCTAGCTGGGTAAAGAAAATTATTCCGGTCTAAAAAGTGATAAGAAAGAGCTCTTTTTGTGGGTGATCGCGAAAAAAAATAATTTAAAGTTTAAACGCTTCTACTACAGTAATGTCCAGTTGCACCAACAAGGCGTAAACAAAAAAAATTAAATTGAAAGTGTTGACATATCATTTCGATGCAATATTGTCTATTTAATAAACGCTTAAAATTAAAGTTACATTGGTGCATCTGGCCATAAGAGTAAAATATTTGAGAATGTAGGATACATCACTATTTTAAACAAAATTTTCATGTTTCCATTTTCGCGTTGTTTTCATGGGACTAGTTACCCGCGTAAATGGCGAGATTAATTAAATATTATGTATATATAATTCGGTACAAAACGATAAATTTGCGGCGCTAATTTTGGAAGGGTTCTGTGAAAAATAAATACAAATGTATTTTTTCTTTTCAAAAAGTCTGTTTCGTATTTAATTATAGAAAAAAAGCAGGTAGCTTTTATTAAAATGTAACAAAAAAATTAATTAATTTTATTAATGAATATATTGTATTGTCTTCAGAACTTCGTATGTGCGCAAGTTTAAAGTCGATCGGATATTTGGAAGTGGGTCAAAACAAGTGAAGTTAAATAAAAGCTTATAGAATGTGTAGAACCACACAGATTTTCCTTTTAAAGTTTAAATTTGTTCATTCTTTCCCAAATTTAGGTTATGTCACATCAGTTTTCCACTGAGTCCCTTAATTGATTCATTAATATACTCTCCCGATACGGAATTTCTTGTTTGGAAACGATATCATAACATGTTAATATAAAGTTACATAGGAAACTAACTTATGCAAGAGGAAAATTTCTTGGTAGAAACAATAACTTTGTTTCATGTTTTCGTTGTATTAACTCAACTAGTTTATTATATACTTAATAAACAAAGTTTTATGTGTATTAAGCTTTAAGCTATGTCTAATTCTCTAATTCGTATTAAAAGCTATCAGGTTATCGTAGCTCACCACCCTGTATAATATAAATTTTTTTCGCATTTATTTTTGAAAATCATTATGAATGATATTCATTGAGTTGTTAGTAATATTGAAAGTTGTATAAACATTTGAGAAAACATTCTTCCTTCATAGAAGTCTCACAGAGCCTCCTCTATTGGTGTTTCGTAATCATTGTACAGAAATGCCAGATATGTATGTACATAGCCAACAATGCATGGCTTTATCTTATCATCCCTGCAAAGTAGCACACAACCACTAAACTGGCACTTTCCAACTTGTATATTTGACCCTCGCTATCAGCTGGTTGTAGTTCAAGGTTTGTCCGTGTGACAGTCGCTGGCGCTGGAGATGACCTCGGGCTTGTGCTTGTCAGGGCTGATGAGGTACAGGGCCTCCTCGTACGTAGGGGGCGGTAGCTCCACGCTGGCTGAGGGGCACGGGGGAACCAGGGCCTCGTAGCTGGGGGGAAGAGTGGCCGATGACGCGGAGCGAAGCATGCAGGATTGGTGCTGGTCTGCTGCTTGTTGGGCGGCCAGCTCCTAAGGAAAGAAAAATGAAAATGTTAGAGAAATATGAAAATAAAATAAATATAAATAAGATTTTATTTTAATTTGTAGTTATTGCTTAAATTACAAGTATATGATTTGTTTATTTTTAGCTCTACTTAAGCTGTACCTTGTTCCATTTAAGCCATTCAGTATTGCAGAGAATAGGGAATAGTCTTGACCTCTCTGATAGGCTGAAATTGGAGACAAGAGACAAGTTCACCCAATGTAATTTCGGCTACTTAAAACTGGCGCTGATGCGAGCGACATCTGCTGAATGGCTTAAATGGAACAGAGTATAGAGTGGTTTTCTTTAATATTTCAAGTATGTTCACATAAAAACATGACGAGCGCATTTTTAACATTTTGAAGTAGGTAATATGTTTAAAGCTAGATTGTGTTATTTAATATTTTTATTTGAAATCGTCACTAAAGTGCACAAAAATCGGCATTAAAAGCTCAGAAATCGGCACTAAAGTAATCCATTATAGGACGATTTCTGAAAATGCAGTGTTGCCAACGATATAGTAATTATTGTATACGTAAAATTGTTTCAAAGTTATAATTTTGCATTTTTAATCAATTTCTTCGTTTTAAATAAAATTTAGTTGCGTGTTCTTAATAATAAATTTAATGTCTGAGATTAGAAATATTGAATGGCAGACAGGTATGTAAACATAACCTATAAAAATAAGTATTCCTTTCATTTTCACAAATTTTCGATTTCAAATAAAATTTAATATGCACCCCGGCACTGAAGCTCCTTTTTATCACTCATGTGGTTTATTTTCCTCGGCCCTAAAGGGCCTCTGAAAATAAACTCCACATTCGTGATAAAAAATAGAACTTCAGTGCCGTGATACATAAATAACTATTATTTAATATTTTTTCATATTTGTTCAGTATTACTTGTACAGTAAAAAAACATTTTTGTTGTTTTTTATTTCCGATGAGTGGTTTTAAGAATTGATGAAAACTCAAAAACGATGCCTGGCATCGCGACGTCGTTGGGCGTCGATATCTTCCGACACCCGTCGAAGTTGATTCCTGATGAGTGGTTTTGATTATTGATGACAACTCAAAAACGACGCCTGGCGTCGCGACGTCGGGTGGCGTCGATATGTTCCGACATCTGTCGAAGTTGATTCCTGATGAGTGGTTTTGATTATTGATGACAACTCAAAAACGACGCCTGGCGTCGCGACGTCGAGTGGCGTCGGTATGTTCCGACACCCGTCGAAATGGATTCCCGTTGAGTGGTTTTGAGAATTGAAAAAAACTAAAAAACAACGCTATAGGCATCGCGACGTCGATATAAATTAATACTGATCACTTAAGATTAGTACAATTTGATTTAAATACTGAATAAATATTAAATTTGGACTCTAAAAGTCTTCTTCTGCTTTTAGAGAGCTGAAGAAGACTGTTGTACAGTCGAAAGGTCGGCCAGGAAATAAATAATTTATAGATTGCGACTCCGATCCCCTCTTTCCAATTCTGTAAACAGTCGAACATCGTTTCAAGAAATATTCAATTACTGAACATTCAATATACTGAACAAAGTATTTATTTTACTGAACATTTATTATTTGGTCATTTCTTAATCTTAATAATACTAATGCCCAATTTTATAAAAGATGGATAAGCAAATTACTAGCAAAGTAAAATTTACTCTTAAAGTAAAATAGTTTATTCCAGAGATTTTCGTTTTATAGAGCAAGAATAAAAATACTATCTAAGTAAATCTAGAAAATAAATTACTCTGCCGTTTTTCGGGGAAGTAAATTTTATTTTGTAGAATAAATTTGACACATCAACATTAATTAAATTAATTTCATTATAAATTTCATCTCGCATTATTTTTATATTTATTTATTTATATCCAATATATTTGCTTTGTTTATTTCTGTGTAATTTTTTCCCGTTCTCTCTTTTTTCCATGTTAGTGTTGACACCTGGCACTTTATGACACACTTTATTTTCTATTTTGACTTTTGGATTTATTTCATGTCAGGAACATATAGAATACAATATTATTAAAACATTCTGCGGCACATTGCTTGAAATAGATCCTCTTCAGTTGGAAATTAATATTAACCTGAATAGTGATTTTGAGGGATACCGTCTAGTAATGTTTTATCCTAGTTTTATCAATCTCTCTTATGCTCCAGTAGTGGAAAGATTAGCCGGTATAAGAAACCGTAGCCTGAGTGTACTACGGTATTCACACACTTCATGGAGGCTCTTTTCATTGTCCTTAGTTAAAATTAGTTGCAAATTCATAAAAATAGTATATTATGTTATTAGGAGTAGAAAACGGTCTTTTTGTGTTGAACCCAGCTATTGCGGCCGAGGCGCTAGCCGAGGCTAGGCAAGCTGGGTAAAACACAAAAAGGGCGTTCTACTCCGAATGACATATACTATTTTTTCTTCAAGTGTTTCAAAGAATAATTTGACATTTTTTTGGAATTTTTTAATTGTAGTGTTTGCAATTTCAGCCAAAGCTGGCTGTGTATACTACAAAACAAAAACGACACAACTGTCAAATAACAATTTTCAATATAATATGTGTTGCTGTGACAACTGCCGCCGCCAGCGGTGAACTAAAACACTAACATTTTTTTTACTAGTACAACAATATCAACATTTTTATACTAGTAAGACAATGAACTTCTTCTATAGTGTATGTACAGGAGCATAATATGAATATTATAATACGCTTGAAGAAAAAATATATTATTACCACTCTGGCCTATAGGTTCTTAATATAAAATATTAAATGTATATAATTATAGAAACTATTAAAATATTTATATGCAAAATTCACAAAATAATGACGGATGTCATGTCTCTGTCGGTAAATCACCAGGATAAAATATTTACTCTTACTTGTTTTATAAAACAGACATTTTTATACTCGTCGATTAAATTTACTTTCAAAGTAATAACTCAGCAGTTTATTTGATTTTTATAAAACCGGGCATAAACATAAAAAACTGTATTTTTTGAATAATATACAGAACAAATAAATGATTCCCAAAATGTATGTGTTTGTGTGCCGTATTTTATGTTGCCACAATAAATACAATTAGGCAATGCAGGTTACAGTACAGTCAAGCCTCAACAAATTAAGAACTAAAATCAAATTATATATATATATATATATATATATATATATATATATATATATATATATATATCACTACTTTGAAAAGTATTAAAAAGTAAAATCATGTTAATGCTAATTACGTGTCAGCTAGGCGTCCGTAAAGATTAAATTAGTTTACAGTTTTTTTTATGTCTTGATTTTCGGAATGAAAACAAACAAGCATTAAATTTATCATTATATATATTCATGGTCAAACACTCGAAATGTTTATTGTTCCACTATATGCTAATGATATTCGCAAGCCGCAGTTTCCGTTCGATCTGCGTTTTAGTATAAATTGTTTTTCTTAGAAAATTTCACAATTTCATTTTTTGAAATGTAAATAATGATCTTCACAATTTATAATGTAAACATGGAATTTGAGGAATCTCATTATTATATAATAAATTTTCATTTAGTTTACTAGAAATCATTACTGTAATATCGTGCTCCACGCCCTTCGAGTATGAAATGTGTGCTTTTTACTTACATCCGCTCTAAACTCGTGTCGTAATTTTTGAATGACAAAATAAATGTTTCTAAAATTATGTTTAATATGACTAAAAAATAATAAACACACAGTGCTCGTGTTCTAACGACGAGCGCAACTCACGCTAAATATATATTTCACAACGATGTTGTGGCTACCACATAACTAAATAAGTTATTTTAGATGATTGGTTATTAGGAACCGAAACGTCGGATTGTTAAATAAATGACAATTTAATTAAATCATTTTACCAAGACTGCATCTCCAATAATTTTTTCCCTAACATCATACTAACAGTCAAGAAATATCAGTAACTACTTATAATAATTTCAGCTCATTTTTAATTTTGCAGGGAGGACCGATGCCCCTTTTGCCCCCCCCCCCCCTATAGTTGGCGCCTATGTACATCGTAATTTCACAGGCATTAAAATCTTTGCGTCGAGGCAGTGAAAATAACTACTCGTAAATGTCAAAATGAAATAGTTATTTTTGTAACAAGTGCGAGAAATTATTGAATGCAAATTTTCCCAAACTCGCTGCGCTCTTTAAAGAATCAGAGACACGTTTTTTGCCTGTATTGTAAACAAGATTATTTCCGGAATGATAAACAAAAATAAGAAATATATTTTAAATTTTTGACATATCTGCTATGCCTGGTATTTTTAAACGGTTGTGAACAAAAATACAACAAAAATCATATGTTTTTAATTATTTCTCGCACCCGTACGGGAATTGGCTATTTTCCGTTCAGGGGAAAACAGTTTTTTTCAAATTTATTTATCTGTCCCGTAGAACTCTATGGGATGATTCTTACGTACAATTTTAGAGAATAAAATCCTGAAGTTTTCAATGTTATAATTTTTAAAATTACGATTGTGGTGCCAGAGAAAACTTAATATAAAGGAAGGGTAAAATCATATTTAGTATGCGTCAAGAAATGAGCGTCATGTACCTATCTATTTTTGGCATGCCTTGGTTTGACAATATACTTGACGTTCATTTTATGAAATAATCGCATACTAAATCATTTTTATCACATCCTTAAATTAAGTTTACTCGAATATCAGAAGTGTAAATTTAATAATTTTACCACAAAAAAAATCTGAATTTTATTCTCTAAATATTTATGTATAAATAAAAGCATTACATGTTTTATGGACAGCTAATATTTGCGAAAAACTGTTTTCCTATGTTAAACGCTAAGCATATGTTACGGTTTCTGTACTGTATTTCAGATAAGAATAGGCGATGGAAAATAAGATCGTAGCGACAAAAGGAACTAATGTTAACGGGATAATTTGACATTTATTAATTTCATTTATGCATTACATGTGTAATATTAAAAGATATTATATATCTAAATGCAAATATTATGAACATAATAGATAACACTTGTGTTTATACAGTCAAACAAGTGTCACATGTATAAATTATCCCGTCAACTATACCTTGTTCCATTTAAGCCATTCAGTATTGCGGAGCATAGGGAATAATTTTGACCTCTCTGATTGGCTGAAATTACAGACAAGTTTACCCAATGTAATTTAGGTCCCTCAGATTTGCGCTGTTGCCAGTGCCATCTACTGAATGGCTTAAATGGAACAGAGCATTAGCAATATGTAAAGCAGGTATATTATTTATTCGATTTTAACTTTATAATCTATTTAACAACTTTAAGTAACTGTTTATTTACTAAAGAATTAAAAATGATTAAATTTTAACGTTTCGAGCTGTCAAGTGTATTCTGCACGAAACAAAAAAAGTTTTATGTGTGTAAAATAGGCTGGCTCCGCAGCGCCCCAAGTCTATTCTTATATGACATACACTACAGTACAGCCTGTACGTTCATTTGTTTCAAACAGCAAAAATGCAACAATTATTAAAGTTAAAGGTTAAAAAAGCGGTTATAAAATATATACCAATCATTCTTTCAAAAAGTATTTTATTTTGAACTTTGAACCAAACATGGTAAGAGTGGTAAGTAAGTGGTAACAACTAATTGTTGCATGGCTAGGTAGATAACATTCCAAATTTAAATCATCCTCATATGATATACACTGCTCGGAAAAAATATGACACCTTCAATATTATCAAACGTAATGCGTTGAATTTGTTCCCTAGAGCAAAACTGTTTGCACATTCTTTGTTAATTTTTGAGACAATTTTTATTTAAATTGGAAAATACCTCCGATCTCGCTTATTATGAGAGATACAAAAAAAGCGTTTAAACAATTTTTATTCGGTAACTTATGTAGAAGAACATGGTATAATTTCTTTTATGTATATGAAATATTCATTTTTTTAGTTAGTTTCTAAGAATTTCTATAGTTAAATAAAAAATATAATTTCATATATGAAATCCCACTTTAATTGTTAACAAACTAGATATTAAGTTCGTAATTTAATATAGTTTCCTCATATCTAATCTTTCCAATCTGAAATTATATGGATATTTTTAAGTGTCCCATTTTTTTGCCAATCAGTGTATTTTATATTTAATTATTACTAAGAGGGTAACTGCTAATTCTGCTCTTTGGTTAAACCAACATTGTTTATTTAACCTAATCTATAATGTCTTTTTAATAATATTGACTAAGTGAAGAGTTTAATTTAAAAAAAACTTCCACAAAGTGTTATTATATACTTGCGAAATGTCTAATAAAGTAACACTGATAATTATAATGCACTTCAGAAAATAAATAATAAACAACATTTAATTGATTTACAAGTATCCTATGACCACTTGCCTTTTGTGTCATTCATGTACAAACAATTAAATAAGTCAGGCACTAGAATAAACAAAAACAACATTACAGACATGTTTTTTTTTCATCAAAACAACATTTTTATGAACTTTATTATTTTAAAATAGTCCCTGACATTAAAAACCCATTTAGATATTTGCAATTAAGATAGAGTGGACTGATTCAACAAATATTTTGTTAAGACGAATATCCCAGGTTCCAATTCTATCTTAAATAGTTTGTTGTTAGATACAATGCATTGTTGTCTGCATTTAAATGAAGATGAAAATAATGAATAAAATTCATACGTTCATACTTATAATATTAGATGAATAGTTTTGACTAAATACACACAAACGAGATTTAATAAAAAACGACAATTTGTTTCAAAATTAATAATTTATTCTTCAGTATTAAATTCAGTCTTCAGTTCCTTTAGCGATTTTGTTTTTATCTCCTCTATGATCGTAAAACGTTGTCCTTTCAATATCTTCTTCATTTTCGAGAAGAGGAGTCACAGGGAGCCATGTCTGGCGAACACAGAAACTGAGGCACACAATTCTTTTCGTATGAAATACCAACTTTCTCAACAACTCCTATAAAATGATTCGGCGATAATTAAGCGTGGTTGATATGTTAAGAGAACACAGGCTCGAACCTAGCGGGTGTTCATTTTGTTCCCAGAACAAAGGCGGCCAAGCATAATATATATATTAATATAAAAAAAAAAATTATTTACGAATTTTAAAATTTCAACAATTTATGAAATAAAAAAATCTGATGTGGCCAGCACATTACCTTCCGTCAGTTCTATGTATTTTGTACAAATTTCATACGGAAAGTTCCTTGTTAAATTTAAATACATATTCTATTTCTTGTACATTACCTTCCGGCAGTTGCATGTATTTTATGCAAATTTCATACAGAAAATTATTATTTTGTGACGTTTTCTATATACAGTGTAATGTATCTGCAGAAATAAAAGATTTATTATTATTATTATTATTATTATTATTATTTCTTGTACATTACCTTAAAGCAGTTGTATGTATTTTATACAAATTCCATACAGAAAGCAAAAGATCCTATATTTCCAATAAAATTATAAGACAGACACACTATGTCAATTTCACTTGACACTGACATCTTTCAATCAGAATTTTCTTAATATAGTAGCTGTTTCCACAGCTATCCGCTACTTTATGAAATTTAATTTCTTTATAATTTTTTAACTCTATATCCATTTAATATTAAGTATAAAATATAGTCAAATCGTATAGAGAATAAAATATTCTTTAATATTTATAATAACATCAAATGTGAAAAAATTATATTTAACATAGTTTTTTCAAGAAAAACTGTTAAAATCTTCAAATGATGGTACTTCCGGTTGACCAATTGTAATCAAAATCTAATCAGCTCTTCATATGGCTGTAACGAAGAAGTATACGAAAAAATTATAATTTTTGTAACTGTAGTATTAGAGTTATCGCAGACGAAAATTTTGTTACACACACACACACACACACACACACACACACACACACACACACACACACACACACATCCACACACACACACACACACACACATACAGACATCATCGTAAAAATAGTAAATTCGTATTCTAGGGACCCTAAAACGTGCTTATTGAGTAAAAACTCATCATCGAATTTTTTGACCAAAGACAATACCTTCCTTACCTAAAGGTGACGGAAGGTAATTAATAAATTGTTATTCTTTTAAATACTTGGTCTGGGAACATATCTATCCTAACAGGTAGGTATATAGTTTATTTCATTAAAAGACTGAGTATACTTATCATGTCAATCCAAGAAAAAATTTAAAAGCAAAAAAAAAAAATTATTAATTTTTACATTATACGGTGACAGAAATATTATAATAATTTTTTTTACGTAATTATTAATTAAACTTTTTCATTATTCTAATCAAAATTTCTTTGTTTTAATCAAGCTTTTTTACCTCTCGCTAAGAGAGGTATTGGATTCATGCTAAAAATCGCATATCCAGATTTTAGTGAATAAGCACGTTTTAAGGTCCCTAGGATCCGATTATATGTCCGTATGTGTGTGTGGATGTTGGATCCATGATATCTCAAATTCTATAAGACTTAAGACATTTTTAACTACGGATTTCTCAATCTAACAATAATGGGAAGAGTTGATTAAGTTTTGGTAACAATTGGACAACCGGAAGTAGTAGTTACAAGAAAAAAATCATCTAAATATTATTTATCAAAAATTTATGTAAATACTTATATTAAAGAACGTTAAATTCTTTATTCGATAAATATAAATTCATTATTATATCTTCTATAGATTTAGAGATAAAGAAATGCATATAAAATAATTTGATGTAAAAATTCTCAGATCAAACTACTTCAAGGCAAGAAATTCAAATGTTTGTAATTGACACATAAATGTCACTGTCAAAAATATTTGTATACCACTGTCAAAAATATTTATATATCATTATGAAGATTATGAAAATAAAAAAAGTCAACAACGCAAAAGAATATACGTAAAAAAGAAAATAAAAGGAACTTGCGAAAAAATGACGAATATAAAGAAAAAGAAAAGGAAAGTAGAAAAAGAAAATTTCAGGATATTGAATATAAAGAAAATGTATGTATTGTACACAATTTATATTAAAATATCCCATAGATTTTGCAAATATATGTGAGAATTATTTTGTAGTGAGATTTGAATATATGTATTTGTATTTAAAAATATTTAATGCGTACAACCAAGTAAAATAACTGGCGAGAGGTTATGTGCTGGCCACATCAGATTTTTTTTGTTGTAATCAAAAATCTTTAGAAAAAATCCTAAGGAATAGAAACAGAGGAACATATTTTCATTAAAGTACCCCACTCTTGATACAGTTGTACATAGCTACAGGGTGTTAACCAAAAGCTGGCCATAGGCGTTTAACATTGGAAATCAGTTTTCCTTTGCGTTAAAGTTCCCAATTAAATTTAGACAAAAATGTTATAAATATTTTTTGTGTACTTTAGTGACGATTTCAAATAAACAATATTAATGAAAACAAATATGTAATTTCTTTAAATACAAAATACCGTGATACATACACGTAGTCTTAAATATGTATTGCCATTGCAAATAGTTAATATGTATGCAAGTAATAAGCTAAATTGAAGTAGAAGTACTGCAATATACTTGTATTTACAGACATACTTAGACATTTCCAACGTGACTTAACTTTTTATATGGCAAAAGTAATAAATTTTTATGAAGAAGAATAATAATATGGCAATACAAAACTTGAATAGCTGATTAGAAGGAAAACTTTATCTTTCCGTTTTTTCTTTGTTTATACATTCCATTTTGTTTATAAATACCTGCAGTTAATATTATGCATTTGTGCTATTTCAATTAATAGCTTATAATTAATAACAGCTACGTGATAGTAATTAATTTCTGGACTGAATATGTATAAATATGTACGGATATTGACTAAATTTAAATATTAATTATAGCGGTATTTATATCAGATAAACATATAGAGAAATTTAAATGCATTTATGCAATGTGATGTAAACATTTCAATAGTGTTTTTTGATATAGCGTGCGTGATGAAAAATGTAGCGCCAACCAGAAATAACTAAAATTAAACTATAGAAAGTGTTATTCAAATAACTTGCTTTCTAGATAAAAATTTATTTTATTGTAAAGAATATCATTATATAAAGAAGATTAATCATAGTTTTTATATAAATTTCAAGTAGAATATTTCATGGTTTGATTAACAAAATTTAATAACAATGATTTTATTTAAATTAAACTAACCATAACATGCAAAAAGTAAAATAGAAACTATAGAACTACAAATTTTAATAGCATAGACCAACAATTTTTCCAAGTTTTTTTTACTGCTAGAATCTACAACCTACAGTGTCTCAAAAGTGTCGCCCGTGATTTTGGGATTTGATTCAAAACAAATTTAAAATATAATAACCTTTATACCAGTGGAAAGAGAAATAAAGTATGCGAGTTCCATTTGAAAAAAGCGTAAGTTTGTGTTATTATATATTATATATAATAAAAGCTGACTAATCAAGGTCATTTATGAGCCGTCTGATATAATGACTACGTTTACATGCAGTTTTAAAAATGGTTTCAGTTTCCAGTCAAAATTACGTGAAACTGTCTACATGCAAATTTCCAAACAGGCTTAGATTGATTTGAATACAGTTTCGGCGCATGCGCATTTGGCTGATGTAAGGGACAGATCCTCTTCACTCCAAATTCTTCGTTTTGGCATTATTCCAATTATTTTTTCTACTTTGTACCACTATGCACTAAAACTACACAACTGTCAGTTTATTTGTAGGTTAGTAACACCAAGCAAGATAAAGCGACAGAAACGTTAAGCTATGTAGGCATGCGCAATATCGAAACAGAATTTTAAGTGTTTACTTGAGTAGTTTTGAAACTAGTTTTCAAGTCAAACCCATGAATTTTAGTTTTGGTTTGAGATAACTCGAAACCGTTTTGACACTGTATACATGGCGTTTTGAAAACTAAAAACGTTTTGACAACGGTTTGAAAACTGCATGTAAACTCAGTAATTATTACTTGTAGATAACTTCACTGCATTTCGTACCGATAGGTGACCAATTCGAAATATTTATGGGTTTATTTTAATTTAAAAAATAAATGTATTTTATTTTAAAATTTTGCTTCTTTTTAAATAATGCTTTTCTCAAATTTTTATCTTTTTCACCTACGTTTTTGCATAAAACAATAATATAGACCTGACGTAAACCATAAAATAATAATTTGATTAGAATGTCAACGCCACTGGATAAACATTAGTACAGAGGACAGTATTGTAGATAATTACAAGGCTGTAACTCTACGACATACCTCACTGCTATTAACGTATATCTGTCACACGCACAAACTAAATAGACGTACGTCAAATGGTCTTTCTCTTTCTACTACAAAAGTTGCTAAGCTACTGTTATAAAGTGCTGTATATTATTTCTTCGATCACATGACCTTGAATAGTCATCTTTCGTGAATAATAGTTTATTTCGAAAATTTATCATACCGGTAGAAAAATTATGTTCGTACGCCACTGGATAGACAATAAAAATATCTAC
>OY720451.1:14156018-14336123 GCA_963082715.1 Harpalus rubripes
ACTCTTCTCAGTTTGTTAACTACGTCAAATTTCTAATCTGTTTAAAATTTTCTAATTTTTTCATAGGTTATGAATCTACCCTGTTTACCACTTGCGTTCTTAAAATATCGATTCCGGTAGCTATAACCTGATAAAAACTGTTCACCGGTAGAATTTTCGTAAATACCTCATATAACTGACGCACGGAACTGACGGAAGGTAATGTGCTGGCCACATCAGATTTTTTCTTTTTAAAACGTTACTAATATTATTTTGAAATGATTAGTTCTTTAATAGTGACATTTATCTGTCAGTTACATACATTTGAATAACTGCGTTTTGTTTGTTTAAAGCGTAAGCTCTGGGATTTAAATTATAGATAATTTTATAAATTTATCCATGAAATATATAGAAAAAGTATTAATGCAAATCTATAGAAAATTTAATCATCTTTATTTTTTATAACATTAATCTCGAAAAAATAACATTTTTCGAAAAAAACTATTTTGAGCTTCTAGTAAAGTGCCATTTCCGGTTATCCGATTTTCACCAAAATCTAATGGGCTCTTTCTATTAGAGAAATAGTTCGAAATTCCATGTTTCAAAATTTTCTGAATGATAGTATTTGAGTTAGAGCCGAGGATGCACACATTCATAAACTCAGACATCATTGTGAAAATGTTAAAATTGGTATCTAGGGACCTTAAAACGTGGTCATTTACCAAAATCTCGATATGCGTTTTTTAGCACGATCCCTATACTTTCCTTACCAAGGGTAGCGGGAGGTAAAGGTAAAAAAGTGATTTTAATTTCTAAGCCCATGTATGTATGTAGTTTTTAACACGGCCACACGGGGGCAGCACCTGTCAATAAACGTTGCAAGTAAAAACAAAAGTGCAAAAATCCTAAAAGATACAATTAGATTTTTAATTTTTTTATCCGTTTTCATTAATCTAAAAAAATTATGTGCACTCTTTTTACCTTCCGTCACCTTTAGGTAAGGAAGGTATTGTCTTTGGTCAAAAATTTCGGTGATGAGCTTTTAATGAATAAGCACGTTTTTAGGTCCCTAGAATACGATTTTACTAATTTTACGATGATGTCAGTATGTGTGTTTGTGTGTGTGTGTGCGTAGATGCTACTTTCAGGTAGCATCTATGCACGCTAAAAAATTTATGATCGTGCATAGATGCTACTTTCAGGTAGCATCTATGCACACTAAAAAATTTTTAATCGTGCATAGATGCTACTTTCAGGTAGCATCTATGCACGCTAAAAAATTTTTGATCGTGCATAAATGCTACTTTCAGGTAGCATCTATGCACGCTAAAAAATTTTTAATCGTACATAGATGCTACTTTCAGGTTGAATCTATTCACGATAAAAATTATTTTACTTTCAGGTAACTCTATATCCATTTACTCAGTGAATCGTGCATGGATTTTTTAATTTGGAAGGTAAACCTACTGGGAATTTAAACTTAGTAAATCGTGCATGGATGCTTCTTTCGATATACATATTGGGAATTTTAATCTTTTAAAAAAGAAGCATCCATGCACTAAATTTTCTAAAACATCGTGCATGGATGCTTCTTTTTTAAACGCAGATGCTTCCTTATGAAATTGTGGTTGCCTATAATTTAGGCGCAAAGATATATGATGGTAACCCTTTAGAAATGGGATATGCTTCAGAAAAAAGTGTACACATCGCTGTTTTTGTTTTTCCTTTGCAACGTTTATCGACAGCTTCTGCACCCTTGTGGCCGTTTTAAAAATTACATACGTGTAAGGAGGAAGAAATAGAAAAATTATATTATAAAATATTGTACATTAAGGGGTAATTGTATGAAATGCAACAATGTAAAATACAAATAAACAATTAATACATGTGAAATTTATACAAACTATTATTTAAACATCCCTATTTCTAATTTTTCAGTACAAGGATACATATTTATAAAATATAAAGAATAAAAATAAATGCAATTTAAGCTATGAAGTAAAGACAACAATGTATTACAAATAATCAATAAATATTACTTTAATACAATTTTTTATCTAACAATCCCTTATTTCAGGCATTTCGTAATGCTAATATAAAAGATAGTATACTTACCGAAAATGTATTGAATGAGAATGATAAAGCACTATATTGCAGTAAAGATACAAATTCACAAATAACAGTTTGAATTTAAAATGTCAAAATTTTTGAAACAATGCAATGATAGAGAATTGTGGGAAATTTACAGCAGTTTTCAAACATTTATCACCTTTTTACAGAATTTTGACATTAAAGTTTAAGAATCACTGTAAAATCTGTACTACTAACGACATCATGAACGGGTCAGGAAGTATTTCCAACGATACTAGATTGAAAACTTGTTATCACGTTTCTCAATGCAGATTCACCCCCCTGCAGAAAAGTTACCAGCTTTCAGTAACCACGTTCTGAAAACACAACAGGTTACTGAAAAAGTAACCTCGGTTAACTTGGTTCAATTTCGGAATACACTATTAATAATACAAAATGTATCATGAATTTTTTTTCTTGTTTGTCGAGATTGTTCGCTTTAGTGGACGAAATTTGCTGTTCATTTAGTATTAATCACGTGTGGAATTCTACGGACGCGAACAGCTTTATCCCCAAAGATAATATAATTTCAATATTTATAAATTTATTTTCTTATGTATGATATTTACATGTATCCAACTGCGAGTTTTAGGGTGTAAAAATGGGTTAATCTTGCACTAAATAAATCTATTTATGATTTAATATAATTTTCAATAAATCTATCGCTTTATAAAGGTAGTTTTAGTTAGAACTGGTATGACCAGAGAAAAAGAAGACAAATACAGTACGACACTACCCTGTACGTGTGTATTTGAATTTGGTGACCTTCAACAGGCTCGCTTTACGCGCTAGCATAGGCGTACGTAAGATGTCTGCCTAGGTATCTAGGAGGAAAGCTTATTTATTTTGATATCAATGTTAGTACTATGAAAATTTTTGAAATAGCATTCGTTTAGAACCCTTTACGGTTTAAATTAAAATATAAACATACAGAAAACCTAATTCAAATTTAAATGTCCATTCGATAAATATAAAAATTGTTCTAAATTAATAAAACTCCTTAAAAATTACATATAAAATTTAGTGTAACCATGAGGCGGTCGATCGAAATGTAAATTAAAATAAATATAATACTTTTCTGGGTCAATCGGTAATGCAAAAAAAGCTTTTTAGAATTATTTTATCTTCTTTATTATTATTATTATTTGGACAGCCTTTTACGCAACAATATATTATACCACCCGGCATTATGTCTAGTTTGGTAGTCGTAATATTCTTGGGCTGAATCGCCCTGCACACGAACGCCGTCACTGGCATAGTTTGGCGTACCGGAGTACGCTCAATCTCCTTGTGTTACTCCTCACTGGTCCAAGTCCACGCACACTAGCCATGAGCACACTGACGGCAATACATACAACAGTCTCGCTTCTGTTGACGTTAGTCATGTATACAGGATGTCTCATAACTTCAGGTACATATTAGAAGGGCATATAGTTCTTAATGTCCTGATTACGGAACAAAAAGAATTTTTTCAAAATTCCTATAATTAAGGGTAGTTCACTTAAGAACATTTTTTGTACCCCTGGATACTATAATATTTGGAATAGTGAAATTAGTTATAACTATTACATAAAATAATTTAACAATGAAATTAATTTACCTATGCAATTACGTAAAGCTTTGTCACACCAATTAAGTATGAGAGATGTGTATGTAATGAAAAAGCACACAACCTATTTAACCAGTGTCCCAAAACTGTTTCCTTCAAAAACCTCAAAAACTAATTTTTGAATTTTGAAAAAATTCTTTTTGTTCCGTAATCAGGACATTAAGAACTATATGCCCTTCTAATATGTACCTGAAGTTATGGGACACGCTGTATATTCTGTGACTCTAGGCTGGATACGGACAACATACTGCATACATGGGAACGAGCTGAATTTTACGTACGTTCATCACGTATCACGGACACGTGAATACGGATGCAGCCTAATCGTAAATTCTTGGCGTTTCTTTCTTCAACTGAAGAAAAACCCTGCAATGCACTCAGTTACAGTTTTGCTGCAGTTAACGGTTTATTGCACTGTCTTTTTTAGATAAAGGCCGTAAAAATTTTAAAATCGTGTTCTAGGGACCTTAAAACGTGCTTATTCATTAAAATCTAGGTGGCGTGTTAAAAAGGGTAGCTGGATTACAGAAATGCAATTTACAAATAATCAGATTCGTGTATTTCTTATATAAGCCGTACAAGAAATTAAAATATTGGACTGCTCCTAATAGTAATCATAAGAGATCTTTCTAGCAATCTGTAGTATTCCATTCAGTAACTAGCACATTCAAAAATTATATTTCTATAAAATTTGAAACAAGTTACAACAATTTATATCATAGAAGACATTTTGTTATAAATATACTAACATATATTTTCGTAATTAAAAAAAAGGATTGTCATTCGAATACTGAAATTATTTTCCATATGTTTTTAACCCTGTAATATTACACAACTTACATACATTTCATACACAAATAAGTTACAAGAATAATACAGCACAATTAAATTTACACAAGTAAAAAATACTTTATTTAAAATATAATGTATATCACAATAAAACAATGAATATAAAACAAATATGTGCAATAAAATTAAAATTATATGTAAATAAAAATTCCAAATAATATTTTATCACACTGTTGTCAATCACAAAATAAGTTTGGAATCTTTATTTCAAAATATGATAAAAATATATATTTTGTTGAAGACTCTAAATATATAATTAGAATACTCTACAACAAGGTGAATAATTAAGAATCTCTGCAGTATAATAAAAATAGACGCGGTTGAAATCTCCGATGCAGTAATTCAACTTTTCTAAATTCTTTGCTGTTGCAACACTTAATAGAATCTATCATTGTAAATGAATGCATAAAATATTGTTAAATGTTTCTTTTCCAGCATAGCAAATATATAAAAGCAATATCAACAAATTAAACAGTCTTCTGATTTTCACTTATTCTACTGTTACATGCTATCATAGTTATGAATTAAACAACAAGAATTATCAAAGTGTGTTGACATCATTGCCTTTAATGCTTATATAAGTTTATAATTTTATACTGAACAAAAATACGAAGCCTGTCTAAAAAGAATCCAACCTTCAATTTTCCCGCGCAAAATAATGACGGTAGGGCGGCGCCACTTTCCACAGTGAAGGGAGACACCTTCATGCGCATGCTTGAATTTTCGCAACGCCATTGAGTGCGTCATTCGCTGCTTGGTAGCTGTTGTGTGAAATGATGTCCGAAGTATTTGTCGGATTTCCAATTCGCTCGACATGGCTGAACGTGGTGAGCAAAGATGAAGTTTTGTCAAAAGCTTGATGACTCGACGCGCAACAATTTGTAATATTCACCAGGTGTTTGGAGACGATGCCAAGGGGGGGAACACAAATAAAGGAGTGCTTCAACCGATTCATAAATGGAGACGCAAAATCAAGGTGATGCTGACTACTATATGCACCGGAAGGACAAACAGAAGTTCTCTGCCGTCTTGTGATGTAGTCCAGATCTCTGGACGGCGAAAAACTGGCAATTGCATCATAACAATGCTCCAGCTCATTTATCGCACCTGATCCAAACTTCTTGACGAAAAATGAAGTTCCAGTCGTTCGCTAAGTTCCCAACTCTCGAAACATGGCTCCTTGCGACTTCTGGTTGTTTCCGAAATTAAAGAGGCCACTGATAGAATCCCGTTTTGGGAGTAGAGAAGAGATAATGCTGCAGACTATTCCAAAAGAAGGCTTCAAGAGGTGTTTCCAGCAGTGGAAGGATCGGTGGGCTAAATGTGTGGAGGCGCAAGGGGCCTACTTTAAAGGAAATTAGGGCCCCAACCCCGTCAGGTGCGCAATATTTTTTCCCAGCCGAAAGTTGGATTCTTATTAGACAGCCATCATATACATATCACAATAAAGAAATAAAAAAATATAGGAGCTGTTTGAATGATTAACAAACAAAATGATAGTTTCCAAAATAAAACATAAGAATATGTTACGAAAACAATATTCTAATAAGAAATTAATGTTAAATAGTTAGTAAAATCATACACAAATATATACAAATCTTCAAAATCATATAAACATTAAATTCAGTTCAACAAAATCGGCAAACTCCGCAAAAACATCTCGATCGAGATTATCTTTACAATCACATTTCACCACAGACAGACCTAAATTTCAGAGATGCTTAAAACTAAGGTTAGGTGTTAGACAGTTAGAGCTACTTTTCATAAGTGTGGTTATGTCATACTCCCATACTTCCGGCTACTGGAGGGCCAGGCCGGCGACTCCGACTGATCGGAAGTCGGCGTTCGGGTTAGTGCGTTCGTGATCGAGTCACGAAGTCTCTCCCGGAATGTTTTGTACTCCATGTCGCTGTACGTTTGTCCGAAATCGAAATCAGCGACTTCCACAGTGAACCTTAAAGGGAGGAATTACTTATTTACACCTGTTGTTTCAATGTGGTGGAATAGTGAAATCTTCTTCGTTGTTGTTGACGTCACACGCTCTACTACCCAAAATTTGGAATAAAAATTTTGCCCAATCGACCAAATTCCCCAATTTATTAAAATACTTAAATAGAAAAGACAGTAATGTGTACAATATTTCGCTTTTCATTTCTATAATGTCAAAATAAAATCACAAAATAACATATTAAATTAAAATAACTGCGTATAATGATGAAGTATTCTACTACTTATTTTTCTCTCCTAAAAGTAATTGATAAAAAACAAATTTTAACATTTAAAATTTAGGACTTTTGTGTAATCTTATCTTATACATATATAAATGTAAAATTTTGACATATACAAAACTAGACCGATTTACATATCGAAGTCAAATTTTGTAGAGATGTTCTTTCAGTTTCCGGACGTGTCGTAGAAGTAGTTAGAGTTCAAAATATTGCAGTTTATTTTTGTAATTAATTTTCAAAGTTTACATAAGAAAGGCATTGGCATTGTTTTCGAGAGCGGCCTTACCGACAGTCAAAAATGTCACAACATAGTTCGAGCATTTTGGCGCTGTAAACCAGCCTACTGCTTTTTAGACTCATGATTTTTAATTACATTTTTGTACTACCCAGGGGCTCACACAGGGAGGCAGTCCTGTAGGTCCGGACCACCCCTAGAATACCTATTGGCGAAAAAAAAAGTAGCTGACATATGGTGAGAGATTTGTGAACGTATCAAATGGGGAAAATGTCACTTTTTAACATTTGTTTTTTTGTTGGCGAGTGAAATAAATGTTTATTTTAAGTATAAATCATAAATCGTTTCAATGTTTACACTTTGAAGTAAAAATAACCAATGATATCACTATTTTGCTAGACAAAATTGCGGTCAAATGGGGGGATTTGTCGTCCTCCGACATGCCATCTATAGTTTTTTTTTCTTCTGTAGAAAACAAATATCAATGGACCTTTTGAATTTAACAGCTATCTCTTTCTATCGCTGCAAATAATAAGAAAATGGCACGAACAACTGCCAGTTGGGCTGTCAAATAAAACGTCAAAAGTATTGCAGTCATTAAAATACCTGTATTCTCGGTGAAAATTTGCACCGCTAGACATTTTAACTTCAATAAAAGCTTTTTTTCGATAAAAAAATTTAAAGTTATCTGAGATATTCTCACATTTTACGTCTAAATTTTTTAGATCTGTTGTTCTTACTATGCGCAGGTCCCCAATGCGCATATCTTCTATCTCTTTAAATTGAAAAGGTCATTTAATTGCTATTTTTTTAAATTTAGGAATTTTAGAAATTAGCTCTAAGATGGCGCTCAACTGGACCGCCCCCAAAAAAATATCCTGTGTGCGTCCCTGCTACTACCAATCAAATATTTTCATAAAAATCAATATTTTCGACAATTTTAAATTATAAATACATGATTTTCTGTTAATTTTGTTTCCTGCAAATTTCGGCTGAATTCATAACCAGATAAATGATGTTTTGATTTTTTGGAGGCCGCGAAAAATTCGCAACGGACGTCATCTTAGAAATATTTAAATAAAACTTTGTCCAGGCAATTTTAACATTTGGAAATGAATTAATTTATACATTAAACCTCGTAGAACACGAATTTCGTGTCAATTTGAAGATTTTTAAACCGTTGAGGAGTTGTGCGCAAAATAAAATGTATGTTTTTAAGGTAAATATTTGCCAATTTTTTCCACAATTTCTACCCTATTTTCCCGAATCCCGAAGGCCCTGTTGACACTTAAAATATTAATATATTAAATTGACCCTCCACAGTCCGTTTATTTGCAAAAATTAACATTTACAATAAATGAACCCGGGTTTGAGGAGTTTTTAACCAGGAATTTAACCACTTTTATACCAGAAATATATAAATTAACCCTATAAAGTTCATTTTTTCACGACACATAGCAGTGTTTAAACTCTGTCAATCGTTTATATTATGGTTTATTCTAGAGAGAATTACTTCAAATAAAAGTTGCATACAATTAATTTTTCTGTAACTATTACCATCTAGTCCATAATATTAATTAGTTCTTTAAATTAAATTGGACTATAGTAGAATACCACATTATTGTTGTTATAATGAAAAGCAAAATAATCAAAGTATAAAATTAAATTGATAGCTTACCTTCTTCTATTTTGGATATAATAGGCCATTCCAAATATAATAAGAACTACAGCTACCAAACTGAATGAAACTGGCACAACAATAACAGATAATTGAGGTTGTTTCGTAACTACAATAAACAATCATTATTATATCGTCAAAATAAATAAAAATAATCCTTACCTTCGTAAACATTGACAGTATACCGGTTAACTAGTTTGGACACATCATTTTTTACAATAATAATAACACTGTACTCTCCCGAATTCTGATAATAGCGATTTACATTAAATTCACAAGCATTTACCGCATCTGGAGGGAAATCACAAGTTTCATTGCCTGTAACGTTGTATATTCCGATACGGAAATTCGTACAGTGTGTGAAAGAAGAAGATCCAGTGCATTTTACATTCAGGGAGAGAATATCTCCACGAGGTAACCAGCCATTACCCTCGACGGATATATTCGTTATTGGAGCTGAAAGTTAAAAACATTTTGATATTTTCTATCATCATCGTTCTAAACCCTAAACATACAGGATCAAATAAAATTAAGAACAATGGCTGGTAGCATGAACTAGCATTAGGTGCGTTCAATGAAGTAAGCAAATCAACGAAATGCTAGGTAAGCAAACGAGACTTATTCTACGTTCCGTAACGCAACCAGTTCGACCAGATTTACGGTTTTGTGTTCCGTAAGTACTGAAATTATTTACCGGTTTCAATTTGGAACGCGGTTCCTGAAAAAAGTGTGTAAAAAGTCGGACCAGGGGCCTGTTTCATATAAATTACTAGTCGACAAGTTACAAGTGACAAGTGTACAAGTGAAAAGTTCTAGTAATTTCTGTTTCAAGAATAATTTTTGACTACTTGTCAGTTTTCCAATATTACTAGTGTATTTTTACAAGTTGACAAGTTTGAAACCATGGTTTCATAGTAAATGTAATATGAAGCCACCTTTGCCTTAAATATATATTTTAATCACGGCAACCACGAAATAATCCTGATTTCTCTGGTGTTTTTACCCCCACTACCGCTACTTTCAAACATTATCATAACAAATCAAACGATATCCGTCAATGTCAAATTTCTAAACCGCATTCTTAGTGGTATTACTAATAATTATTATAGATGTACGAAAACATTATTTATATTTGATATATTGTTGATTGTGTTATTTTTATTGGCATTATTCAACATTATCGTTCTTTTAGTTAATTTTTATTTTTGTTAGGTTGTGTCAATTTTAAATGTAATGATTCAATGTCAATCTGTCCCGAAATAGATGGAAATATTCAGGAACCGTGGTGTACCCGGAATCAAGATACTGGTTTTTACCTCTCGCTAAGAGAGGTATTGTCAGGCGGCTGACACCTCAATGGATTTCTATTTGCAAAGCAATAGTTCAGCCCTGCAAAACCAGTCCGCAAAATAGCGCTAGTATCTGTGTTAGTATCGTAACCAGGCAACAGGGGCGGTTTGTTTATACGTTTGATTTTGATATGACAGTTGTCTGAATTTGCTGATTTAAATCAATGCTTTTCAAAACATTTTGTGTCATTTAGTTGTGCAGCTACTAAGAGTAAATTGTGTTCTATTCAGTGGATTTAGTGGCAATTATATATATTGTGAAAAATGACGACATCTGTAAGTATAAACAATTAAAATTTGACTATATATTTAGCCTTGATCATGAGTTTATAAGTGTTTTATTGTTATATTAAAATAATATATTATTTTCCCAGATACTAACATGTGTCTATCATAAGTGTATTACGTGCAGTCTCCCTGTCGAGGAACAAGGGTACATGTTTTGTTTCCCAAGAGTGGAAAACGTACGGCGCGACTGGATTCTACGGATGGGTCATCTTGATCTACTGCAATCTGCAATTCTCGTACCAGCAAATATTAGATCGAGGATTCCATTATTGTCGATTTCATTTTATAGATAAGCTATTTCGGACACCGGATTTGAATCATCGTCAAATATCTGTAGACGTTTTTAGTTCTGGTAAGATTTTCATTTATACTAAAATTGCTTTGAAATTATATGTTAAGTAATGCGTAACTGCCAAAATACGAAATATTTCTTTACATAAGATTATTCAATTTTGCTATTTTCGCATTTCTATGAAAGTTTTATTTCTTTATTAAAACTGTTTCAAAAATAACTAACAATTTATTATTTTTTTAGTTGCTGCCTCAGAAATGATGGAGGTAGAGGAACCGGTATTTGAAGTTCTTGCTGATAATTTGCCTGATATCGAAGAGACCCCGACAACACGTAAACGTTCTGCTGGTGATGCTACTGCTTCTGTTTTTGGTACGTTTTTATTTCAAATAATTTTTAATTTGCACTTAACATACGGTTAAGTATGAGTTTTGAAAGTTATTTTAAATTATCTAATATTTTTTTTTTGTCTTTTCAGTTGCTGATCTAGAAACACCGAAGACAAGCATTGAATTACCTTCCTTCAGAGTGGCGCCAAAGAAACAGAAATTATAGAAACGTCTGCAGACTGTAGAAGGACTTTTAAAACTAAGCCAAAAACGGGGCAGGCATTTATCTGAAAAGTGTAACCGCAGAAAAGTTGATGTCCTTTGATAATATCGAAAATAATGATTCTTTGCCACGAGTATCGAAATGATAACTAAATCTGTATCATAATCTGTATCGAAATGAAAATCTATATCATAATGAGTGTAGTACGGATAACATATTTAAAAAGTATATTAAAGCATAGAAGTAGAAAAATAATGTTTTTTTCATTTATTATTTTCAGATTTTCTATATAAAATGATTAATATATTCTGTAACACAGTAGTTTAATTTTTATCTATCGATAATTTTTTCTACAATAAAAAATACCTGATAAAACTATTTAAAAAATTCACTTGTCAAAAATATTATCGATATATAAAAATTAAACATTGTGTTACAGAATATGACAGAATTTCAAATTTGAATTATTTGAAACAAGCATTCAATTTTCCCGCTTTTTAGTTTAGTTTAGCCCTGCAAAACCAGAGGCGCTGCGAACTGCGTTTTTATATTTACTATAGAGTTGGCAAGTCTGATAGTGTAGATGGTCTGTGGGTATTGTATTCATGCTAAAAATCGCATATCCAGATTTTAATGAATAAGCACGTTTTAAGGTCACTAGAATCCGATTATAACATTTTTACGATGATGTCCGTATGTGTGTGTGGATGTGTGTGTGTGTGTGGATGTTGGATTCACTATATCTCAAATACTATAAGACTTAAGACATTTTTAACTACGGATTCCTGAATCCAACAATAATGGGAAGAGTCGAGTCAGTTTTGGTAACAATTGGACAACCGGAAGTAGTAGTTACAAGAAAAAAATTATCTAAATATTATTTATCGAAAATTTATGTAAATACTTATATTAAATAACGTTAAATTCTTTATTCGATAAATATAAATTCATTATTATATCTTCTATAGATTTAGAGATAAAGAAAGGCATATAAAATAATTTGATGTAAAAAATCTCAGATCAAACTACTACAAGGCAAGAAATTCAAATGTTTGTAATTGACACATAAATGTCACTGTCAAAAATATTTGTATGCCTCTGTCAAAAATATTTGTACATTATTATGAAGATTATGAAAATAAAAAAAAGTCAACAACGCAAAAGAATATACGTAAAAAAGAATATAAAAGGAATTTGCGAAAAAATGACGATTATAAAGAAAAAGAAAAGGAAAGTAGAAAAAGAAAATTTCAGCATATTGAATATAAAGAAAATGTATGTATTGTACATAATTTATATTAAAATAATTATTTTGTAGTGAGACATGAATATATGAATTTGTATTTAAAAATATTTTTCGTTTTATGCGTACAACCAGGTAAAATAATAATAATAATAATAATAATAATAATAAACTTTATTGAGGGAAATACCTCAAAGGCGAGGTTCAGCCAAGGCTGATCTTCCACCTAACCAATATCTGGCGAGAGGTTATGTGTTGGCCACATCAGATTTTTTTGGTTGACTTACGGAACGTAGTAATGCCTATTTCACTGAACAATTTGCTAGCTATTTGACAAAACTGTCATCGTGAAAGTTATACAGCTGTCAAATATAACATTGTGTAATTGTCTATGTCTCGTATGTCTTTTCTTGGTCTGCGAACTTATGGAAAATGAATTTATACATTTATTTGCAGATTGTGGGATTAATTTGGAAGAAGCTTTATTAACTATAAAAAATATTTCAAATTTAAAAGCCTTTTTGACATGTGATTGACAAACACACCACATATAAAATAAAAACAGTTGAAGTTAACTTCATGTACGTATAATTTGCATTTCCTGCCATTATATCTGACACCTAGCAGACAAGCGAGAAATATGTGACTTGGATTGCTTGCGAGCATATCAAGCAAATGCTAGGCTAGCAAAGTCGTTCAATAAATTTTACTTCCGGTTGCTTATTTTGTTGGGCTTATTGAACGCACCTACTGTTTTATCTCTGTCAATCGTTTATGACTTATTTTAGAGAAAAATACTTCAAGTAAAAGATGCGCACAATTAATTTTTCTGTTATTTGAAATACTTTTCTCTAAAATAATCCATAAATGATCGATAGCGATAAAACACTGCTATATAGTTATCTTGCGCGCGTTAAGTTGAGACTGACCTTGAAAGCGCAAACTTAAAATGACGTCATTTAAAAAAATAGAGGGGGAGACAGAGCATGCTATGGGTACGTTCCACTTGGCGACCACAACGCTCGCGACCACGACCGCGAATTTTTTCGTTCCACTTACAAACGCCGCGGTCGGGAACGCAAGTGGAACGGCTTGTGATCGTTGGTGAACAACAAGATGGCTGCTGCTGCCATTGGCGCGTTGATGTTGCGGAGAAATAGATAAAAAATTAAAAAATCTGATATGACCAACGTCATTACCTTCCGTCAATTCTATATAATTTATTCTGTCTTTTATAAAATATCTTTATAATATTTTATCTCTAAATACATTAAATATAAAGAAAAAATGCAGGCAAATCGTATAGAGAATAAAATATTCTTTGATAATTATAATAACGTAAACTATTAAAAAATTATATTTAACTTCCGTGGGTGACCAAAATTTAATCAAATCTTCATAATATGAAATAATAGAAATATTAAAAATAACTAATTTTTAGAATTGTAGTACTGGAATTATCGAATCCGAAAGAATCGTCACACACACATGAAGGTAAAAATTAAACTTTTTTAAAAATTGCGCGCAAAATGCCAAACGACCGCACCGACCCATGCTGTTGGGATGAGCGTGGCGGTCGCCGTACGATCGTTGTTAATGACGTCATCCGTGACGTTTTGAGGAACGACCATGGCGACCGAGGTTTTAAGTGGAACGCATTTGAGAGCGTTGCGAGCGTTGTGGTCGCCAAGTGGAACGTACCCTATGTATTTCGCCATAAGACGACTTTCCAAATCATCCTAGCGATTTTCGACCTTATTGAACTGTCAGAATCAGCCGCAAAAGGCTAGTCGGTCAGATGTGTTACATACGTGTGCAGCCGAACGAATAAGTTTTTAATGACTACGTTTATCTCGGCGCTTGAAGCCGCTTGAACAAATAGGATTTTTCAAGTCATAATATACATGAAGCCGCTTGAATTGTCGAGATAAACTATTATTCACGAAAGATGACTATTCAAGGTCATTTGTGAGCCGTCTGATATATTACTTGCAGATAACATCATTGCAATCATTTGAAAATTATGCTTCTTTCTAAATAATGCCTTTCTGAAAGATTTATGTTCTTCACTTATGTTTTTGCAAAATACAAAAACATAGGCTTAACTTATAAACCAAGGAATAATAATTTGATTTAAACGTCAACGCCACAGGGTAAATATTAGCATAGAGGGCAGTGTAGTAGATAATTGAGTATCTATAATTCTACGACATATGTCATTATTATTTACAGTGTGTTAGAAAGAATGCCACTATTTACGTATATCTGTCACACCACATAAATTAAACAGACGCAGATCAAATAATCTTTCTCTTTCTAATACAAAATATTGCTAAGCTACTGCTATAAAGTGATGTGTATTCTTTCTTCGAATAAATGACCTTGAATAGTCATCTTTCGTGAATAATAGTATAAACGTAGTCTGTCAACAAGCGTCACTTACCGTTTTAACTTCTCCGTTATTTACATTACGTTTTTTTTATTAATATTCTTTCGTATTTATTTTAGTTTTATATAACAAAATCAAGATAATTCGTAGTTATGGATAATCAAGTATTTATTTAGATTTGGCCAACTGTAACATAACAGTATTTAACTGGTCGACTAGCCTTTTGCGGCTGATTTTGACATTTCAATAAGGTTCAAAATCGCTCAGATGATTTGGAAATATACGCGTGACCATATACATATTAGATTAGAAAAAGAACACAAGTTCAGTTTCAATATTTTGTTTACTATATAACCACCAATATATTCAACCACGTCTTCTACGTATGTATTCAATCGCCACATGGTGTTCACATAGTCGTGATCGAATATATTGATGGATACGCAATCATTCTCATTGCCATAAACGGGATCTGTTATTTTTTTTTTTTGGAGGATACATGCAATATGTCCAACCCATCCGCTAAACAATTTGAATTATCGGCCAGTTTTACTTCAATTTTTAATAAAAATCGTTTATATGATGCTTCAAACTGTTTGGCATTTGGGTTGTTATTAAACCCTCCCCGACTCCTTATAGCCAATCATAACGCTTGAAGGCCAAAGCATGCGCATTGGTACCGACAGCACCGAACAAAAGAGACAGAAATATAGATTTTTTGTCTCCTTCCATTGAGCACGCTGCAACGTCGGGTATCAGCCGTATATATCTAATAGGTATATGCGCGTGACTATGCCTTGTCTCCCCCTCTATTCCTGGTCTAAGGATGTGACCTTACTTCAGTTCAGTTCTATGTATTTTGTACAAATTTCAACAGAAAGTTCCTTGCAAAATATTCTATTTCTTGTACATAACCTTCCGGCAATTGTATGTATTTTATACAAATTCCATACAGAAAGTTTCTAGCAAAAGAACCCAAATATTTTGTCAATGGGGACTAATGCAATTGCCGTCACACAACACACATTCTCCCCACCTGTACTTCATGTCTTTAGAAAAAGACGACAGGCTCAAAGAAAGAGATAGTTTTGTATTACTAAGGTCTCTCTTCTCTTCTCAACGTATTGTCTTAATCCGATTTGATATATGCTGTTTTATTTTGCTGTAGTGTTTGACGTATGTATGAGTAATCAGTTTTGTTTTAATAATGATTTGTTAGCAGAAGATAAATTCTAAATAAATAATAATACCGAAACATAAAATCTAAGGGGTCATTGCAGTGCTTTGCCGCCTCTTTCTTCGAACTTGTTGTCTTTTCTAAGAGGTTACTTCAGAACTCAGTAGATGGCAACAGTAAAATTCTAAAATCATAAGTCCCCATTGCACTCGACACTGACATATTTCAATCAGATTTTTCTTAATATAGTAGCTGTTTTCATAACTGGCTTTAATTTCTTTATAATTTTTAAATTCTATATCCATTTAATACTGAAGTATAAAATGCAGTCAAATCGTATAGAGAATGAAATATTCTTTAATATTTATAATAACATTTAAAGTGAAAAAATATTTAACTTTTTTTTTTCAAGAAAAACTGTTAAAATCTTCAATCAGCTCTTCATATGGATGTAACGAAGAACAATATGAACGAATTATAATTTTTTAAATTGTAGTATTTGAGTTATCGAAGGCGAAATTTTTGTTCACATACAGACATCATCATAAATATAGTAATATCGTATTCTAGGGACCCTAAAAGTCCTTATTGATTAAAAACTCATCATCGAATATTTTGACCAGACAATACCTTTCTTACCTAAAAGAGACTGAAGGTAAAAAATTGTCGATTTTTTAAAATAAAATAGTGAAATCCGTCTCCCTTAACGTCACAGCTTCAAACTTACACGACATTTCTCACACACACATTAACGCTCCACGTGATTTCCGTTTTAGCCGTTATAAACACAAAATAGCAATCTAACTTAAAATTGTGACAGGTGACCGCAGAGTATACAAAAGGAAATTGTGTTTTTCACAAAATTGATCCCTGTGGTGCACTCTCCACGCCAGCAATGAGTGCCCGTGAGGTGACGCCTGGTAAGCGCCCGCGCGGTACAAATATTTCATTATTACCGATATCTGTATACAAAGCAGATTGGCACACCCAGCGATGGGTAATATGCCGTGATGATATATTTATTTTTATTTATAAATATTTAAGAATATTTTATTCTCTATACCATTTGATTACATTGTATACTTCATATTCAATGGATATAGTTAAAAAATAAAGAAATTAAATTTCACAAAGCAGCCAGCTGTGCTATAAACATGGAAACATCTACTGCATTAAGAAAATTCTGATTGACAAATGTCACTGTGCAATTTACATATTGAATTATAATTTTACTGGAAATATAAAGAATCTTACAAGAAACTTTCTGTACGGAATTTGTACAAAATATATAGAACTGACTGAAGGTAATGTGCTGGCCACATCAGATTTTTTAAAATTAATATTGTCGGGCGTGGCATGTTAATTCATAACTTATCTATTACTTAGTAACTAATCGAATTATCGAGCGAATTATTAAGTAAACAGTTTCTTACCTTTTACAATCATATTCCTGGAGAAATATCCATAAAGTTTCTTCGGATCTGGAGCAATATTAGTTTGATTCAAACATACAAACGGAAAAGTTTCGTTTAAGATAACAGATGATCCATTCGTACTGATCATATTAGAATTTTGTACTTGTCTTTTCATTCTGTGAATAGCATTGTCAGAAATATTCGATTTTTTAGTTGTAGTGGAAGTAAGTATAGTAGTAGATGGTTTCGAAGTAGTAGTAGTGATTGTTGTTGGTTTCGGAGTCGTAGTTGTAGTCGTAGTTGAAGTTGTCGTTGTTGTAGTTGGAGCAGGAGTGGTAATGGGTTCAAATCCCGCTGTTATTAAAGCTTCAACAACGTGTTGAGATTCAGGTTTGGTAAATTTGTAAGAAAATGTAAAATTGTTGGTCATTCCATAGTACTCGCAATCAATAAACCAGTAAGTTATTATACTTGTAGCATTATTTTTTAGATATAAGTAGTCCGGTGGTAATAAAGCAATTTCATGTTCTATCATTGAATTATTTGACACATATTGATTTGGTCGCAGCGTATTATCTTGTTTCAAATTCATTTGGCCATTCAATTGACTTGTGATTGTAAAATCAAGACGTTTAGAAGTAATTGAGTAGCAATATATGTAAATACATCTAGATACTTCAACTTGCATGTTATAAGGGCCTGGAGGATATTCATCTGCAGGATATGTGATAGTCCATTCATCTTCTGGGCCCTGTTTCTTAACCTAAAATTCAATAAGAGTTGACATCTTTTCT
Source organism: Harpalus rubripes (assembly GCA_963082715.1). NCBI lineage: Eukaryota > Metazoa > Arthropoda > Insecta > Coleoptera > Carabidae > Harpalus > Harpalus rubripes. The sequence continues at coordinate 14,174,226 of OY720451.1, forward strand.
TATAGGGCACGGAAGATCACGTGACCTATCATATGTTTTGTCCCTTTCTCACTTCAGACTCGATCTTCAGCTCTGTCCCATGCTAACTTCAGACTGTACTTTCGACGCAGTGCGCATGCGTCAGTTTGAATAGCTGTCACATTTCTAGCAAGATATCAAATGGGAATAAAATGAAGACAATAAGAATCAAATAGGTTTTTATTGAATTTTTCAATAATATATTATAATGGCAGATAACAATGTGATCATATGTATATTCATAAGTATTACGATCAGGATGCTCTTCGTCTTCATTCTTGCTTAAAAAGCAAGTATTACCAACAGTAATTGACAATTTATAAATTTAGGGTTTCATCAACAACCTACTATCAAATCTGAGTAATCGATAATATGTCAGCAAGCAAGTGATATTTTCATACGTAATATAACAAGTGATATGATTATCATCGATGATATTTTCGAGTGAAACCGCTTCGGTTTCACGAGCAATATCTTCGATTATTAATCTTATCACGAGCTTATATTTAATGAGAGAATATAATGAATTTTTGTGACACATTGTGTGTGCTGCTAACCTAACTTTTCATATATTGCAATAAAACATGGTTAATTTTACAATTGACTTATTAATTTCATCGTTGTTGATATCAAAAACGATTACCGCACATTTTTATACTCAAAATTAACTGTCAATGTTGTAAATTAAGAAAACAAATCCCCTAGTAACCAATATAAATAAGGTGATAATTTCTTTGTTTTTTATCATCGCTGTGATAGACACGTAACTAGGGAGATTCTGAATGTTGATTGGCGGCAAACATGTCACGTGACTAATGAATTATATTCTCATAAATATAAACGGCCACGAACCACAGACGACGTCTCTCTTGTTTTTCACATGTAACCTACCTACCACACCTACCCAACCTATACAAATTGTCACTTGTTACTTATGTTATGTTCAAATATGATTAGGTTTTAAATATTACCTCGATAATCGGTACTTGATGGGATAGTAAACAGTTTTATATTATAGTCCGACGACAAACTTGCACCCAACAAAGTAGTGGCATAGTTTGAAAAAGAATGACACTCACAAACAACAGAAAATAATAATAAAATAAATAACAACAAACAAGATAACAAAAAGAAACAAATAATAAAACACTACGATGAATAACAATAACACAATCAATCGCTATATGTTGGCTATATGCACAAGAACCGCCAAATAACAAAATGACAACAAATTCCACGCTTGCGCAAACTCATTCTTAAAATTTACCGCTAGAAAAATATGACAGCTATTCAAACTGATGCATGCGCATTGCGTCGAAAGTAAAGTCTGAAGTTAGCATGGGACCAGAGCTGAAGATCGAGTCTGAAGTGAGAAAGGGACAAAACATATGTTAGGTCACGTGAACTTCCGTGCCCTATAATGAAAGTGAAAACTTGACGTCTATGCAAAACTTCACCGTTTTACATATCGACGCCAAATTTTGTAGAGATGTTCTTTCAGCTTCCGGACTTGTCGTAGAACTAGTTAGAGTTCAAAATTTTGTACTTTTTGAAATGAATTTTCAAAGTTTACAAAAAGAAAGCATTGACATTAGTTTCAAGAACGGTATTACCGACAGAGTAAAAAAGTCACAACATAATACGAGCATTTCGGCGCTGTAAACCAGTCGAATGTTTTAGAGACGTACATGATTTTTAACCACATTTTTCTGCTGTCAATCAAATATTTTCATTAAAAGATCAACATTTTCGGCAAATTTTAAGTATAAACAAATGATTTTCAGTTAATTACTTTATGCTTCAGCCGAATTCATAACCCGATAAAAGTTTGAGAATTGCGAAAAATTCGCAACGGACGTAATCTTAGAATTTATTTAAATAAAACGTTGTCCAGACAGTTTTAAGATCTATTAATTTATATTTTAAACTCCGTAAAACACCAATTTCGTGTAAATTTGAAGATAATTTAAACCGTTGAGGAGTTGTGAGCAAAATAACAAGTAAGGTTTTGGAGTAAATTTTTCCCAATTTATTTACAAAATTTCGACTTATAAAATATTAATATAACAAATCGACCCTCCAGAGTTCGTTTTTGCAAGAATTAACATTCTATCATTAACCGAAATCCAGATATTAACCGATTTTTAACCTCACATTTTTTGCCAAAAATGTACAATTTTTGAACCCGGATTTGAGGAGTTTTTAACCTGAAATTTAACCTCTTTTATATCGGAAATGTACAAATAAGCCCTCTAAAGTTCATTTTTGCAAAAATAAACACTAGACTGATAGTATTTACTAAAATTTTAGTCACCCTAACTAATTACCATGACTCATTTAAAAGTACAACTGAATGTGAATTTATTTAAGGGCTAATATTTTCAACCCCGGTTAAAAAGTCTGTTAACTTAATTGTCAGTTAACAGAAAAACATAGCGTCGTTATTAAAGCGCAAATTGTAAAAATTATACATGTCAATTTTCCGATGCAACATTGTTCTCATAACCGACAGTTAAGTTAACAATCTGTTTCACATGAGACGAAAATATCGGGCCCTAGTCATAGCTTAATTAGTCCTGATTAAGAGTAAATACTAACTTAACAGTCATCATTAACCGAAATCGTGATAATGAAACATTTTTAACCTCATATTTTTGGCCGAAACTAAAGATGAAAACATGTATTTTGGGGGCTCATAACTCCTGCACTGTTTGAAATATCTTTAAAATAGTGTTTTACGGGGTGAAAATATATATTGACTTGCGGTTACGAAGCCCGCGGGGTATCAGCTAGTCTAGTCTGTTGATAAATTCTAGAAGAAAATACGTACATCTCGTTTGTGATGTGGGATCGCATTGTCTTCCCACTGGTACTGGTACGTACTAGTATCTGCTTCATTACCATTTGATGTGTATAATTTTGCTTTAAAAGTTATTTCAGCCCCCCTGACTACGGGTCCATTACTTGTCAATATGACGAAATAATCAGCAGCAACTACAATAATATTATATGTAACAATCATGAAAATTGTTTACGTAATAATATGCATACCTGTACAACTTATGGAAACTAAAAGTAAATAAAATATAACACTTTGACACATTTTGCGACTTTACATTTCTTCACGTCGGCCATGTACAAAAATCAGCTGTTCGCTGTTCGTACATGGATAAGTCTACCATTGCAATGAAGTCGTATTCACGAATTCAGGCACGCACGAGAAATCAAAACAAAACAAAGAACATTAATGTGCCAAAACACAAGAAAGTCTGCGCTTCTTTTGTTTATTTCATATTATTGATATGAATGTTTGAACATCATAGAATTAACAATGATAATATGCATTTAAAAGAAATTTAAATAAATATGATTGAGTCATATCGCAATGAATAATAGATATGTGATAAAAAGTTATCACGGTAAAACAAAGAAAAAATTGGTTAGTTTTCTGCCGTGTTGCAATCAACTTTAGTAACATAGGTACATTATGGCAACATGCCAACTAGGCGTTCTATAACGCACCAATGGGGTCAGGTACAGTCATCTGGGGTAAATTCGGACAATTTTTTTATCATAAAACACAAAAGAATATTCAATTTAATGTGGAAATTTAAATATAACTTCTTTAATACTTCTTAAGTAAAGTGTTGAAAAAAGTTTTTTCAAAAATATACTAGGTCAATTTTTTTTTCGCTTATATACTATCCGAATTCGCCACTATGTGTGGGGCCAATTTTCCGATTTTCTTTTTATACTTCCGAACCATTGTTATCCGAATTCACACCACCTTTAAGCATATTTTCAAAAAAGAAAATGTAGAAAAATAGGTGGTTAAAATAAAAAAATTCTTTTTTGCACAAAACTTGCCAAACCAGTGCATATTAATATAAAAATATATATTCTCTTCTAAAACTTATAATTTTTCTAAAATATAGGTTTCTTTGCAAGGTTTGTTAAGTTTTGCAAAAACAGGCCTACTAAAAAATAATTATTTTTTCAAACCCTATCTTATTTATTGCTATACACGACTACACTCCAGTTCCTTCAGACATCGTCTGAATGTTTAACGTAAATTATCAACACGCTGGGACCAGTTCGTGTAAACCTTGAACGAAATCCTCCAAAAATAAACGATATTTGAATTCACCTCGCCTGTCCGAAATCACCCCAGATGACAGTATTCATTAGAATAGGCCTGTTCTGCAAATTATCTTTACCCAACTGCATCACCACCTTCCCCCAGTTGCCATTCGTGCTAAGAAGATTGGGGTGGGGGTGCCCATCACTATGTAAACTTATAAATAACGTATAATAAAAACAGTATGTATAATAAATTATTTTTATTAAAAGTATATTTTACACTTATTTTATTACACTGAAGTTATTATTATAACCCCATGGTACTGTATCAGTGGTGTATACAGGATGTTTCCTTTAAAACAACCAGCGCTTTTTTGGGCGAACTAATGACTTTAGAAAAAAATATTATATACAAGAAATGATCAAGAATAAGGGGCTAATTTATTAATAATAACAAACCGAAAATTCGACCAGTGGTTCTCAAACGGCAACACAAAATTATATTTTTTTAACTGGTATCCTATATAATTTTTTAGCCCATTAGATAAGAGATTTTTTTATGATTTCAACGATATAAATATGGTATAGGGTTGTATAACAATTATTTCCAGAAAAATGGTCTGTTGCCTAGTTACGCTATTTTTTATTACATTATTTCTAGTTTTTAATACCATTTTACTCGAAATAATTGTTATACAACCCTATGCTATATTTATATCGTTGAATTCAGAAAATAATATTATATTTAAAGGGCTAAAAAATTATATAGGGTGCCATTTAAAAAAAATATAAATTTGTTCTGGCGTTTGAGAACCACTGGTTAAATATTCGGTTTGTTACTATTGATACATTATTCCCTTATTCTTGATCATTCTTGGTATAAAACATTTTTCTCTAAAGTTGTTAGTTCGCCCAAAAAAGCAGTGGTTGTTTTAAAGGAAACACCTTGTATATAATTAACAATATGTTTATCATTAATTTCTTTTGCTTAATAGTATGAACTTCGTGTTTCTTTGAAGTTATCATGTATTCTCTAACTAGTGTAGAATTATTAAACAAACAATCGTAGTAATCTTGAAAAGTTAAATTTTTACCTCCCGTCATACGGTATGTAAGGGAGGTAATGTAATCGTGCCAAAAATTCAATGGTGTTTTCAGTAAACAAGAGCACGAATTAAGGTCCCCACAACACTATTTTTACGATGTCTCTCTCTCTGTGTGTGTGTGTGTGTGACGATTTTTTCGTCCACGATAACTGTTATAACAAACTTCCAAATATATCTATTTTCTGTATTTAAGCTTCCTGCATTCATATAACGAGTTGATTAGACTTTGGGAAAAATTGGATAAATGGAAGTGATACTTTACTTGAAGCCCATAACAGTTTTTAACGAAAAACTGTATTAAAATATAACCCAAAACTTTTCAATTTTAGTATTTAATACTTTTCTACCATGGGAAACATCATATTAGATTTTGACTAAAATTAATCAATCAGAAGTGATACTTTACTTGAAGCTCTGAACAGATTCTCGTGAAAAATATATTATGATATACTCCAAAACTTGTCAAATTTAGTATTTACGACTTTTATATGAAGGGGAAAACATATTAGATTTTGGATACAATTGATAACCCAGAATTGATACTTTATTTGAAGCTCTGAACAGATTTTTGTGAAAAATATATTGATACAATCGAAAACTTTTCAAATTTGGTATTTAAGACTTCTATATTAATAAGCATGACATGTTAGATTTTTTCTAAAATTGATAAATCAGAAGTGATACTTTACTTAAAGATCTGAACAGATTTTTGTGAAAAATATATTTATATATTCCAAAACTTGTCAAATTTAGTATTTAAGACTTTTATATAACGGGAAGCAACATATTAGATTTTGGATAAAATTGATAAACCGGAAGTGATACTTTATTTGTAGCTCTGGGCAAATTTGGTATTTAAGACTTTTATATTAATGAGAACGACATATTAGATGTATAATCCAAAATTTGGTATTACAGACAATTCTATTTATTAGAACAACAAATTAGATTTTGTTTACGAACGATCAACCGGAAGTGATACTTTACTGAAAGTTCATTGCTATGTCAAACATGGAATTGGCGGGAGGTCATGTGTTGGCCACATCATATTTTTAAGTGTTGTACTTGATTTTTTTTTTGCTTTTTACAAATATTTTTACTTGTATTTAAAATTTTATAAGCATACATTTTTGATCCTAAACCGACAAATCAGTCATAATTTTACCGTTATTTTCATCTTTCATTAGACCAATAACTATCTGCATCAGTGTTCAATAATTTCGCTTTATCTCGTATTTCCTTTTTAATATAATCATAGAGAAAATCGTATATGTATGTTTTTGATATATCTAAAATAGAAAATCCTACACAAATTGATTATCGGTTTTGATCTATCGTTAATATTACCCGAGATACCTTAAAAAAACATCGAAAATGAGACATCTGTACTTTGTTTAAACTTTAAAATCCGATGAATTTTAAAAAAATTTAACCTTAAGTTTAAACATTGTTTTAAATTTCGATAATGAATTATATATTTATGCTTTGGATACAAATTTGGAACGAATTGAAAATACTTTGATATTGGCGGTATAAAATGTTCCGGACAAATAAGTAAATACTTATGTTTTTCATGTAATTCTAATGGATATTCCAAACCTACTTCAATTATAAAACCTGTTTCAGACTCATCGCTAATATTTCGCTACTTTGCGTCTACGGGTTACTGCCGCCTCCATACAAAGTATATGGGCGCGGCAGTAAACCGTAGACACAAAGTAGCGAAACGAACAAACCTAATATTACGTTTGGATTTTTGGCAATATTCGTAAATTTCAAAAACCGGATTTATCATCAATCAAATATTTTTTACAATTTTTTTTATCTTTTTTCGTAGGTTTATTATACAACGTTACATGTTTTTTCGATAAACTGACATATTTTCAAACAAACGTCCAAAAGAAATAATATATTAAACATCGTACGGTCTTCTGTGATCGTGCGGTCTAAAGTGATCGCCTGGCATACAAGGTTACTCGTGTGGGACCGCGATCGAATCCCACACGAGTCAGTTTTTAATAAAAACCGACACACCCAGAAGAGTCCGAGTGGCAGCAGAGGTCACTTTAAGCTACTCTACACGTAACGAGGGTGCCAACAGATGGCACTAAAAATGTCTCTGTAAATTGTAAAAATTGTATATGTATATAATATATGTAAATTGAGATTTGTATAGGTCGAACGACCTTAGAACAAATAAATACATTATTATTATTAACATCATCATAGCATATTACCCATTGATGGTTGTGCCAATCTGCTTTATACGCAGTTATGGGTAATGATTGATGACATATTCGTACCGTGCGGACGTTCATCAGCAGTCACCACACGGGCACTTATTGCTGGTGTGGAGAGTGCACCACAGGAATCACTTTTGTGTCATTTAAAATTCGAACCCGGGTCCCTAGATTCGCTACCAGATAGTCAGGCACACGGCCACGATATCGCACCAAAGGAGAGAAATTCATAATTTTTCTCGGACTCCAAAGCACCGACGGAAAATTCGAGGAAAAATTGCATTCTCTCCTGATACTATTTTATCGGAAGTATATACATCACGAAATACCAAATTTTAAGAATTAAAAGTTTGTGGCAAATTGGGCTATTGTCTTTGATAATTCAATGAATTTAAGAAATCAGTAGTCTATAAGAATCACACCTTGACATTACAGATTTTGTTAAAAACAGAGTTGTATTTTCTCAAATTTTATTCATCTTCATTTCTTCTAAAATGGAATATCAAGAATACAGCGAAGAACCCTCAGAAGAACACCAAGAAATTGATGCAGATGTTCTAGACTTATTACCAACGAAATCTAGAAAGTTGTACTACGCAGATATCTTATTTTAGAAAAATGAACTGTTAAATAACAAACATTCTAGGGTTTATTCTTAGCATATTTTCTCCCAAGAGGCAAAATACTTTACTTCTGTCATCAGAAATATCGATTTTTACTGAAAAAATATGATTTTGTATGAAGTTTACTTTATTGAAATATGTTGTCCTAAAGCCAACTTCGAGGTCAAGTTAAATGTTATTGATGATATTCATAAAAGCTTCTTAATATTATATGTCCGTACGGTAACTGGAACCTTAAAAAATATACATATATTTTGCATTCTGATTGCACTTTACCTGTAGTTTACCTCTGTGCTAAGAGATGGCGACCCGCAGTCCAGAGCTACGGCTTTTAGTTCATAGAGGGCATCGCTATTTCTGTCCAAGCCTTTATTTGTGCGTATAACACCGCTTATTGGGTCTATGACAAATGTACCGTCCTCTGTATCTTTGTCGCTCAAAGAATAACGTATTTTTCTATTTAAACCGATATCAGAGTCGGTCGCAGAGACCTGAATCACAAAGGTACCTATTACGGTGTCTTCCAGAATATTTCCGGAATAAGATTGCTGTTTAAATATTGGATGATTGTCATTAACATCAGTTACTGATATTTCGATGTCAGTTATGTCAATTAAAGGAGGATTACCGCCATCTTTAGCGGTAACTGTCAATAAGTATCCACTTATACTCTCTCTGTCCAATAATTTGGTAGTTACTACCGCGCCTGTTTGCGGATTAATAGAAAATTCTGTAGGCTGGACGAAAGATGTGACTTCGTCTCCCAAAGAATAAGATATTTGAGCATTAATACCAACGTCGTTATCTGTAGCAGAGACTACAAGAACTGTCGTGCCAACTGGAGCGTCTTCAAACACCTAAAAATGGTATGCATTCACAGTCTTGCCATAAATACTGTCACATGATTTATAAGATGCCAAAAATTTGTAAAAATAATAATACATTTTGTATTGTATAGTAATTTATTGTCTCGAGTATTTACAGTAGTAAAACAAATATATCTATTCAAAATGGCCGCTTTTGACTTTAACGCAAGACTAAGACGGTCTGGTCATTCTGCTATGGCAGCACGCAGCGTATCTATCGGTAGTTCCCTCACTTCCTTCTCCAAACTTTTCTTTAGCTGGTCCAAATTTCGGTGGGGTTTAGCATAAACCTTCTATTCTAACACTGACTACAATTTGTAGTCCAAAGGTTTGAGGTCTAGACTGCCAAAGGGCCAGTCTTCGGCCGCAATGAAGGCTGGAACATTGGCCCGCAACCAGGCCTTCATCGGTCTGGCCTTTTGTACCGGGGCTAAATCCTACTGGAAAACCCAGTGTTTGCCAGCAAAGAGTATTTTGTCCAGGTGGTTTCAAAACTTCTTCTAAAACGATCGCTTGGTATACCTTTGCAGTGAGGGAACTATCGATAGATTCGCTGCATGCTACCATAGCAGAATGGCCAGACCGTCTTAGGCTTGCGTTAAAGCCAAAGGTGGCCATTTGGATAGATATATTTTTACTTCCTTGTACATGGTATAGGAAGTATTGTAATTTCGAAAAATTTCGGTTTTCAGATTTCAGCGGAAATATCCATTTTAACCATCCTTGAATCCATTTTGACTAATTTCGTCGTGACATCTGTACGTACAGGGTGTAAATCGAAAAGTGAAACATAGGAGTTTAACATGGGAAATAAATTTTTCTTTGTGCAAACGTTACCTAATTATTTTATGCAAAAATACTTTTAAACGCAGCATCGAAATCATGTGAAACGATTATTTTATCTCTTCATATAAACGTAAAAATTAATTACAAAGTTACGGTTTTTATGAGCATTTTGTCTAAGCGGTCTAAGCAAAACAAATACGTTGTTTTTTATCGTAAATCCGTGGCTGCTTAGACAAAAAGTTCATAAAAACTGTAACTTTGTAATTATTTTTTACGTTTATATGAAGAGATGAAGTAATCGTTTCACATGATTTATATGCTGCATTTAAATCTCTATAATTTTTATTTGAAGTATTTTTGCATAAAATAATTAGATAACGTTTGCGCAAAGAAAAATTGATTTCCCATGTTAAACTCCTATGTTTCACTTTTCGATTTACATCCTGTACATAACTCGCATAACTCAAAAACGATAAGGGACTGCTATAACATCCAGTTGCGCACCTCTCTTTTTGGTCTTTACATTACTTCCAGAAGTGGTACTAAAGTACTTGAAGTCTTTGATAGATTTTAATGAAAAACTATTTTAAAATATAATCCAAAACTTTCAAAATTTGGTAGGTATATAAGACTTTTATGCCAATAAGAATAAACATAATAGATTTTGGTTAAAATAGGCTAACCGGAAGGTATATATTACCTGAAGTTATTAACAGTTTTTCTTGAATAAAATGGTTTTATTTTGATTTTAGAAATAAATGCTTCAAATAAAAGTTTTAGAGAATTAAATTCTGCGTTTAGCACATCATTATTAAATTAGCCCTTTGTATAAGCGAGATATGTAAATTTAAAAATTATATACTTTTTGGTTTTTGTAATAAAGCTTGCTATGGATTAGTACTAAAAATAACAAGAAGATTAAAAATTAATGTTAATGTCAAATTACGTCAAATACGAGCAATTTTATGATTGGGTCTCTATTAACCTCCAAAATTGCGTTTTGAAGTTAAAATTAATATTTTGTAATGTAGTTATTAAAAAAATATGTAGGCGTACAAGGAAGTCGTGTGATGTCCACATCAGATTTTTTACTAAATATTCGTCAATAAATTACTTGCAATATAAAATGTATTATTATTTTTAAAAAAATTAGCAGACTATAAACCAAGTAGCAGTATTATGGTAAAAAATGGTACAAATTTCAAGAATTGTAGACTTATGCAAGTAAAAAAATAGTTTTGTGCAGATTTTTATGTATCGGTTTGTAGGTACCAGGCAAATACAAGCAAATTATTCAGCGAAAGTGCATATTGTAGAGAAAACTCCAAGAAATCGAATGCTGTACGAATTTTTAATGTAACTCAATTATTTTCGAAGTTACAAGCCTTTAAATGTACATTAAATCAAAAAATAAATTTGTTACAATTATTAGTTTCTCAAAATTTGCAAGCTTTTTTTATCATTGTGTCAGCGCCGTACAAATGCAAGTAAAAAAATTGAAACAATACTTGTCTTATAGAAAAAAGTCCAAGAAATTTAATGGCGCAAAAAGTTTGCTCTAAACTCAAATTACAAAATTCAACATTTAAAAAAAAATTGTTCCGATTTTTATTTATCAGTGTAGATACCAGGCAAATGCAAATAAATTAATGAGCGAAGGCGCAGCTTGTACAGAAAACTTCAAGGAATCGAATGGTATAAGAATATTTAATGTCACTTAATTATTTTCGGAGTTACATGTGAGTTATATCAAAAAATAAATTTGTTACAATTTTTCTTATTCAAAATAGTATGCATAAAAATGGTACTAAATCGGGGCTGGAGGTAGGAACCCTATTTAGTACTTACCGCAGCTGTGTAGGGTGCATTTTCAAAAACTGGTGCAAAATTATTAGCATCAGATATATTTATATAAATTGTTGCAGTATCATATCTCCCACCAGAATCAGAGGCAGTAACCGTTAAAATATATCGTTTTTCTTGCTTATAGTCTAAAGGTTGTGCTACAGTTATCAAACCGCGACCATTTTGGGACGTTATAGAAAAACGACCTCCAGTATTACCTTCCGTTAATTCGTAATGTAGCCTGCAAAATAAAAAATATATTTATACTTCATTTTTAGAGTAAAATATACAGGGTGTTGACCGCGACACCGGAACCTACGAGTTTAATATGTAAAATAATATTTTCGTAATTTCCTGCTCTCCTATTTTAGCCAAAAAAATTTCAAATAAAAGTTGTATAGTTCGTTTGCCGAAACGAGAGAAATTGGAACTAACCCGGGATCCGAACCAAGTCATTCTTATTGGTCGATGAAGACAAATTTGTAGATTCAACTTCAAATTTGTCATCATCGACCAATAAAAATGACTGGTTCGGCGGCAGAAATTAGGTATAAAAATGTCAAAAATCACCCCCAAAAATAGCAATAGCCATGGAAGTCAAACAGATTAATTAACAAATGATTGTAGTTTTGTCAATTTTTTTTAAATACAGACCTTTATTTATCATTATGTAACTGCCGAACAGATGCGAGTAAATAATTGAAACATTATGTCCATTATAGAAAAAAGTTTGGAGAATCCAATGCTACATTATCTCAACTGGTATTCGAATTACGAAGCTCTAAACTCGAGTTTTTTCAAAGTTTGGTCGTTTTGTTTTTGCTTATAAAGGAATTTAAATATGTCAAATAACAAATTTAAATATGCGATATCTTATAGAAAAACGTTCAAGGAATCGAATGGTGGCCGAATTTTTGCCCTAACTCAATTGGTTCGAGAGTTACAGGTATTTAAATTTGACCAATTTTAAAAATTGTAATTTTGAAAACTACGTTGCCTATATAATGACCATACCTTTGGTCTTCATCCAAGTCGGTAGCTGTCACTGTAGCAACTGGTGTACCAGATGCATCATCCTCATTAACAATCGCCTCATAGATTTTGGGTTCGAACACCGGGTCATTGTCATTAACATCTTGTATGGTAACTATGACACTAGCCGAAGATGAAAATTGGGGATTCCCTTGATCAGAAGCTACGACCTGTAATCATAAATAAACAAAAAAAAAATTACAATGGTCTAAATGACTCTAAAATAGTCTCAAATGTCTAAATTATTAAAAAAAAATTCGTACCTCCGTCCAATATGACTAGTATTACAGAACTCAAAATCGTCCCGAAATGCACTGTTGCTGACCTAGGCTGGCAAAAGGAGTTGGCATTATTATTCTGGTGATATGTCCGTTTAAGACTATTTTCAACATAAGAATTAGCAAAATGTTTATGAATTTTAGGGCTAAAATTGTTACATGTTTTGCATTTTTATACCAATAATAGTGTAATTAAACTTTTTGCGAAAAATGGTCGCCATGTTGTGACGTGAGCGTCACTACTGTCGTCCAGTTACCCCCTGTGGAAATAGCACAGAGTATGGACCATGCAATTTTTGCTGACAAATGCGCGATTGGCCTTAAACGCTACTCTAAAGCAGGGGTCTCCAAACTACGGCCCGCGGGCCAAATCCGGCCCGCCAGTGTCATCAACCCGGCCCGCGACAGTTAATGACCAATGTCACCAATCCGGCCCGCGACAGCTAATGGCTTATTGTTGTTATTGTTGCGGTGATAAGTTGGTTCAACAAAAAAACACAGAATGATAATAACTCGGTTTTATTTACTTGTTAGGTAAAGATTAATGACAAGTATAATACGCAGAAAATGTAACTTGCATAATTTATTTATTCATTTATTAAGAGAACCAACAGCCAAGGGCCAATAATAGGTTCCCACGAAAAAGTTAACAAACATAAATATAAGAGACAGTTAAACATACATAAATAACAGCAATAAAAATAAATAGCATTTAGCAAGTGAAAAACTGATAACCAATATTATTTAAGAAAGTTCATTAATAATATTAGTTTTAAACTTATTAAATGAAAGATAGAACATGTCCACATGCAAAAACTTTGAGTTATATATTTTTGTTATTTGTGTTACTATGCGCAACAAAAAATAAGTTATTAGACCTTGTATGTTTGTTAGATACATGTAAGTTAAAATAATGTACTAAATTATTTGTGTATACAAGGTTATTGAAAATTTTATATAAAAATAACAAATAAGTGAAATGAATCCTACTAATATTATAAACTAGTGAACATCCCGCGGTTTCAACCTCGGTAGTTATGTTGGTGTAAAGACTATCGTATATGTATGTCTATCGATGTTTGGAATGTATATATCTTGAATCACACATATGATTTTTATTCTGAAAATCCCTCAGGAACGGAAAAACTAAATTAACGCGAATGAAACCGCGGGGTGTTCACTTGTAAAAAATACTAATGAGATGTAATTGTGATTTTTTACTGACAATAGTTTGTAGTTGTGGACCAATTTTACTTGTACCAATTATTAAAAGAGATTTAAGATGCTCTTCGGTTAACTTAGATCTGTAAATATTCTTCGTGTACTTCATTTTGGAGAACGTTTTCTCACACAAGTAAGTAGTACCATGAACATGTTCTAAGTTTGCTTTTTTTAACTGTATTGAAATTTTATTTTGCGGCAAATAATTATTGTTATTTTTACGTATTAATATTATTAAATTATTTATAACTTTTTACAGATGCGTATTTTTATTTATTCTGTCACATGAAAGGGGGTTAAAAAGTGCAGTTACGCGTTACGCATTCCAGAATAAATATTCAATTTAAAAATATTTGACCTTGAACTAAAAAAAAATCGCCTGCGGCGCATTTTCCTTTACATTTTTAATTTTATTCAAATTTAGCACTGGTTTTGGCCCTCGGAACTTACTGGAATAATAAGTATGGCGCCAAGGCTAGAAAGTTTGGCGACCCCTGCTCTAAAGTATCATTCAAGGTATCATTCACAACAAAAAAATTAAGGTAGCAGCAGAATTAGTGGCAGTGGTAGTGGCCTGGGTAAAAGATTGAATGCATTATAACAAACGTATTCGTTCACATTAAAAAATTAAGAAAATTAGTAGTAGCGTAGTGGCAACGGCAAAACTCCAAACTTCTACGTTGACACTACCGCTACCGCTTAATTTTTTTGACGGTTTTGACGTTTATTGACTTCTGACATCTGATTGCATCTGATAAAATGAGCAATAGAAAAAGGATTATTTTGATGTGCATCAGCTGTTGCGCTATATAAATTAAAAATTAAAGAAAATAATAGAAGATGGTGGGTTCGACCTATAAATCTAAATGGACAAAATCAAGGCGATTGCCACAATTTATTGGAAGAAATGAGACTAACCGACACAGAAATGTTTTTTTCTTACAAAAGAATGAATGTGGAGTTTTTTGACAATCTATTGAGCTTGGTAGGACCGTGCATTTTCTTTTTTTGCCTTAATTTTAAAATCTTTAACCCCACGCAACAGAGTGCTTGTGGATAAGATATATATATATATATATATATATATATATATATATATATATATATATATATATATATATATATATATATAATAAGTCATCATCCATTACGCAAAATTAAATGACAGCTATAACTGTCAACCTTGCACTAAATCACTAAATAATGTTTCTAGTAATTTATAATAAAAAATTCCTAGAAACTATAATTTCAATAATTTTTCATTGTGAACGCAAACAATTTTTACTATAAATTTCTTACGTTACCGATGCCACTAATTCTTACACTACCGCTATTTTATTTTATTTTTATTCTGAATGGGCCTTTACATTCGGTGTACTTTTTTATTAAGATCAAAGGAAACTTTACTTATTTAATAAATTTTCCAACTTTAGGACTACACTTCATTTCACGTAAGAAAATAGTGATGGGAAGATAGGTGCAGTTTGATCGTGTTGTTTGATTGGATAATATCGGGGTACTATCCAATCAAAAAACAAGATCAAACTGCACCTATTTTCCTATCACTATTTTCTTACATGAAAGAAGTATAGTTTGTTTTGTAACTACAAACTACAACTAACTTCACGTGAGACAATTATGAGTTTTCGCCTTTGAAAATATGCGAAAGTATATACAGGAAGGTGAATCGAACACCCGAAAATAGGCATTTAACATGTAAAATCAGACTTCCGTAATTTCCTGCTTCCCTAATTATTTTAGGTAAAAATGCTTTAAATGAAAAGTGTAGAAACAAAAAATTTACATTTGAATCAATAAGCAAAATTAATTTACCTGCTTTCTAATGGCAGAAATTAGCTATGAAAATGTAGAACTGGTATTCGAGTAACGAAGCCCTAAACTCGAGTTACAAAAAATCAGTTTTTTTAAATTTTCTCAAATTACCTGAAACATATATTTAGAGTGTTCTTCTCTATCCAATTCTCGTGTAGTAATTATCCACCCATTTTGTGAGTCAACTGACAATGGAATATCACTAGTGCTGCCACCTGTAGAATCTCCAGGGGATATCGAATATCTTATATCGCCATTTGGTCCTTCATCGGCGTCATAAGCTTGTACCTACACCCAAAAATAGGTATATGGTCTCCAAGTGCCTTATAAGGACTCATAGGCCAATTACCCTAACAATACTATAGCCAATTGGTACGGACTCTGACACGGATTCTTGAAATAGACTTGTATGAAAACGGGGTGCACTGTCGTTTATAGGAGTATTTTTTATGTTTATTAATAGTTGAGTTGTGTTAAGCCTAGATGGACTACCTCCATCTAAAAATGAGTTAAAAATATCAGTGGAAAATTACAAAAAAAAAAAAAATTTTAAACTACTCTCGGGCGGCAATTTACATTAAATTCACAAGCATTTTTCATTCCTGTGATGTTGTATATTCCTATACGGAAATTCGAACAGGATCCAATGCATTTTATATTTCAACAAATAACTATTTAAGTATAATACAAAGTAAAAATATGTTTAAATTTTTTTAAAGTATCATTTCCTTCTAAATTCCTACAAAAACCAAATAAGTCCAGATTTTTTTTATTTTTTAATAAGTGATAGACCCATGAAATAAAATTTCAAACTGAAGACTTTGGTCAGTATTCATAACGCACTGTTATGAAGCGCGTTTTTACATTATATTCTTATGGGGTTATACGTCACTCTTAGAAAAAGCGCCCTATAAAATTGAGTCCGTAATTCAGGGCTTGGTTTTTATGCTTATTATATATGAAAAGATGCCCCTCCCCCTTAACTTTTTTATTATAAGTAATAGAAAAAAATGGCTTATATGAAAGTTCTATTACTTTAAATATACTAATTGATGGCAGATGCAGATATTTTTTATACAGCCAGGTTTACAAGATACGACTATCAACTTTTATTTTTTAAATAGCAACCTATAGGTAATTGTTTCACAAATATATAAAGCGCCATTTTTTTCTCTTTCCAACGATGAATTAGTTTTTATTAATGTATTTGACAAAATTTGAGAAATATAAGAATTGAGAATTAATTTTCAATCAAATATTAGGGGGCCACGGACGCCGACTACGTGGGTGCTCTGGGGATCAAGCACCCACAGAAAAATTACTGTGGATGCCGAGCACTCACCGAAAAATTATTCAGAAGTTAATAGCACCGATTTCACCAAAATCAGAAAGATTAAATCAGTCATAAAATATCACCATTTAATCTAAACATATTGAAAACAACTGAAAGACAAGTGAGCACATGGTGAAATGATCAGTACAAGTCGGCCAATACAATAATTCACAGATACGAAATACGAAACCCAACTTTCTCAGCCCTATTCATAGAACCTATAGCCCTTCGATAGTCGCGCGGACTTTTATGACGAGTTTAGTTGCGTGGTCTGCATACTTTATTGCTTTATAACATTTGTTTTAATAAAAAATATTTAATGAGGCATTAATAGATACATTATTTGAAGTTTCTTCTTTCACATGAAATATTTACATTTTGAATGGCTGCAAAATTTGCCTGTGGGTAAAAATGGTAAAGTATGTTATTTATACATTACAGTTAATCATAAAAAATAAAATAAAGAACTACAGAACGAAAAAATAAATACTAAAAAAAGAATCAAATTGGCCTATGTGGTGGAATACGACCTCCACAATTCTTCTATTTCAACCGATCATTAATAGTCTCGATTCGAAGTTTTTATGTAGATATGTAGAGACATGTCTACTTCTAAAATTAACAACATTAATAAACGCCTAAAATAAATTTAAATAATTATAACAAAAATAAAAATCTTGGAACGGAAATAAAATATAACACGGTTACTTGCGCGGTCCACAACCGTATTTAGAAAATGTATTTAGCAAGCTAAGGACAAGAAGACATTAAATTTGAATTGTTGAATGTGTTCAGTTTCTGTAAAAAACTCAATTATTAATTCCATTTGATTAAATTGAGCCCTATAATGAATAGCACTACGGATCCTTTAAATGAATTAAACTGTCAAGGACAGCAAATCAAATATAAGGCAAATGTAGAAATTTTAGCTACTCCTTGATAAACCCTATTTATATTATGACAAAGCGGATTGTTAGGGCGCCTAAAACCTTTGCATTTTCAAAGGAATTTGTAGGTTACAGTGAGGTCTGAACTGTGAACCACTGAGATACAGTAATACACACACCCGCAAAATTAGAAGAACACAAATAAAATCATATTTTTGCGATGTTTTTTTGATAATTTATTTGACAGAATTTGGTAGCAAATTCACACTCCAAAGACAAATTTAAAAAAAATCAATTATTTATACATCACTATTATTAATTAATAATTAAAAATATTAATTTTCCATTTAAAAAAAGAAACTGTAACAGGGACAAAAACAGAAATGACTGTTAACCCTTGAATCTATAGATAGTGAAGTCAACACGAATTAAAAACACTCATATTCAATAAAACTAAACACCGAAAAATTTCTGTGACAACTCAATAAATGATAATTAATCTTTAGTAGGTGGCTATATTTGAGTGTTATACCGTCATTTGTTATTATTATACATGCAGAACGTGTAGAACACCATTGACCATGTAGAACTAACAACACAAACATGAAAGTCAGAAGAGTTCAAACTTTTTAAAATACATATCCTTTTTTAAATTCCCTTAATTTTCCCAATGTGTATAATAAAATTATGCTTTATACTTTTTGTTATGAAAATTGGAACGTCATACTCACTCGCAGGAAATTATGCTAACCATATTGTTTGTTAACTGTTTTTTACCTTCCGTCAAGGAAGGTATTGTTTTTGGTAAAAATTTCGATGGTAAGTTTTTAATGAATAAGCAAGTTTTAAGAGTTCCTAGAGTACGATTTTACTATATTTGCGATAATGTCTGTGTGTGTGTGTGTGTGTGTGTGTGTGTGTGTTTGTGTATGTATGTATGTATGTATGTGTGTGGATACGTGTGTGTGTGTATGTGTGTGATGATTTTTTTCTCCGTCAATAACTCCAACACTAAAATTCTAAAAATTATATTTTTTTCGTATTCCTTTTCGTTACATACATATGAAGAGCTGAATAGATTTTGGTTATAACTGGTTGACAGGAAGTACCCTCAATTGAAGATTTTTAACAGTTTTTCTTGGAAAAGCGCTGTTAAATATCATTTTTTCACATTTAATGTTATTATAAATATTAAAGAATATTTTATTCTCTATACGATTTGATTACATTTTGTATTTCATATTCAATGGATATTGAGTTAAAACTGTGGTGCGCAGATGTCAATGTCAAGAGCGATTGACATGCATGTTTGTGTTATAATTTTATTGTAAATATAGAATCAATTCTAAAAAACTTTCTGTATGGAATCTGCGTAAAATACATAGAACTGAGGGAAGGTAATGTACTGGAAATATAAAATCTTTTGCAAGAAACTGTCTGTAAGGAATTTGTATAAAATACATAGAACTGACGGAAGGTAATGTGCTGGCCACATCAGATATTTTGTATTGTTTCTTATTTCTTCTACATTGGCACATAAAACTGGCAGTAACCATTTTATTTGCATTTAAATGTTCTACCTAGCCATTTTTAAAAACTAATATTGTTGTCGGGTGTGGTATGTTAATCTATTGTTCATTACTTAGTAAGTAAACGAATTATCGAGCAAATTATAAAGTAAACAGTTTCTTACCTTTTACAATCATATTCCTGGAGAAATATCCATAAAGTTTCTTCGGATCTGGTGCAATATTAGTTTGATTCAAACATACAAACGGAAAAGTTTTGTTTAAGATAACAGATGATCCATTCGTACTGATCGTATTAGAATTTTGTACTAGTCTTTTCATTCTGTGAATAGCATTGTCAGAAATATTCGATTTTTTAGTTGTAGTGGAAGTAGGTATAGTAGTAGATGGTTTCGAAGTAGTAGTAGTGATTGTTGTTGGTTTCGGAGTCGTAGTTGTAGTCGTCGTAATTGAAGTTGTCGTTGTTGTAGTTGGCGCTGGAATGGTAATGGGTTCAAATCCCGCTGTTATTATAGCTTCAACAACGTGTTGAGATTCAGGTTTGGTAAATTTGTAAGAAAATGTAAAATTGTTGGTCATTCCATAGTACTCGCAATCAATAAACCAGTAAGTTATTATACTTGTAGCATTATTTTTTAGATATAAGTAGTCCGGTGGTAATAAAGCAATTTCATGTTCTATCATTGAATTATTTGACACATACTGATTTGGTCGCAGCGTATTATCTTGTTTCAAATTCATTTGGCCATTCAATTGACTTGTGATTGTAAAATTAAGACGTTTAGAAGTAATTAAGTAGCAACCTATGTAAATACATCTAGATACTTCAACTTGCGTGATGTAAGGCCCGGGAAGATAATCATCTGCAGGATATGTGATAGTCCATTCGTCTTCTCGGCCTTGTTTCTTAACCTAAAATTCAATTAGAGTTGGCATCTTAATGTGAAAACTTAACGGCAATACAAATCTACATTGTTTTACAAATGGAGGGAAATTTTAAAATTTTGTAGTTTTTTTAAAATTTTACATAAGAAAAGTTTCGAGAGCGGCTTTACCGACAGAGTCAAAATGTCACAACATAGTTCGAGCATTTTCGCGCTGTAAACCAGCCGAATGTTTTTGAGACGTACATGATTTTTAAGCAAACTTTTTTGCTGACAATCAAATATTTCCATTAAAAAAAACACAACAAAATAAATATTTTTTTTTTACAAAATTTCGACCCTATTTTCCTGAATTCCTAAAGGCTTTTTGACACTTTTAAAATAATATATCAAATCGACTCTCCAGAGTTCGTTTTTGTAAGAATTAATATTCTATCTTTAACCGAAATCAAGATATTAACCTATTTTTAACCTCGCATTTTTAGCAAAAAATGTACAAATTTTGAACCCGGATTTGAGATTTTAACATGAAATTTAACTACTTTTATAACGGAAATAATACAGAAAAAACCCTCTAAGGGGCCTATTCTGTAACTCAGTGGTTAATTTTTAACCATTGGTTAAATTTTTTAACCAATCAAGTATGTTGACCTATACGCTTGTACCGTATAGGGTACCTTTATAACCAGGGTATGGCCATGGGCCAAGATTGCCGCCATTGTCGGTAATTGATTTTCCTATTTATTTGTAATAAATGTGATATTATATTATAAAAGAATATTAAATTATCACACTGTGAATTTATAAAGGTAATAAAAATTCATTAATTTAAGAGATACACAATTATTATTCATATTTACATTTAGAGGTTATGTAGAATATATGACATGGGTTGTTATTATCACATCCAATTTAATATCTGTAGTTCTTATTTACATAATAATTGTATATTCTAAACTTACCTTTTAAAATTTAAATGATTGTGCTTAATATTGGTAATTTATAGTTGTTTTCAATATGTCAGTAATCGTGGTGGGAATCTTAACAAATTACACAAGTAAATAAAATAAAATATATTACTTACACTATAAATAAATACGTATTAAAATGATAATTAAATGTGTGTTTCATTAATATAAAGCAAATATCCACGAAAATACATAATAATTTGCGCAAGAACAACACATATAACAGCTGTCCCGGTAATGGCGGACGAAACGTGAGCCACGCCATGGCCATACCCTGGTTATAAAGGTACCCTAGTATCGTAACGCTCGAGGCGACGCCAATCGGCCGAAAATGCAATATTTGAGCTGACAGAAATGTGTGTATTCAATGGACCATTTTCACTGAAAATGAGACATCTGTCGAAAGTTTGTAAACTAAAAATAGTAGACCTAAACGTTATAAGGTTCTTCTTTTTGGTTATGTGAATTTAAAGGCGGCAAGATGAGTGTAAACATTATCAAGTTCAAGTAAGTTTAATAAATAATAAATTAATTTATTTGCAACTTGTTAATTTGATTTTTCTCAGAGAACCTCTGAAAACAATAGAAAATGTTGAGTGGACCAAAAATTTCCAAAGATTTTCCAAAAAATATTGTAAAAGACATATTAATAATTTCGCAGATAATAAACATGACAAGTTACGTTATTGGATACAGAATGTACAAAAATCAAAAGTTACTTTAGTGTTCTGTGCTTCGTATGTCAATAATGTTATTTCATTACTTATTGTCTCCTATTTTTAAATTTAACCCAATTCTAAATCTTTGTTACAATAAATTACTTTCGTGTTAACATATCTGTGTCGTTCGGGAAATATGCAGGTTACTTATTGTACATATTTTTTTGCCAGATTGATTGAAATGGACCCCATATATTCGATGAAAATATTTTGGTTGCCACAATGATCCATTTTCATCTATTCGATTTATTCGTCTTATCCATTCATTCTTTATTTTATTTGCGGGAAATAAATGCCACGAAACATTTTTGTTACGTTTTGAGTTGTTTTTACACCCAGGGACACAACAATACACATCCATTTTATTGTGCATTTTATATTTTACCACGATAATAACCTTAATAATAACAAAATCACACAAATGTCAAAATAATATACAATGGATAGGTTAGCTCAAGGTTACATGATAAAAGCAGAATTTGACACTTGCGACTAAATTCATGTTACAGTTCGGATCTCTTTTTCTAATGTCGTCGCGCATGCTCATATCGACAGTGAAAATGGTCCATAGGATTTACGTGTTATTTTAACTTTAAAAGATTTTATCATCGATAATGATTACTTGGTTCAGTAGAAATAATTAAAATAAAAGGAAGGTGAGTATGCTACGCTCAAAATTTCTCAGATTTTGAAAGTAAAAACCCAGAATTCTGAATTTTGATTAGTTGAATAATATATTAATAAGTAATTTTAATACAAGAAACATTACTTCTATCACTTATAATAAATAAAGTAATATTTTGTAAATAAACTTGAAATTATAATAATTTAGTCTTATCCAGAGTTTATTTTAGACTTTTATGGGCCCTAGGCAAAAAATTTTTTTCAGGCTATCATCAAAAAACTAGGACCTATAATTTTACAAGACAATGTAGCTGTAAATATATCATAAATTAAATTGCATTAGAATTAAAAAACATTCGTGATTAACCATTTTCATTATTGTAATCAAAGTTCCTTTGTTGTAATTATATAAGTATTCCTTTATTGTAATCAAATCAAAATTCATAAAGGGGCTCTAATCAGACGTAAGTACATATATTCAGTAAATTATCTACATAGGTATACATCCTTGATTTACGTATAGGTTCATATGCCACGATTAAATTTAAAAAAAACATACAGTAATGATACAATTATTTTAATAATTTTTCTGTGTGATTAGTCGTTTTCTGAATCAAAGAGACACATATTCACTATTATCTCCAGCCATATGATACACATTAGATATGTGAATTTGCCCCGATTAAACTATAGTTTTATAAAAACATAAAACTGTTATAATCAATTTTTTGTATTATTAGGTAGTCTTGTTCATTAAATGAAATCAAATTTTCTTTATTGGGAAACATATATTTTGTAACAGTTATTTCGTCAATTTAAAATTAAAAAGTTTGCTTTTGGGAATTACAGGCCCTAGGCAAATCCAGTATAGTGTCCTTGACCTAAATTAGGTCCTGGTCTTATCTCAAATTTGACAAAATTGCACTGAAGTTTCCTTCTTATCAGCCATACATGATTCTTGCATTTTTCTTCACCTAACATATTTTAAAATTAATTATTATTTAAACTAGTAATATCTACATTATTTTACCTTAATTTCGACATTATAAAAATATTTTAATGTGCTCTATTGCCAAGAGCTCCTAAAGTTTCTTTTAAAACAGCACCTTAATTTTCGCAAATTATTTTCAATAATTTGCTTGACTCTAGAAACTTCATAGCTTTCCACTAATTTTTTACTTTTATTTCGAAAAACATTCAAGTTTATAGCTTGAAAACCACAAGTAATTGTAACTGAGATTTTCCAGATTTTGACAATGATCAGCTCAAAGATGCTTATCGCTTCCAGTAGTCGGCGCTGCAGTCGCTCAAAAAGGAACGGTACAAGCGTATAACAAAAAGAGGGATTTTTAGTTCTCAAATCAATATCTATTGGATAAAAAATTTAACCAGTGGTTAAAAATTAATTTTTAACCAATGGTTAATTTTCACCAATCAAGTATGTTGACATGTAACAAAAAAAGGGATTTTTAGTTGTCAAATTAATATCTATTGGATAAAATTTTTAACTAATGGTTAAAAATTAACCACCGAGTTACAGAATAGGGCCCTAAATTTCTTTTTTGCAAGAATAAACAATAGACTGGTAGTATATTCATTTTTGGTCACCATGACTACCATTTAAAAATACATTGGTATGACTAAGAAACAACTGAATGCGAATTTATTTTAGTCATAGCTTAATCACCCCTGATTAATAAGAGTAAATACTACTAGTTATCTTTAACCGAAATCGTGATAATGAACCATTTGTAACCTCACATTTTTGGCCGAAACTAACTAATTCCTGCACTATTTGGAATATAATAACACTAAAATCGTGTTTTACGGGGTCACAATATAAATTAATTTTCGGTTGCGAAGTCCTCGGGATATCAGCTAGTCTGTTGATAAATTCTAGAAGAAAATACGTACATCTCGGTTGTGATATGGGATCGCATTATCTTCCCACTGGTACTGATACGTACTAGTATCTGCTTCATTACCATTTGATGTGTATAACTTTGCTTTAAAAGTTATTTCAGCCCCCCTGACTACAGGTCCATTACTTGTCAATATGAGGAAATAATCAGCAGCAACTACAATAATATATGCAACAATCTTGAAAATTGTTTACGTAATAATATACATACCTCTGCAACTTATGGAAACTAAAAGTAAAGAAAATATTACACTTTGACACATTTTGCGACTTCACATTTGTTCGCGCGGGCCATGTACAAAAATCAGCTGTTCGTACATGGATAAGTCTACCATTGCAATGAAGTCGTATGCAGGCACGCACGAAAAATCAAAACAAAGAACATTAATGTGCCAAAACACAAGAAAGTCTGCGCTTCTTTTGTTTATTTCATATTATTGATATTAATGTTTGAACATCATAGAATTAACAATGATAATATGCGTTTTAAATAAATTTAAATAATTATGATTGAGTCATAACGTAATGAATAATGGGCACATGATAAAAAGTTATAGCGGTTATTTGAAGTAAAAAAAGAACCGTAAGTTTTCAATCGTATTGCGGTCAACTTTAGTAACGTAGGTACATTGTGGCAGCATGCCAACTAGGCGTTTCACAACGCACCAATTCAACCAGGTGGAACGCCGCTACGAGTAGGAAAGGTTTTTTTGACGTTTTGTTCGGCGCAGTCGCCAGCAGTACGGTGGGTATAGCGGTCACAGCACAGCAGTCTTCCATTGCAGAAGGCCTTGCAAGTGCAAGGCAGTAAGGTTTAAGAGCAATTCATTCGCGATCATTGTGTCGGTTCGTCTCTGTGAAGGATGACAGTGAGATAAGTGAAACAGTGCGTGCATTAATGGCGACGGTATTCGATAGTCCTGTGTTGCGGCAGCGGTTGAATTGTCTCCGGTTACAAGAGATGGAAGACGACGACGTGCAGACGTTCGGTCGGTGCGACTGCAAGTCTTATTCATACTTCGCGTTATCCATGTTTCTTTTCTCCGTGGGTACCGTGGTGACGGTGATGGCGCTTGGAGACGCTGCGGATGGGTTCATCATCTACCACTTGGGGCACATGTGGCTGGTGGGCCCCATCTTCATCTGCTCTGGCCTCATGGTGGCCGTGAAAAGCATGCTGTATCTTCGGAGGAAGAGCATCATTCAGATGTTGCTGCACCAACGAGCGATATTTAGGGCAAGTTGTTTTTCAAAATATTTATAACGGTACACGGCAAAAAATCTCGAAGATTGCTAGAAAAGTATCACAATTGTACCTGTAGATTTACAGACATCCAACACGAATGATTGTCAATAAGTCGTGATTTGTATTTACCCACGTCTTTTTAAAATGTCTCATAAATTCATCAAGTTGTTAGTGAGGATGTATGTGATTTCAAGAACGATAAAAGTTTCTTGAGCGCTACGTGATTTCTCACAACGCGTCGTTTCTTTCTATGTTCCTCTACCTCTTGATAAGAGCAAAAGGACATCGGGTTTACGGAACCGATAATTCCCGGTTGTTGTGTTGTGTTGTAACGATGTCACTTTCTCTTCCACTCGTCGCCAGTTCAACAATTATTCTACAATTATAAATTGTTAAATAATCCAAGATTTTTTCTTCTGAAATGTCCCGACGAATGAGGTCGTTTACCTCCGTCTGGTTCGGGTTTTGAATCCAGTAACGTCATTTGAAAAAAGTCGAACATATTTATAACCCACCAAACTGAATTTACGTCACAAATGTGTAAAAGGGTTATTAAGTAACAATATTACGTTTGGATTTTTGCCAATATTCGTAAATTTCGAAATCCGGATTTATCATCAATCAAATACTTTTTACAACTTTTTAATCTTTTTCGGACGAGGTTTATTATACAACGTTACATGTTTTTTCGATAAACTGACATATTTTCAAACAAACGTCCAAAGGAAAATAATATATTAAACATCATCATAACATACCCATTGCTGGGTGTGCCAATCTGCTTTATATGAAGATATCGGTAATGATAATGACAAATTCGTACCGAGGTCAGTTTGTGCCATTCAAAATTTGAAGTAATTTTGGCGTCGGTCGGGATCGAATCCGAGTCCACAGATTTCGTACAGAAACTCAAGTACACGACCATGCACGAGATCCCATCAAGGGAGAATGCATCATTTTTCTCGATCTGCAATTTGTAGCCCGAGAATGCAGCTCGAGTACTGCACAACACTGAGTAAAAAATTGCATTATCTCCTGATACTATTTTACCGGGAGTAGATGCATCACAAACAAACCCAAATTTTAAAATTAAAAGTTTGTGAAAAATTCGGATATCATCTTTGAAAATTCATTGAACTTAGGAAATTAGTAGTATTTAAGATTCACAACTTGACAACACATATTTGTGTTATAAACAAAGTTGTAGTTTATCAAAATTCATTTCGTATACAGCGAAGATCCTTCGGAAGAACCCCAAGAAATTGATGCAGCTTGTGCAACTTATTACTTATTAACGAAATCTAGAAAGTTGTATGATGCAGCTATAAACTTTTTTAGAAAACTGAACTGCCAAAATAATACAAACTCTCTAGGGATTGTGTTTGACATATTTTCTCCTAAAAGGCAATAGCTATAGGGCGCGAGCAGACACATGATTCGAGGGACCTTGACGTGCTTAGAATCAGCTGATTTGTGTGCGCACGTCATTTTGACAAGAACAATATCATGTTGACAAGAGCAATGTTTTGTTTATTTTGATTTTTAACTGCTAAAATGTTATTATTTTTAATTACATGTGTTTTACTGCCTAAAAATTGTAAAATATTAACATTTTAGCAATTCAAAATCAAAATAAGTCAAAACATTGGTCTTGTCAAATTGACAATGTTCTTGTCAAAATGACATGCGCACACAAATCAGCTGATTCTAATCACGTCAAGGTCCCTCGAGTCACGTGTCTGCTCGCACCCTATTAACATACCTAGGAATGTTATGTATATCATAATTGCCGCTGATAGAGCGAGGATTTTAAGACATCTAAGGCTTGTTATAATTCATAACATCCGTGGTTTGTTCAATAGTTTATCGGTTTCAGAAAATAAAGACTGTATTAATAAATATTATTCTTTGAAATTCTTTCGTTAATACTACTTTCAGAATGCTATGGTTAACAGAGCCATTTTTTAACATATGTCAATATGACAAATATTCAAATAATGTGCTTTATTCCTCATGTTTATTATTTTTAGAATAAAGTAAACAGTATTTAGAATGATACACTAACGTTATCTGTATGCATTATACTTTCATTTTATTTTATTTTCATTTTGTAGATCGTTGTTGACAAGTCAGTATGGTAATAATATTACCACACAGAAGTTATTACTTAGTTACCAGTCTACTTTTGTACATGTAAACAATGGAACCGGTAAAATATTTTACTTCTGTCATCAGAAATATTGTTTTTTGCTAAAAAATATGATTTTGTATCAAGTTTACCTTATTGAAATATTTTATCCCAAAGCCAACTTCGAGGCCAACTTAAATGTTATTGAGGATATTGATAAAAGCTTCTTAAAATTAATGTAGAATCATCTTGAAATTGAAATTACTTTGAAATTAATATTAAATTAACCTTGGCTACATAAATCATGAGAAGTTTTTTGGTATACTTGGATGTGACCGAGATATTTTAATGAGATTATCTCAGACAATCTGGAATTTTTCTCTGAATGTATGTTAAGTTTAAATTCTGTATGAAGTAAGTGGGATGTGTACAATGACGCAAATAAATAAAAGGACAGGAAAGAGAGGAAATTATTTTCTGTTCCAAAAATTGACGTATTTGTAGATTATTTCAATGTTTTTATGTAAATTTATCATATTGCTTTACAAGGAAAAAAACTGAAATGAAATTAGTTGTTTTTTTAAACATTCTTGATTTATATCCCTGTAGTTATATTACCAGTTTTACAGGATTGTCTAATGGATACTTCTAGTTTTCGCCTTTTCTTGCGGCGCATATTTTAATAGGATTTTTTTCTACTAAATTGAAATTTATGTTTTTCGGCTATATGCTATCCCGATATTTATTACTTTGTTATACAAATAAAAAATTAAAGACGTACGTTACTGTGTACACTAAATGATCAGTTGTAGATGGTTGTAACAACTCGAAATCGAATCCGAACTTTGTCAATTATTGTAATTTATTTATCGCTTTAAAATTCTTCATTGCTGTAGTGTAATAGGTACAACCATAAGGGCCAATCATTACAATATTCGGTTGAGATTTTAAGGACCAATTCAATAAAAAAACCGAAAAAACTTAAACATAATGTATTATCCAATGACAAATTTATCATTGCTGTCAGTAATCCGATGTAATATTGTTTATCCAAAACCGACTCATAATATAATTGTTACTATGGTTATTTGCAATAACTAATATACAACATTAGTCACTCCGTGAGAGAATATATTAAAAGTCACAGAGAAATTAATACTGATTTTTGTGTTTTTTACTTCCTTGTAATCGCGAAAAATTTCGGTTGTGGGATTTCAACGGAAATATCCATTTTGACCATCCCTGAATCCATTCTGACTAATTTCGTCGTGACGTCTGTACGTACGTATCTCGCATAACTTAAAAACGGTAAGCCGTAGAAAGTTGAAATTTTGTATTTAGGACTTCTATAACATCTAGTTGTGCACCTCCCTTTTTGGTCTTTACATAATTTCCAGAAATGGTACTTTATTTGAAGCCTATAATAGATTTTAATGAAAAACTATATTAAAATATAATCCAAAACGTTTCAAATTTGGTATATAAGACTTTTATATTAATTGGAATAACATAGTAGATTTTGGTTAAAACAGGCTAACCGGAAGTGATATATTACCTGAAGTTGTTAACAGTTTTTCTTGAATAAAATGGTTTCATTTTGATTTTAGAAATAAATGCTACAAATAAGAGTTTTAGAGAATTAAATTCTGCGTCTAGCACATCAAGTATTATTAAATTAGCCCTTTGTATAAGCGAGATATGTAAATTTAAAACTTATATGCTTTTTGGTTTTTGTAATGAAGCTTGCTATGGATTAGGACAAAAAATAACAAAAAAATATAAAATAGATGTTAATGTCAAATTACGTCAAACACGTGCAATTTTATAATTGGGTCTATACTTCATCTTCATATTGGTCTTGCGTACAAAGAAGTCGTGTGGTGTCCACATCAGATTTTTTTAAATATAAATAAAAAGCAATTTTACAAAATTATTTTATTATTGAAATAATTTAACAGTACGAAACTTATTTATTTAAAAAAAATAACATCTATATGCTAAAATAGGTTACTTATCTTTACACAATGACAACTGTCATGTACGACTGATGAAACGAAAACGAAAAACGAGTTAGTGGTTACTTGCTTCGGAATTAAATTCAAAGATGCTGCTTGTGCCTCTAAGTGAATACGTTTTAGAGGAAGGTCCTCACTTTCACCCAATTTTGTGGATGGTATAATATTATTCAATCATTATGTCAGTTCCAAATCCTACCTTTCAAAGAGTGCAAAATTACTTTTAATAAGTAATTATTTTCACTTAAAAAACCAAAATTACACTAGTTTTGTCATTTTTCATACTTTAAACTTAGATGAATAGTCTATTTTAAGATTTTCTGTTGCATGTCAAATTACTTCATAATTTTGTTATAACAACGATAACTAGATTTGTCTATGTAAACAAAAAATTGTTTGCATTTGCCAGTGAAAAAATTCTACTTATTTTTCAATACAAATATGTCATTGAGACGTTATTACTTGACAATTGTGGATAAAGTATAGTATTCTATTCGCATGTAATGACTATTACTCAATCGAATGATTCATTCTCTTGAGTAATAGCATACATTACATGCTCATTGAATAATAAACTATTATTTATCTGGAAGTTAAAATTTTAACAGGAGATTGTATTTAAGATTAGAAATAAAAATTATAAAGAAGGCCCGGTTTCATAAAACAAATGTAACATTATTTCTAAGTAAATTTTAAAAAAATGAACTAATGCAACGCGGTCTTTTGACAGCAATGAAAAAAAAGGAAACCAAATGATTTACTTGTCTGTAAGACTTACAGAATTGAACAGAATAGACCCATTAATTTATTCAAATATTACTAATTGACAGATGTCATATTAGTGTCCAATTCAATTTACACAATATGTTCGTGAAATAATTTTACTGAAAACATAATGACTATTTACTCAAATTAATATTAATCACTTTAGCAAATTACCATGGCTACCATTTAAAAATATAGCGATACGGTTAATCGACAACTGAATTTGTTATTTTTAGTTATAACTTAAACCATCTTAAGAGTATAAATAGTTAAATACTACCAGTCATAATGTTCTGCAAGAAACTTTTTGTATGAATTTATATGTATGTAAATGGTAAGTAATGGAATCGACGGAAGGTAGTAAATTTGTGTCGGTTATATCAGAATTTTTGCGTTGATTCTTTAATCCCTCATTGTTTCAAAAAGTTAGGTAACTAGTAATAATTCTATATTTTTAATTTTGTCGGTAGTAGTAAGGTCCTATTCATTACGTTCGAAAAGTAATTTTTCTGGATTCCGAGGCTATAAAATAGTATATTGTATAACTAGTGCTGAAAGTTGGATATTTCACACGAATGAGAAGTTTGAGCCATGAGCCGAAGGTAAGTGGTTCAATCACACGAGTGTGAAATACCCTTTCAGCACGTATTGTACACGATACTTTTCCGACGACCACAATTTGTTGAATTGACATAACTGTATATACATATTAAAACGGATTATGTTAACATCATTGCTATCAGAATTCACCAAAAATTATGTTAAAATCTGATAAATCAGTATCCAACCTTCTTAATCCGTGTAAATTCAGCAAATTATCTGTAACTGTCAAACTTTTAAATACAAATTTTTAGGTTAGTTCGCTCAGTTATCGCAGCGTGTGATCATATCACACAGTTACGGACGCATCTGATTGGCTAACGAGCTTTCATATCACCCGATATTGCTAGTGATGTGCAATGACCAACTTTCAGTAATAGTTTAGCGTGTGAATTTATTTACTTTTCGTAGTGGTCGTCGAAAAAATTATTTCCGATTCATTCATTTCCTACATCACCCAGTATAACTGTACTTTCTTGACATAACATACTATTACATACTGCAAAACAATAATTTCTTTATATAACAAAATTTGTGTAAGAAGCCACTCATAACCTACAATTTTTACATAGTACAATTCTAGGTAAAAATGTTATTCATGTTTATTAAACAAACACATTTCCCGTGAAAGCAAAGGTTATACTTTCTAATAATTGCCTAACACTTTGTATTTACAATGCCAGGAAAAGTCTTCATACATTTCGTAAAATTGCAGTTGATGTAAACATTTCCAGACGGTCGTCTTTGAACTGTCAATAAAATAAATCAACATTCAACGAGACAAATTCGCAATTAACGTCTCTTTCGTTAGACAGAGAAGTCAACCAATTTGCAGTAATTTGCACCATACCTTCACTCCTTCACATAAAAGTTCGTGCAAACAAATACGTCATCAGCCTACTATAAGTCAAAATAAATAATCTTTCAGATGTTTTTCCAAAGTGAAATATGAACCAAACAAAATTTACAACTTTGGTAAATGTTTTGTGAAAAATTGAGACCATTATTTAGTTTGTCACATGAATAAATATTAGCTTTAGAATATATGTTGTCATTTTGATAAAGAAAAACAGAAAACTTTTAAAAAATGTACCTGTTATGAATATGTCTACGTATACCGGGAGTTTTTTGTTTTTTTTATGGGCGCATATCATTATACTATAGTTGCATTTAAAATTATTGACAGCAAAACTGAACATAGGGAGTTGTGAATGTGACAAAAGTCACCAGATTGCAAAACATCGCTGAGTCAATGAATATTTGATAATCTCATAAAACGCCTAGGTGTTTTATATAAAAGACGGGTTTTACAATTTGATTACGGTATGACTAGCGAATGAAAGTTGACGTTTAAATTATTTTATAGATGTGGTTTGTTGAGAAGAATATAATTGTAGGAAATATTCAGGTATAAAATTTTTGCACGAACCCATTTAAATACTGGACTAGGAAAGCACAGAAATACATTACTATGTCTGGCTGAAAATAGATGGCCGACTAGGGCAACTGAATATCAAAACAGGGATGCGTTTAAAATATTTTAAACATTTATCGTTTATGTTGATTATAACAAAATATTTTGCACTTAAAATTATTTAGTTTGGCAATTCTATGAAATAGGATTACTTTTAATTTCATCTAATAGTAATTCCGACTCGAGGGTTGCATACACCTGAGACGAACGAACTAGAATTTGCGGTATTAAATTTTTTAAATACATCCCTGAATCCTGTTAAGGTTATTTTAAATGCCTCCTGGTATTGAGTACAATTCTAATCTTCTGTAACGGAATACATAAGGGTCAGTTTCCTTTCAAATCAAATATAGGGAAATGTTTTCAAAAGAAACCACATCTATTAAATAATCAACTTCTACTCGCTAGCCAGACTACGATATAGATATTACAAATTGATGCAAATATGTAAATTTTGTTTGTTTTCAAATATTTGTTATGATGATAATCGGATGATAATAACATGCCTTTTCTTCATGTTAATTTTTGTTACAAATACCCAATTCTTCATCTGACACGCGTAGGTATTGTTAAAATTTATTATTGTGTTGTACTATATTTTTTTTAATTTGTCATGAATATTACTGTTTGTATTGTATTTTTGTTCAATATCTGTATGTGACATTCATTGTTTTTGTTGAATAATAAAAAATATTTGTTTTTTATGTACCTACATATTAGGTAAGCTTCGTGTATCTTTTGTAAAAATTCAGTTGTTTGTACAAATTAATTTTCATTGTATTGTACTTTTCTATTATTCTCGGCATTATTCATTATGAAATATAAAATTGTTTTAGGTTAAATTTTATGTACGAGCCCAAACTCATATTAGTTGGACCGGTTAACATTTTCAACAAACAAATTAAAAAAAATGGTGATAAATTTTTACAAGTTTCTTTTGACTTGTTTCAAATATAGATTTTAAACTTACAAAAACTGAATTTATTATTCAAGTATTCCGCCATTTAATATTGGTGACATAGGCATTTAACTCGTAAAATATAGGTAACATTTTTTCAAATGACTTTGAAAATAGATTTTAATATCAAATATCCAGATAGATGCATTTCAGATTTCAGTATATTTGCTACTCCATTCTCTACGCTTTGCCTCTGAAATGTGAACTTGCATTTTCAAATGTATAGAGTTGCAATCAGATGTGCAACGTGAAAAAAGTTTATTGGATTTGTATAAGAACCTGCTTAAAAATATTCGACACTCGAACATGTCCGGTTCATTTTTTTGCGTACATTTAATCATTTAATTATATATATATATATATATATATATATATATATATATATATATATATATATATATATATATATATATATATATACAGGGTGTCTCACAACTCGCGCCCCAGACGAAACTGACACTTGCCGACGACAATAGGTTGCCAACAAATAGAAGAAAATAATTTGCGGCTGCTTGCATAACGGAGTTACAAGACTTTTAATCCACCAATCCTGGAAGGATATCATGAGGTGTGATGATATTATTACAAAATAAAACTGGTTGCTAGATTTTAAAAATACTACTAGTGAGTTACAAAATTTGTTTGACTTACTGTAATTTTGACACTTTAGAGTTAACTTTTCACTGTCAACAAATTTAATGATCCACAAGATTTCTATCCGGAAAACGTTCCGAATAGACTCGTGCTGCCTCTCTGGCGTTACGTCCACATTCTCCGAAAATTATAATCATTTCTAAGTAATCACCGGCTGAATACATGGTAAGAATTTGCCTTTTTTTATTCACCTTGCCAAATTTAATTTGACACTGACATTTTTCGAAAACTACAATCGCCCACACATTTTAAAGAAGATTTGATTTGCATAAAACCCTAGTAACGTAAAATTACGGCAAACACACGTTAAAGGTGTAGGTCTCTGATTGGTCAATTTTAAGACGTCTTTTCTCGAATATCTTTTGAGCTAGATTTTTTTCTTCGAAATTACACATCCTAGTGCATTCACGTGTTTCCTCATTCGCTCTGGGGCGCGAGTTGTGAGACAGCCTGTGTATTAGACAAGCTTATTAAAATACTCTTCGGCACTACGATTAGAAATATTTTAGTATGACTTGTTATATGCAATGCATGAACCGCTTTGTGGATCAGAATTAACTACTATATACAGTTGGCCAACTGTTCCCCACTTCTCCGCACCAGCTTTCTTTGGTGTCACGAACTGTAGTTGCATTGGTTTCGAAAAAAAAGCTCAGTTCTTAAAAATATTACGTTCGCATTGTTTTTTTAATATTTGATAGATGGAGAATAATAAATGATCCTACGACATAAATTACAAGAAAAATGATTACTTCTTTCATGTTAGTAAATATTTTCTGAATATTATTTTTATTGTACTAATGAGATTGAATTAAAATTTTAATAAGCTGCCAAATTATGTAAACCTACATATTATTATTGTGTCTTGATTGTTTTTTATTTGGTGTTTCTAGGCTACTGTAAATCCCATAATTTGTTGGGGGCATCAGTTCATTTAAATTTCAAATCCAATTTATAAAGTCTTCTCTAATAGACTAACCATAATTTAATTATCTCGAATTATATCAAGTCTATTTATAACTTGAGAGTTAATAGTTAATTGATTTATAATACAAGTTTTAATAACATTTTCATTAAGTTTTTTATCTGTTGATATTCACAGTGAACGTTCTGTATTTAATGTCTGGCCTGTTGCTCTAATGTTCTCCACTGACTTTTATCTAAAGCAATGAGGTCAGCAGCAAAAACTACAAAATCGGAGGATTAAGCTCGTTTTTCAAGAAAGTTACGTTTAGGTGAAAAACTCCTTCTATATATAGATCTTTCTGTTTTTACCGAGGTTTTTACTAATCCAAAGCACCTTGGCAATATTTTTTGCTTACTTTTTTAACTCAGACATTTATGGTCAGTTGCATGGGTTATTGGTTAAGTGAACAATATCGTATCGAAACGAATTGTCAAATGAGTTGTAAATATTGCTGTCAAAATTTCGATATGCACTTTTTTGTTAATCTGTATGGGCTTCCAAAATAAGAAAACGCTACTAGCGGCAGAATTCAGAACTAAACGTAATGTACATAATAGGGTATTCTCTCATATTTTTTTTATTTTTTTTTTTCTTAAAGAATATATACCGTGTGTCCCAAGCAAACCTTGACATAGGCGCGAGATTCTCGACGAGATTCTTGTGTTACACATTCTTATACAAAATATAATAATGGCAATAAAAGTATGTTGCCAGTTGCCACCTATATAATTTAAGAATGTCAAAATGTTTTTGCAGCATAAGCAAAAATATGTAATCGATTACTTAGAATGATTTTTCTTATAAATTTCATAAGTGGGGGTTTCCACAGTAATCAAAATAGTGAAAAATAACACTATTACACTAAAATATATCATAAAAAATTTCTAAAAACACTAATTAAATGGTTAAATATGTTTCCAATTTTTTAAAAATGAATGAAAACAATTTACTACGCTTGAAACGCTGCCAGCCAGTGACGTCACGGTCCGGATCGATTTTAGTTTCTATGTTATCCGGCAATATATGTGTGTGTGATGGGAGTAGTTTACAATATTCGATTTTACCTACATACATCAAATACATTCAATATCTTCCTATGTGATAATAGATGGCAGCACATTCAAATTAGAACATTATATTTAAAAAATATTGAAGGTTAGTAGATATTCTAAACTAGTTAAAATTGTGAATACAATACAATTATTATTGTTTGCCGTATGGTATATTGATAAAGTATTTTCTAAGGTATACGTATTTAATAGATTATTGTATTTCGTGGATTAAATATTTGTAAGGTATTTAGTAAATCTCCAACAGCGTATTCAAGGGATTACCAGAAGTTATGCCTTTGCCTATAGTTATTTACAACTTCAAACGGCCGAAAAAAAATATTTGTGGAAAAACCAGGATACAAATATTCCACGAATGAAAGCCTTAATATTACCCAGATGTTCAGTCGATGAGGGATTTGGAATTTTTGACTAAGGTTCGTAACAAACTAAATTATAAATTATGTATGCTAGTATACTTGAAACTTATTCCTTTGAAAAATATCTATTTTGTGTGTAAAAATATTTTTCTTTGTCATGTAATTTATTATTATTATTAATATAAAATTATCTATGATTGGTAGTATTTACAGGAGCGATTCGTTTAAACTATGAATAAACTAACAAATTCCCTTGCATTTTAATCATACCAATATATGATAATTAGTTTAAAATTTTTAGTAAATAATACTGGTCATATGTTTAGCCTTAAAGAACAAACACATGCCATGCCAAATGGCATAATTTTTACTAGAGTAAGCCTCAGTAATCCTATTTAACACGGAGAAACAGACAGATTCCTTGGCGTACTTAAAAATAATTTCTTCTTGCATTTTAAAGAATTATTTCCGCAAATAGGTACCATACAATATTTCACCACCATAATGTTTGTGTTTCTTTATTAAAACACACTTAACCAGATACAGTTGCAGTACAAACAGACACAATTTTTGAGTTGAATCACTATGTAACACAGATCACAAACAAACAGTTTGAATGTTTGAAATAAAACATTGTTTGGTGAAAACTCCCATCCCCACCTCTATGCGTTGTTCAAGAAAACTGTAATAGGAGAGTGTTAGTACACCATCAATTGACAGATGACGCTACTACTGACTCTAGAGCACAGACCATCATACACCATCTGTTAAGCATTGGCTACATTAGCCGGGCATTTACGCGCTGCCGGGGCGGTAAAAATGGCCGTTCAAACGAGTTGCAAAAAATACTGTTTTCAATAATTTTTTTACAGAAAACCTGTTATAATAAAAATGTTTTATTTATTCTAATAGATATAAGTTTTCATGAGGAATAACATATAAAAAAATAAAAAAATAGTGGAAACCCCTATTAAATACATTTTATTTCCCATCTTTTTCAAAACTTACTGAACATTTTCTCGAAAATCCATGAACCACTGATTGCACACCGCTGGTACTGTACAACTAGTACGTCACTATCACGTGACACAACAAAATCAAATTTTAAAAATTAATATCTCGCTTATTAAAAGGAATTTTTAACTCGGGTTTTCACAGGTACTCTTAGATAAACTTGTTCTTTAAGAAAAAAAATTAAAAAAAATATGCAAGAATACCCTATTATATTATTTTAATAAAATATACAAAATACTGTTAAAATTAGAAGAAATTCCATTTATTGTAGGTTTATGTCATGACATTTTCACTGTAAAAACTACTAAAAGTGAAAATAATTGTTTTATTTTACATAAAATATACAAATAATCACTAATATAAAAGGTAAGTTCCTGTTTCAATTAAAATTAATAAGCATTAATCTAAGAGAAATATAATTTATTAGAGTTTAATGTTGTGATGGAGTTTTTACCCACAAAAACGATTAAAAATAGGAAAACATGTACCGTTTATGGCTGTAAATCTACGGCACACAAAGAAACTAAGATTGCATCTTTGTCCTAAAATTAAAATAAAAAACCGAATATTCGCGGCGAGCAGCTCTTCACACATTCGATATTTGGCGAATGTTTGCTTGGGATTCGTCGAATACCGAATGTATGCTCCTGGCTTTACGGAAGCCAGCGAAAAGTGTACCTTCCTTAGGTCATGAGTTTGACATTTGTTGTTGTCAGCGCCGTCTCTTGATAATTTGGAAGCCCAAATTAATTAAAACTAATAAATTTTAGAAACTAAAATGTATATTTCCAATTTTCAAATCGCACAAAAGTGACCCTTTTTTGGTTCATTCTCTACGACAGCTTTGAGTGATGTGAGATGACGCCTGTTAAGTATCCTTTACTTTATAATATAAATATGTCGTCATTACTGAATTTTGCGATTAAAACTGCAGCAGAAAGTATATTTCGAGGTATACATCTGTTTTACTTTGTTACTTCAATTTATAAGTTAGATTAGACATACATTTCTTTGTTTGGTTATTTTCTATATTATTGAAAAACGAAAGGCTTGAAAGTAGTACGAATTTAGAATAGAGTAGATGTGTAAGTGAGACAGGTGGAGAGAGATAACAATGCTGACGTAGATAAATTAAGTAATTTGCTAATTTGTTATTAAGGTGGAGGACCCCTTTGTCGAAATTACGATGTGAAAAGATGAAACATTTTTCTGGACGTTTTACACTTTATAGTGAATTATATGTTGAACTTGAAATTCGAGTTTTATTTTATTTTCTGATAAACTTCGACAGTAAACACCAAAACGAATGACACAGTAGACTGAGTTGCATAAATTCTAGCTAAGCTAGACTATCTATGTCCCTACCTTAAACCTCAATTATAACAAATTTTTTAGACTCGTTATGACTTCAAAGCTAAGTAAACCACATGCAGAGCCCTCTACCAAAGAATGCCGTTAACCCATTAGTGAAGCGGTCTTTTGTTTATTATTAATGTTTTAATAATATAAATC
Organism: Harpalus rubripes; assembly: GCA_963082715.1. Taxonomy (NCBI): domain Eukaryota; kingdom Metazoa; phylum Arthropoda; class Insecta; order Coleoptera; family Carabidae; genus Harpalus; species Harpalus rubripes. Next base: position 14,213,781 of record OY720451.1, read on the forward strand.
TATTTATTAGAGTTAAAAAAAACATATTCACGTAAAAAAATATTTTTTTTGGATTGCCAGATTTTCCAAAAAAGCATGTTCATTTAAATGGACTCTGCACAGCGGGCATTTGAGAAAACCTTTTGTGTTCATTGTTATTATGCGGTCGAGCATTCTAGAGCTCTCTGGAAGTTAATGGCAGCTGTATAAAAGGGACGCAGCTATGCTCGGGAGTTAGTTATACATAGGGAGAGTCATAGAGACATTTACATGGAGTGTTAGAAAGTAAAGTGTGAGAAGCACAGCAGTTTCGTAGTGAGCGTATGCAGTTTGTGTCGAGTGGAGGACTCGGGAAGTTACTGGTTAATGGAGGATTATACAGATGTATATTTTCGGGCTGCCATCTATTGGTATTTTCCTTGTACTACACTTGTGACTCATTTCACTCCGTTGCTAGATTACAAACAAATCGCTGTCATGGTGACAATTGCAAGATGGTGCCAAGTATCAAGCGAGTGTATGGTCTTTGCAACAGTGACTCCCGCTATAATTATAAAGAATACATGACAAATGTGAAATTATTTAAGTTTCCACAGCCGTCCGAAGACATTGAATCACCTGTAAAACTCAAATGTCAAAACACAAGTGACAGAAGACATAACTTTAAAAATGGCGTGGTTTGTTTGCAATCCGATCTTCCATCTCAACTTCTACATCGTCGCATTCTTTCTTGCGTGTGACGTCAAAATCATAACCCTCTATTGGGATAGCTGTGGATGTGAATATTCGGTAGTGTTGACGAGTATTGGGAAGCTATAGTGTACAAGGACAGTAAAGGCGAGTCGGGAAGTTACTGGTATACCGGGATAACTGTGTAACTGAATACTCAATAGCATTGTGGAGGTCGGTAGGCGGACAGTTGAACGTGATATAATTAAACAGTGATATAAATAGGCGAAATAAATAATTAGTAAGATTGTATAAATAAGTAGTCGTGTTAATTGTTAAATAAATAAATAGTAGTGTTACTGCGTTAATTATATAAACGCGCCTGTGATACAGACTGGGCTCGACCAGCACCTGAAAAATGACCAAGAGATTGATTCAGACGCTACAAGCTTGTGATACATTGCGAGTGTTTTTCCAATAGGTACGTTATTAGATATTGTTTCACCGATTTTTGTTATTTTAGATAGTTTTATAAAAACAAGTTTAGAAAATAATCCTGTTTTAAAAGTGTAAAAAATTCACTATTAATTATAAAAAGTAGTTAAACACCTATTCTGATATTTAGTGACTGCGTATATTATTCCTAGTTGTTATTCTTTTTTTTAAAGTTACAAAAAAAGAAAATTAAATTGTTTTTAACATCTTCTAAATATAGATATCATCTTTTACAAAACACTATTTTTTACCTGAATATAATGAAGCACATTGTCAGTTTGTTTGTGTATTTTCTTCGAAGCTCGACAACGTCATTGTAGGTGTTTTGTTGTTTTTGATCGTTGATGATGCAGCTCGTTATTGGAAAAGATATCAAAGATATTTTTGAAAAACTTTCTTGTCTAGTTTATATTTAGATTCGTTTTCTCAATGGGATGTATATAGCAGGTATTCCACCTGTTCTTTAACAGCAGCATTTACATCTTGTTTTTATTGTCTCCGTTGTCAACATATGCTATTAAAAGACTTTCATTTTACAGTGCAGACGCAGTTTGTGTTTTACTTTTTATTTATGATACCTTGCTTGTTATTGTACGAGATAAATTGAAAATATTTTTGAAACTGCATTTAAATTTTATATTTAGATTTCTTTTCTTAATGGAGCGTGAAATATGAATTCCACTAGGTTCTTGACATTTTTACTTTTTATGTAAACAGCAGAGGTTGACAACATGTATAGGTACATTGACAAGAAGTTTTTTGTGCCTCTGTATGGTAAGCGCAGATAAGAGTGCAGTAACTAAAAGATTGATTTACCCATTAGAACTCGTAAATTTTAGTTCTAAAATTAAGCACACAAATTAGAAGAAAAGAAAAATTATTTTTGTCGACCAGTGGTTCTCAAAATACGGGACCTAACTTTTTTTATTTTAAATGAGAACATATATTTATATTATTAGCTCATTCGTTAGAGAATTTAATTCTCAATTCAGTTTTATAATATTTTTATACTCTTCATAACAATTTTTTGAGAAAAATGCATGCAAAGTTTTATATTAATTTGATTAAAATATTGCTATAATAAGAGTGCCACGAATGGAAAAAATGAATACATGATACTGACTTACAAACTCGTGCTCATAATTCTTGATGATGTTTCTTCCCTAATTAATATTTACTTTACTACCATATAATTGATGCAATAACAACACACCTGAAACTCCGATTTTCCCTAGAAAGCCAAGAACTAGCAATAGCCGTAGATATAGATCATTATACCACTTTTGCAATAAATAAAGATATTTTGAAAGCTGAAATTACTATTCTAAAGAACATGAGGAGCTGTACTTAATCAAGGTTCATTTGGTAATTATTTCAAACTTTATAAAATTACACTCATTCTACCTATATACACAGAAACTTGTGGAAGATTATTCTCTGTTATGTGGAGAATTAAAAACTGGCTGAGCACTACTATGACAAAAAAAGCTTTACTAATTTAGTAGTAGGTAGATAAGTATTGAATACTGAAAATGAACTTAAAAAAATAATAATAATAAATAATACTTAAGATATTTTGCAAGAATTTATTCTTTTGAATGGAGACAGAAAATTAGCTTCGCGTCGTGTTCTAAACTTCCTTTCACAAAGTAAAATGTCACTTTTAACACTTATATCATAACTATTTTGTTACTTTAAATAATATTTTATGTTTTTCTTTATAAATTAATCAAATAAATACTTTTTACTTCCTTGTACGAAGTAAAGGAAGTATTGTAATCGCGAAAAATTTCGGTTTTGAGATTTCAACGGAAATATCCATTTTGACCATCCCTGAATCCATTCTGACTAATTTCGTCGTGACGTCTGTACGTACGTACGTACGTATCTCGCATAACTCAAAAACGGTAAGCCGTAGAAAGTTGAAATTTTGTATTTAGGACTTCTATAACATCTAGTTGTAAGCACCTCCCTTTTTGGTCATTACATAATTTCCAGAAATGGTACTTTATTTGAAGCCTATAATAGATTTTAATGAAAAACTATATTAAAATATAATCCAAAACGTTTCAAATTTGGTATATAAGACTTTTATTTCAATTGGAATAACATAGTAGATTTTGGTTAAAACAGGCTAACCGGAAGTGATATATTACCTGAAGTTGTTAACAGTTTTTCTTGAATAAAATGGTTTCATTTTGATTTTAGAAATAAATGCTACAAATAAGAGTTTTAGAGAATTAAATTCTACGTGTAGCACATCAAGTATTATTAAATTAGCCCTTTGTATAAGCGAAATATGTAAATATAAAACTTATATACTTTTTGGTTTTTTAGATGTTAATGTCAAATTACGTCAAACACGTGCAATTTTATAATTGGGTCTATACTTCATCTTCATATTGGTCTTGCGTACAAGGAAGTCGTGTGGTGTCCACATCAGATTTTTTTATTTTGTACACCAACTTTTTTTTCATTTTAAGGTAAGGGACTTTAGCACCCCCTAATTTTAAAGTCTAACTTCGCCTATTCAAAAATTGTTTATTAATTTATATTAGTGTAAACAAAAGCTTTCTTATAAATTATTTTACAGATTATAGAAATTCGATTCCATTCTCGAGATATAGAGTGATAAAGGAGTGGCCGTTTTTAGAAAAAAAGTGGAGGACCGTATTGACTATTCTTAACTACGCGAAATAACTATATCTATTACTTTGTTCGTACTGTTAATAGTAATTGCATACGATATTTGAACCCACGACTTCTATCTCACTCATAATGCTAATATTGGGTTACCACTGCTCACTGCTCGTTTTAATTATAAATGCAGAGACAAAATTTAAATTCCTATTCGTGAACGACTTTCGCAAACACCAGAAATGAATTTACATTTGCTTCCTCCTAAATGGATGGTAATTAATATGTACCAATTTGACCTTCGTTTTAATATAGCACCAAACTTTTATTGAATAAAATCACAAATGGAAATGATATCCTATGCAGAGAATTTGTTTTTTTTCTCCTCCAAATAATAATTAACATTTTAATGACAGTTTCCTGCTTGGTTGAAAATGAAACACTAAATTTTAATTAAACCCATTAATATGTCAGTGTAAAACAAGTATATGAATGGCACGGATGTCGAGTAATTAAAAGAAATAAGTAGGAGATTTTAAAACTGTAAATGAGAATAATTATTTTCTTTAATATACGCACTATCAACTACATCAACATTTTTTATAAAGTTGTATAAGATTTTTGTATTTTATTAATAATTATTTATAATAGTACTTATTAAGCGGAAAGATCAGTACAGGACAGTAATTTCCATGAACGGGTAAAATGTCTATTCACGATGGTTAGTGATATGTGCGTTTCTAACCTACCAAACCAGGGATCCGATTCTTGAAATTTTTCGTATAAGTAAATGGGAAAAATGTACATACGAACTGCATATTGGTATTTTTGAATCGGCATCGTGTGGTCGTACGCGACAATCACTTGAAAGTATCATTCGCACACGAAACTGTGTCAGTCACTGTCAGTTGTGTTTGGTGTATCAGTACTTTGTACAACCGATCAGTACTTTACTCAGATCACATCCATAAAATGATATTTTTAAACAATTACGTAATTCCGTGCACGACATAAATCACACGAATTTTATCGCGTGCGGAAAATTTCGCATGATTTCAAGAATCGGGTGCTCAATTATTGTCTGTATAAACCATATTATTTATTATAGCGCCTCTGTCGGCAGATTTATGAAATGAAAAAAGCGTGCCAGGGTGACAAACTCCAATTAAGTTGGCAATAGTAACTTTTTTTCTCTTTACTATTCTTAGGAAAAAAAGGAAAAGATATTCATGTTTACCTCTCACTAAGAGAGGTATTGTATTTATGTTAAAAATCGCATATCCAGATTTTAGTGAATAAGCACGTTTTAAGGTCCCTAGAATCCGATTATAACATTTTTACGATGATGTCCGTATGTGTGTGTGGATGTTGGATTCACGATTTCTCAAATACTATAAGACTTAAGACATTTTTAACTACGGATTCCTCAATCTAACAATAATGGGAAGAGTTGATTAAGTTTGGGTAACAATTGGACGACCGGAAGTAGTAGTTACAAGAAAAAAATCATCTAAATATTATTTATCGAAAATTTATGTAAATACTTATATTCAAGAACGTTAAATTCTTGATTCGATAAATATAAATTCATTATTATATCTTCTATAGATTTAGAGATAAAGAAATGCATATAAAATAATTTGATGTAAAAAATCTCAGATCAAACTACTACAAGGCAAGAAATTCAAATGTTTGTAATTGGCACATAAATGTCACTGTCAAAAATATTTGTATGCCACTGTCAAAAATATTTGTTCATTATTATGAAGATGATGAAAATAAAAAAAAAGTCAACAACGCAAAAGAATATACGTAAAAAAGAATATAAAAGGAATTTGCGAAAAAATGACGAATATAAAGAAAAAGAAAGTAGAAAAAGAAAATTTCAGGATATTGAATATAAAGAAAATATATGTATTGTACATAATTTATATTAAAATATCCCATAGATTTTGCAAATATATATGAGAATTACTTTGTAGTGAGACATGAATATATGTATTTGTATTTAAAAATATTTTTTGTTTTATGCGTACAACCAGGTAAAATATCTGGCGAGAGGTTATGTGCTGGTCACATCAGATTTTTAATTAATGTGTTCAAGTCATAATGCGGGAAGCAACAATAGTAAACAGGCATAATTAAAAAAAGTATATATTTCGTACTTCACAAAAGAATCACAACAACAAAACATTAGTTTGAGGTTGTCGGTCAGTGACAAAAGAGTAAATAGGCGCTTAAATTTTTTAAATTTTAATATTTATTTTATTGATTATTTATATATTATAAGGACAGAATCCAGTACTAAACATGAAATGAAATTTGCAAGAAAAAATTATCGTTCATTTACGTCTACATAAAATAATATTTTGCTTTAAAAATACAATTTTTCCCATAAGATAACACTGGTTTAATTTCCGCTGTACTCGCAAGCATACGATTGGTGCATTCTGAGCATGCGCATTGAGATAGTAATATGGTCTATTATCTCAAGCTCATATAATTTTGATAATTGTTGCAGTTTAACTGTTTGAAACAAATGAACCTACACAAAGTTTTTTTTGGGACACCGATCGATCACCACCAAAAAGTGTTATGGTTGACTCCGATGATTTGTGTAACTGAGTCAATTCAAATTTCTGTTACATCCTGTGTATTGAAACATCTTCAAATTAAGGAAAAAATATTAATTATTAAAAGTTATTCTTTAACTATTGTAAATTAAAGTTCAAATGTTAATAACACTATAAAATTATAAGTATTTTCCTTATTTTTATCTTTTTCGCAGAAAAAGTCATAAAATAAATCTACATTTTTATGTTTACTTTGGTGTTATTTAATAGTGTGTAGGATTATGGAATTTAAAATATGTTTAGATGATATCAAAACTTTATTTTTATCACGAGTTAACTTTTTTCTTTTTACAAATTTTGCAAATAGTATAATAAAAATATCAAAGATACGATCTAATAGACTCTAAGAAACAGACTATATAATTACAGATATATAATAGCATAAAAGAAAAATAAGATTTGTAAATTGTTTTGAAATATTAAAAAATAATATATATGTGGCCCCTGTAAGCTTTCGTAGTGAATAGCCGTAAATAGATAGTAGTTTTTAATGAATTATAAATCTGGAAACTAAATACGTTGAATCTTTTTTTGCAATAAAACTTAATATTATATATTTGTTATTAACTAAAAAAAATTTACTATTTACATGTAAAATATAACCATTACTTATATTATTATTTATTGCAATGAAATAAAACGCAAATTATATTGCATATATTAATACGAAATGCATATATAAATAACAGTATATTTATGAATGTTTATAGCAAACAGTACTATCGTGACATCAGATCCAGCATACATAAAATTTTAATAAAAATAGTGAACTAAAAGTAAATAAATAAAACATGAAGTATTGTGAAGAATTGTTATTATATATAAACGATTCAATTTTCTTTTCCAAACTTCAAGCGAGACTTCAAGTAGGTATATATTTTTAAATAAATATCTGCATAAATTTATAAAGTCTTCATGCTCGTAATGTTATTTCATAGTCAAAGTCAAGATACATAAAACATTTATAAAAGGCAAAACTAAAGGACGACCCATTTTGAAGAATTCTACACAAATGTTAACAATTAACAAATACATGAAATCTAGTCATACAGCATTTATTCTTACAAAACCGACGTATCTTTATACATTTCGAGATACATTAACTCTGAAGATGGTATAAGTGTATACTGAAACGTCAGTTATGCAAAAATAAATCCTGATCATTATTTGTTAATGCTTAATCGACACCACAGTGACAGTCAAAAAATTTACACACATTTATAATGCTCGTAATTTAATTGTTATACTTAATTGAAATTTTAAAGAAAAGATGAACTAAAAGAAGAATGTATCTAGGAAAATTCTGTAAAAATATATCATTACTTTCTATGTATATTAATATTTAAATGAAAATATTTGCATATTATGTATAAGTTACATGCTCAAACATATGTTACGTAGTTAAGACATAATTAAAATAAAAAAAACTTTCATAAAAGGAAACTAGATGAAAAATAAAATATGTTTCCAGAAGAATTTTACAAAAAAAGGATTGACATTCTTGTATGTCTAGACCTCTTATCCGGAGATGTAAGACGTAAATGAGAAACTATTCCCGGTCTAAACATCTCGGGCGGCTCACGACATTGGGTAAATATTTAATTCGCTCTATTTTTCGTATGTTTCCGTAGGTCAAATATCGACTAATTTATATTTTTGCTGGTAGTGCTACCGATACCTTATTACTGACTACCACAATATGTTTTGCAGTAGGTACAGACAATTCTTTTTGAAAATTCATTGCATAATTCTGCAAAAAAATTCCTGCAACTTACAAAATTCCTGTCCCGAAAAATTATTTTATTGAAATCACTAGAGTGCACAAAAATAGTCATATTCAGAAATCAGCACTAAAGTAATCCATTATACGACAATCTCGTACAAATGCAGTGTTGCCATGTTGCCAACCATGTGATAATTATTGTACATGTAAGATAATTTGGGCAGATGTACGATGTAATAGTAAATTTGTATTTAAAATGACAAAAAATATATGCAACTAAATAATTCCGATGAAGATGTTTGCGATAGAACACATCATTTTCAGTCTTCTTTACAATAACTTCAATGTTCGAGATTAGCAACATTGTTTGTCAGACTGACAGATGTGTACCTATAATCTAAAAATAAATATTCCCTTCATTTTCACAATTTTTCGATTTCAAATAAAATTTAATATGCATCTCGGCATTGAAGTTCCTTTTTATCACGGGTTTATATGGTTTATTTTCGTAACAGAAAGTAAAACTTTATTGCCTTGACAAATAACTATACAATATTATATTTCTCATTTTATTAATATTTTTCACTTATTCAGCGCTAAAAGACATATTAAAATTAATTGAATTGAATGAAGTATGAAATTTTGAAAATTAAATTAGGAAATTAGCAAAGAATATAAACAAATTATAACCTATATTTGTTTTTTTTGTTTGTTTATTATGTGCAAAAATTAAATATGAAAATTTCGATAATTACAGCTTAATAGTGCTGGCCAAAGAATTAGAACAAAAGGACAAATAAATGTAAATTTTTTATTTATCTTTAGTTTTTTGAATAATTTGTTAACAAAGGTTGTCTAAATAAAAAACGATTAACCGTCAAAATGTAAAAATTATTTGTAAAAAGAGTAAATAAGACAGCACTAATGTATCAGATTCATAGATCGTAAGAGAAATTTAGAATTTACTACTTTAGATTAAAAACTGAGTATAGGTCTGTATGTATTTTATAAAGTTTAATGTTAGTTCTTGACAAATCACTTTGAAATCTTGTTATGAATTCAACTATGTATAATTAATTCTAAGATAAAAACTTACTCTGGTGGAGAATTTACCTGTTGAATTCTTTAGGGCGAAGAATTTCATAATTATTTTCTTTGTCACACCAACATTAAACATTTTACTTTAGTTTCTTGTACTTAGTTTCCTTTATTTATAAATTTTTCAAATGTATATCACAGTAACTTTTATAATTTATGAAGTTTTGTAATTCTTATCTCTAATAAACAATGATAATAAAAATTTCCATTTAATATTCGGTTGTTTGCATTTTTGACTTTCACATTTTGTTGATAAAGGTTATGCCATATGCATATTTTTCATAATCCGTTTAGAAAAATAAGTAAATTAATCATTTCTATAAATGATATTTAAATTATATACGTTAAATTTAAGTTAAAATAATATGTGGCATTGAAATGTTAATTTCCGTTCGTGATAATGATAACCAATTTATAGATCTTGCATAACATTAGGAAACATGTTCATAAATAAGAATTTCAAAATATGTAAACAAATATATCTATTACTAACAATGAGTTAATAGGTTGTATATTTGAAATAAATTGTGAGAAATTGTCAGCCATCGGGATTCGAACCCGAGACAGCTATCTTGCCGGGATAATGCTCTACCAACTAAGCTATTGGCTGTTCTCCTCTCGATGGCTGAGCAATCTTTCACTTTTAATGTCATATAATTGCTGATGATTTATTAATCGTCACATGATTGGATGTGGGGTTGCCAAGCTACCACTGCCTTTAAACATCTAGTGACGAGTCATAATTTAGTCAAGGCCCTACCAGACCAAATTCTAATATTAACAATGAGTTAACAGTTTGTATATTTGCAATAAATTGTGAAAAATTGTCAGCCATCGGGATTCGAATCCTCGTTCAAACCCGAGGCACCTATCTTGCCGGGATAGTGCTCTACCAACTAAGCTATTGGCTACTCTCCTCTAGATGGCTGAACAGTCTTTCACTTTTAAGGTCGGATAACTGCTGAGGATTTATTAATCGTCACATGATTATAGATGTGGGGTTGCCAAGCTACCACTGCCTTTAAACATCTGCATAAATATATCTATGTTTCACTGAACATAATTTTAGATTTATTTCATTATGTATTCAAATGTCTAATATTAAACTTTTGGTTAAATTAATAATAAAAATAATAATAAGAGCTAGTCTAGCATAAACTACTCTGAACTTGACAGTGTAAACGAGCCCGCAAAGGATAATGTACCGTGATGATATATTTATTTTATTCATAAACAATTGTCAGAGAAAAAAGTATGCTGGTTAACTGCTCGCTAATCAGCCTTATACTACGGTCTTATGTTTCTTAGACCTAATTTTGTTGTCTGACGATTATATTATAAAGTATCAGTACTCATAACAAAAATAATAATTCGCAAAGGTGAGAGTTTCATTATTTTATATAATGTATGAAGTAATAATTTTCCATTAATAGATTTGTACTTTCTGCTTGAAAAGTGATACATTCAAGGTTTGTATAATTATAGAAATAATGAGTAAATTGCATCTTTAATATTTTATTATAACAAGCCCAATTAATTGTGTAATTCAATTAGAAGCATAAATCTCTGAATATTCAGAATACATAACATGTCTGGTCTAGTTATTCATAATTATCCAATTTTCATGTCTGGCTTGAAAATTTCAGCTAAGCGGAAATGTCTCGTGAGAAAATGACCTTACAAATTTTCTTTGTGCAATTAGAAAGCAGTTGCATTAGCATTATTCTTACATCTGCATACTTATTTATTTATTTATGGTTTTTCTACAAAGATGGTATTTAGTATTATAATAATAGGTTCTTTCTATTTATGTCACTGCGCTCAGTAAGTACTTCTCATGGTTTCTAAATGCTTCCTATATTTCAAAATGAAGGAACTTATTATTATTACAATGACATTAAATATGAACCTACTTTACTGGTTCACTTTTTACCGTATTTACTTTAATAATATATTTTAAAGGTATCGACAGTTTTTTTTACAAATTTAAAATATTTACATACATATGTACCTATGTATACAGGGTGTAATTATACTTCGGGAAAAAAATGAAAGGGCATATATACGAGCCCTAACCACTATATGTTCGGGCGATAAGCAATCAATAGAATTTGGTCGGTAATTTTTTATTTTTATTTATTTATTATTTTTGATTATTGTATTATGCTTCTTCTCATTTGAACGTTTTATTCAGACTTATTTAAAGTAACAAATATCTTAAATTAATTTGTATTAAACACAAATTGAAATACTACTGAACAATCAAACGGACAGAAAAAAATCCAACAGTTATTTTTAATACGGCGTAACATCCCCTTTAGCCTTAATTACTGCTTTTATCCTCAATGGCATTGTTGATATAAGCTCCTGATAATCTTCTGTAGAAAATGAGTCCCAAATTTCATGAATTTTAGCACGAAGATTCGGAATAGTGCGCTGAGGATCATTTCTCAGACGTTGTTTAATTTTATGCCACACAGTCCCGCTTCTTGTTGCTTCTTGATGATGTCCCCAATCGTTGATTTTGGTATTTCAAGGTCAGAAGCAATTTGCGACATCGACATGCTTTCATTATGTTTTTTAACAATTAATTCGCGTATTTTTATAAGTTGCTAATCCACGAACCATGATTATTGTAGAAAATGTCAAAACCAACAGACAAAAATTATTAATGACAGTTTTTTTCTTCCTGCGCCTACTATCACTAATTTTACCATCCATATTGTTAACATTACCGAGGCGTCCGAACATTTAGTGGTCTAGAAATATATCAGACCGATAAAATTGTTTTTTAATTCAAATTTAAAATTCGTAAACATTAAAATAACGGGGTAGAAAATATAGTAATTTGATCCGCCTAACAAATAAAAGTAGCCAGAACCGAAACAAATTTATGTATATAATAAAAATAGATTATTTATTAAAAAAATCTGCCCGTCCGAACATATAGTGGTTAGGGCTTGTACTACCCGACGTACTGATCTTGGAACAAAAAGAATTTTTCAAAAATTCGTAAAATTAAGGGTGGTTTACTCACAGTGGACATTTTTAGGGCCACTGGAATAGCGTACTTTATTGAAAGAAGTGTTAAATAAAATTAATTATCAAAGTAACATTACGTAATGTTCGTTCAATTTAGAGATAATGATAGTTTTGAATACACAATAATTTCAAATATCAATGCATTGTATTTAATTTTAAGATAATTTTCTAAATTACTAAACACGTACCTGATGACTCTAAAGGTGCATTCACAAATGAAAATTAGGTTTATGGTTTTTATTTAGGTTTAAGTAAGACATTCATAAATGTAAGTTTAAATTGCCTGATAATTAGTTTTGATATGCACAGACATCTATGTAAATGCTTCAAAAACAAGATTAAAATATTGGTAGAGCAGTACTCAACAAGACACCTGTGCGCCGTGAAACTATCATTCGCTTGGCATTATTGGTTATATTTCAACAATTAAGTTCTTCTTGCATTTATTTAAAAAGCCGAATCCACCAAGCGGATACTAAATAAAGATGGGTGTATATATCTATATCATTTCATAGACTCGTTCTCATTGGTGAAGTTTGTGACGTCAAACTAAATCATAAACCAAAAGTTTGGGCCTTGCAATGTTTAGCATTATGATTTGAATTTAGAGACTCTAAATTCTGAAGTGTGAATGGAGTCATTACATAATATGCGACCAAAGTCTTTAAATCTAAAGTATAAATCGTAAAACTGAACCTAAATTTCATTTGTGAACGCACCTTAAGTACGATAATTACAAATATTGTTCAAAAATTGCACCATTCATTGCTACACACATTGCACCACGTTGAACAAACGATGTTACTGCTACTGTTCATATATTAATAGATCAACTTATTTGTATGACTATCTAATATGGATCATAAAGAATGTATAAGGCAATATGAAGCTGCAATATTTTATTCGAATATTGATGCATGATTCGTAAAATATAACTGTGAGAAATATAGCAAACAAACATAAAATTATAAACTTCCAAGAACATGCTGCAATAAATATTTTTGTTGGAGTACACTAGACACAAATTACTAAAACAAACCGACAAATTTTTATGCACTCAAAATGTTAATAACCCAACATTATTTGTTTATGTAAACAATACTTAGAATTTACTGAAAATTGTAAATTTTGTTTGTCTCATTTCAATTTGAATCAATATCACCTTCCATGAAAATAGTGTATTAATTTAAAAGGATACTAACTAGCAGATATCGATTTCTAATAACAAATAAATTATTATCGCCGGTTTAAAATACTATCTCTTTGGTGTTTTATCTGCAGTCACGAATGTTCTACTAGGTTTTCGATCAGTTATATTTGTCACGAAACTACAATTCTTCATCGTCTTGTAAAGTACGACAAACATTGTATTTATAGCCTTATACAATCCCATATTTTTTCGAATAGGACTTCGTTTTATGAAGACATATTTTCTTATGCAGGGTGTTATTTAACAAAGTGTACAACGTTTCCGATGATAGAACTAACCACATACACAGAAAAACTGTCAATAATTTTTGTTATAAGAATATAGTATAAGAACTGGAGCCCCATAATACTGACCAATGGGCCCGTCCAAGTCTTCGACTTTTTAGAAAATACATGTTGCATATTAATTTTGAATATAAATAAATAAAAACGAAATAAAAATTGCTATATATTTTGTATTTTTATACCTAAAATAATGTAATTAAAGTTTTTAGCGTAAAATGATCGCCATGTTGTGACGTCTGTGTCATTACAGTCGTTCAGTTACCCTGCGAAAATGTCGCTATACAGTGGACCATGCATATTTTGCTCATGAATTCGCGATTGGCTTTACACATGCTCTGACATACACATATTTAATATATCCGAGTAATTTTTTATTAAGATCAAAAGAAAATTTACTTAATAAATAAATTTATATTATAATTTGTTTTAATTATTGTAATCTCAATACTTGTCATTGTTGTAATCATTTAGTAAATAGGAATGTAAATGTTGGATTACTTTTTATTATGAACTATGCTCTGATTATTGTAATCAATACTGTCATTGTTGTATTTAATTGTAAATAGAAAATAGTTTAAATACTATTTGAATTATAATAATGGCACTTGGTGAGTATAATTACCTGCAATATTATATTAAAGGAAGTCTTAAAGTCACATTAATTAAAGCGAATGATTAACCTGATTATGAAAACGACCAAAAATTATTAATTTTACTTCCCTGATTTTTACTTATGTATAATATGTTCTATAGAAGTTTTACGTAAATTAACATTTAACACTCCTATACCTATTCATGTAAGTAAATCAAACAAATATATAGTTTGAAATGATAATTACCATTAGCTCTAAAGATTTTTGATCACAGTTTGTAATGGATACGTATTTTTATTCTTGCAACATTTATTATTTATTATATTACCATTATTAATGGTAACGTATGTCGGTTCTCTCTACTTATGACGGAGTGATGCTAACGTCACAACTTTCGCGCCAAAATTTTAATAATTATTTTAGGTGTTATTAAGCATAATTTTGACTTGGAACTGCGGTCTACAGGGATAAACATTAGCAAAATCAATGGAACTATAAATTTTAATTATAAATACTGTCAATAATTGTCTTAAAACTACATACTGCAAATTAAATTATTCTTTGTGAAATGCAAGGAGCAGTCCGAATTTATTAATCAGTTTAGAGCTTTCCAAGATATTTAAATTTCTTTTCCATACGTTCAATCGATCAAGTTTTTCTTGTTTGCCAAAAATTATGGAATATTATTTGAATTTTTGTTGCACTCGTACACCCTTTAATACTGTAGATACTTTTTGATTTAAATTATGTAAATTTTCTTTAATTAGCTTATTTGTCGAACATTTGCAAAATAAATTATCCAATCAAAACGTGAAAACTTATTTTTTCTGGTAAACAAAACGATGGATCTTGACGTTTACATACTTGACATGTCTTACTGGCCGCCATTAATTTAATTCCATAAAATTCCGCTGGTGTCGTATTCTATTCAGCGGGTTCCAATATCGAATCGCCAGTTTTGTATGTAAAAATAAATGCTGTATGACAGATTTCGAGTATTTATTAACATTTAATGTACACCAAGCCGAGAAATTAACTCACATTCAAAGTTCGGAAGGTCTATGGAACGAAGGAAAATGTCAAAAAAGTGAAAGATTTGAATTAACAGAACGAATGATTAAAACCAAGGTCAGTATTTATCAGATGTCACTTCAGGACCACTCAAATTATTATAGAAAGTGAAATATATGGGGTCATCTTCGTTAAATTTTAAATAAGGTCTTCAACTTACATTCGTGAAATAAAATAACGAGGTAGTAATTTAATTAACAATCATTAATTACGTTTTTGAATCTACATAATTCAGATTGCTACATCCATCAATAAGTAATCAATATAATAATTTAGTTAGGTTTAAGTTTATTTATTTTAATTGTGGTAAATATTTCATAATCATATACATGTCCATCAATAATTATTTTATCCTTGAGAAAATTTCCAGCCGATGTTTCGATCTACAATGAGATTTTGCAGTATTTTTTTCTCAAATTCCATAGAATTTATTGCCTATTTTCTAAATCCATTGACGATAAAGATACCCTAATTATTCTTCAACTTTGTAAGAATTTGACTTTGATAATTTATAATGATCTACACAGAAAGTATTTTATTTATAGAATACAAAGAACATAAAGAACTTCTTATTGTCTTGGTATTATAATCAAATTTAGGCACAAGAAAAGTTTATTAATGATGCTATCATGAATGAAGAAACTGTTTTTCCAACATAATTTTTACAAAAACTAATAATCTGGTTTAACTTTTTATGTGATGTTTACTACAATAGAGTAGGTACATAAATATTTAAAAGAAATGACATAAAATAATTGATGTTAAAATGAGCTTTAGTCATAAAAGAATTTTTGATGACGTTTTGTAATTTAGTATTAGTAATCTATATATCTAGGGCTTGTAAACAAGCTGTCGCCGTTTACCCTTTCTGTAACACGAGGGGTGTGGAACTAGATGATGATACTACTCTGATGACTGGTGGACGCTTGGATGGGTGGCGACCACGACTTCGTGACAAAGGAACTTCTTGAGAAGGAAGAACACACATACACTTTTACACTTTAACTTTACACTGATGAACACAACGGACATTTACGGACATGGACATTACTTGTTATTTAATTACTAATCTTTATTTACATGATTATTAATTAACACTAAGCCTAACATACACAACTAATAATTTACATTCTGTAACCCAGCGGACGAGCATCGCCCCAAAACTAAAAGACACTACATTCCGTCAACTAACGTCTTCCCGACGCGACAATACTGATTTCCGACTCTTACATGTTAACTCTCCCGAGTATCTAATCCGACTATCTTTAAAACTAAACGCTATCTTCAGGACAGGATTATCTTAGGGGTACTGGGTGCATAGGCTAGGGCATCCAAAGCACGCACGTATACATAATAATTTCCAGACTTAATTATCAACAAATAAATATCGTGACTGTCATAATACGATAAGAATTTCTAAACTGAATTTTGACATTTATAACTTAAACAGATAAACAGAGTTAAAATATGAATATTGAAACTATAATTTAGAAAAGTTCATAAAAAGTTATTTATCTATTACTGCTCTTACCCTCGCCTTGTCACATTTCCAAACGGACTCACCGAGCTGCAGTGTTTTACCGGTTGAATTTCAACCATTGCTACATTTTATTTAAGATGTAGTATAAGTGGCCAGTGTATAGCATCAGAGTGTGATAAATACAAGTATAGTTGGAGGAAGGAATCTATGAAACCTATTATAGAATCGGCCAAGTGCCTGTGATAAAGTTTTATGGGACTTGTGGTAAGGATTACTAGAGCCAGGTAGAATTTCTATCCTAGACTGTATCGCCAATTTGCGTTCAAGACATTTCCTAATTATATACTTTTAAATCTGTATTAAAATAATAATGAGTTTTAATTGCACTTCTTTATTTATTTCTACTATATATACTATTTATTATAATGTGTAATTTTTTGTTATATGTAATTTTTTTTAATCTGACTTCACGGTACTGTGTATGTACTCTGTACTAAATCTCTATTTTATTATATCTTGTTTTTTTTATACGTACATATTTTTTCCCAGTTGATAAACTAAAATTTTGTTTTATTGTCTTATTTATTATATAGATGGGGTCTCGTGGCCGCGTACCTGAGTCAGGTCGCGAATCTGGGGAACCGGGTTCAATCCCGACCGACACCAAATATTTCCAGTTTTAAATGGCACAAAATTGACCCCTCTGCACTCTCCACGCCAGCAATGAGTGCCCGTGAGCACATCTAGCAATGGGAAATAAGTCGTGATGATATATTTATTTATTTATTATTTATTATATAGTTTCAATTTACAAAATTTATACAAAAATTGAGTATGATTTTTTTTTTTAATACGGACTATTTCTTACCCTAAAATTGATGGATTCAAATTCGAATAATTTATGAGTCCTGGCCGCAAAGAAGCCCATCCCTCCATAAAAGGTTGTAAACCCTGCATAAGTCAGATTCATAGATTCCTTCTTCCAACTATAGCTGTATTTATTTTTTACGACAAATCACACAATGTCGGTCAATGGGAATCGAACTCACGGAACATGGTTCCGGTGACTTCACTGCGAGCTACGAAATGTGCGTTAATCCGCTCGGTCACCAAGCGAACATTTTTTTAAAAATTTCATATTTAGTAGGTACATATAAAAATTCTTGCAACAGTCCTTTTGCTGTGTCAAGGATTGCTTGGGACATCGGTATTTTATCCATGTGGATATACAAGGTGCACCACAAAAGTAATGAGAATCTTTTTTTTTTTTGCTCCGCTAGGGCTTGCGTCGAGTCGGCTAAGTGGAGATATGGGAAGGGGGATCTAAGATATAAGGGTTCCAACCCTTGCCAGTTGTATGCTAACCCTTAAATGTAGCAATTGTTAGAAGAACCACAGTCGTGACAAAATTTGGAAAGACTGCTAATGTGTCTTCAAAAAATACACGCCGCGTAAGCAGAATATAGGACGAGCAGGAAAACCGAAAACGTGCGTTACTGAAAGAAAGAGTGTTAGGAATAAGTGTAGACCCCTTTTGTAGTTCTAGATTTATCGGAAATGAGTTGGGAATACATCACAGCATCATGCATAATTTGGTTACGCAATATAGAATTTTTAATATTATTTAAACAAAATCGTATTTTTTAACTTTATTTATTAATCCAGTATAATATTTCTATTATTCTCATAACTAACGATGTTTTATCAAATCAAATTGTCAGAAACTGCAAACGGGTTATTTACTTACGTTGTGACAGATAAAACGTCACGCATTTATTTTTTGTTCAATTCCAGAGCTGTCGATATTTTCAACTTAATTTTCGACATTTTCATATTTAATTTCTGTCGTTACAAAGCATCTAACGATAATTCTGTTTTCTGATTTAGATGCAGAATTTTATGCCCTAAAACTTTTATTTGAAGCGTTTTGACTTAAAATAATTAGGCGAGCGGGAAACTCCAAAAAATTGATTTCCCATGTTAATCTCCTATATGTACACCTTTAAGACAGACACACGGTATATATATATATGTTTACTGTAAAGTTGAATAACAGAATACAATTTTCAAGAGTTGCAAGTATCGTCCGCTTGAGAGATTCACGTTAATTTTAGTCGCCAATACTTATACAATATAATGTGCTACTTTTACGTATATACCTCGGTATGTACATAAATATAATAAATATTGTTATTTTGCAAAAAACTATCAAATTTATAATAAGTTACGGAGTTATGCTAATGCAATACCGTTATTATCGACAGAAATTAATGTATACCTGTCTGCTAAAAATAAATTTTATCGTGTTTACAATATAGAACCACTTTTCTAAATTTATGTTCGAAAAATTGTGGCTCCGTATAAATAAACAAATTATTAAATAATGTATGCAAATCTTTAAAAATATATTTCCATTTTTATCGTTCACCTATAATTTGGAGTCTGGATCCACACCATCAATATATTTGCAATTTAAATAAGAAGAAATTTATTTAAAAAATTGGTAGAAATAATGCGTTGGAAATTATGAATTAATAATGGAGTAAATATGTACGAGTACATGCTGCACAGCGTACAAGAGACCGTGAAATGTTATCGCGTAGTCAAGTCGAACATGAGTTTGCATGGAGCAAATAAATTGCTCCGCTTGTCTCAAATTGCTTTAATTTTATCAATCAACTTGTCGGTTAATCGATTACTAGACTGTTTTTCCGCGTAAGACCCGGCAGTGCGTCACAGGGCCGTAACAGATCAATTTAAACATTTCAAAGCATGTAATTTTAATTTTACATTGCGTTTTTTAGCAAATGAAGCATAATCAAAAAAATAGATAAAATTTCTATTGTTCTTTATATACAGCGTGATTTTTTTCAAGGTGTACATAGGAGATTAACATGGGAAATCAATTTATTGCAAACCGTTGCTCCCCATTTTAACTTACGGCAATGGTTGTGATGTCAATACAAAGATAAAAAATTACTCCATCCGAAAATACCAAATACTGTGATAAGGCCAGGGTAAGAGTAATAACAGATAAATAACTTTTTATAAACTTTTCTAAATTATAGTTTCAATGATAATATTTTAACTCTGTTTATCTATATAAATGTCAAAATTCAGTTTAGAAATTCTTATCGTAATATGATAGCCACATTTATTTGTTGATCATTAAGTCTAGAAAGTATTATGTATACGTGCGTGACTTTGAATGCCCTAGCCTATGCACCCCTAAGATAATCCTGTCCTGAAGATTTGTTTTGAGGAGTCTAGATGAGTTCGTCGCGTCGTGAAGACGTTTTACGGAACATGTCGTGTTTTTGGTTTTGGGTGTTGACTCATTGCCAGCCTAATGTGTAACAATGTAATTCGTTTAATCTTTAGTTTAATTGTTAATAATATTTAATTTAATCACTAGTTAATAATAAGTTATAATAATAATAATGTAAATAAAACTTTACTTAGTTAATCAGTAAATCCCAAGTATTTGTCCGTGTCCGTAGTGTTCATCAAATGGAAAGTGTACGTGTGTATGTGTTCTTCCTTATCAAGTCGTGGACGCCAGTTAGAGTCAGTGTGTCATCGCAAACAGTAAGAAGCAGTATTAGTAGCCATCAGCAGCTTAGGATGATTCATTTTCCTATTAATAGCAACTTACAATATAATTAGTTAGGTACATTTCCCTATAATAATTTCTTTAATGTATTGTTAGAAAACACTCAAACACCACTATATCTGAATATTGTTTATTCACTATCACAGTCGCTAGCTTACAAGTAAAGGTACTATAACTGGTCTGACTCCCCAAATACCACTCTTTTATTAACATGATTTATGTAATACCTACTAATTAATCAATTATTTATTTATAATTATCTACAAATATCTTACAGTATATTTTATATTAAAAACATTTTAGTCAAAAATTGTTAAAGATCAGAAATAAAAAAAAAATATAATAAATACGTGAATACGTCTAATGCCTGGAAATACAGTGGCCTTTTATTTCTGAATAACTCTGCCTGTACTGATGTCCACGATATTAATTTCAAAATACTTAATGCAGTCTTTGATGTAATTTTGCCAATTCTAACCCATATTTTTAACAAATGTATTGAAGAACGTAGTTTCCCAGACACTTTTAAAGTTACAAACGTTCGACCATTATTCAAACAAGGAGATTCCAGTCAGTTAAATAACTATAGACCCATCTCAATCATTCCCTTATTTTCTAAGTTATTTGAAAAAATTCTTAAAAATAAATTGAATTTTTATTTTGAATCAAATAATTTATTTGATGAGAGACAATATGGTTTCCGAAATAATAAATCCACCACTACAGCTGTCATGCGTATCGTGGATGACATTGTCGAGAACATGGAGAGAGGTTGTTACACATCACTCACCTTATGTGACGTCTAAGTCTTTCGACTGCGTCTCCCATGAAAGATTATTGTTGAAACTTGAAAATTATGGTGTAACTGGAACTCCGCTTGCGCTACTTAAATCTTATTTAGAAAATCGTGAACAAAGTGTGTATAAAGATAATAATAGTTCAGATTTCAAGCTAACATGGAATGCCACAAGGGTCCATCTTAGGGCCCCTTTTATTTATTATACACATAAATGATTTTCCAATGAACATGAATCCTATAGAAACTATTTTGTTTTCAGAATTAAATAGCAAATTAGCGGAGCCCTGATTCATGCGAAACTATCTAAAATTAAATAGTGATAAAATACAATCTTTAACAATCTTCGTTCTCGACTTTGAGTAAAGGCAAATCTATTAATATTAATATTGACGATAGATTAGCTTGGGTCAAACAAGTTGATGAATTATTACCTAAGCTGGCAAGAATTGCTATCGTTTCAAGACATTTAAAAAAATTATCTAAATATTGAAATTCTAAAAATGACTTAGTTTGCACTATTCCATTCGTAGATATTATGGGCGTTAATTGTAGAGATCATAGTAAACTTCATTTCACACTTTTAGGAATAATGCCTCTACCTTGTCTGTTCATTTGTGCTACTCTTTTAGAAATTCGAAATAAATGTAATTTTCCGACTACATTGAAGCATCATGGTTACAGCACTAGAAATTCGAATCTGTTGAAAGTTCCCAAATTTAGATTAAGTAAATCAAGGAATAATTGTCTGAATCTGAACTTGTACAATTTTACCTGAATCAATTAAGAATCTGTCATATAAAATTTTTAAATCAAAAATTAAAATTTATCTTCCGAAGAACTGTTTCTATTCAGTAGATGAATATTTTCAACAAACTAAAGATTCTTTACCGTCTGTACTATTTAATTAAGTACTCTGCTTAATATATATTTATTATATTAATTTATTACCATGCATTTGTTTATGTGTGTATATACGTGTTGATATTTGTGTTTTTATAATGACTTGCTGGAAACATCTTTTGTAACGTAGTTAAAAATATATGAAATAATACATCTGACAAACGTCATTCGTTCGCGTTGTCAAAGGTTTATTTGCCTGCGTTCGTCAAATGTAGACCGTCGATTGCGGAGCGAATGGTTGTAACGCGAACGAACGTTTTCCATCGGCTGTCGGTAAAAATAAAAAGATCAAAAGAAAATGTTAACCACGAATGTCTGGAAAGATTGCTATGTGTAAGTATTTCCAGTCATTCATCAGATGTGTCATTCTACCCAGAAACTTTTCGGATGTCTGCGCACGAGCAACAATGATAGCAACGCAAACGAATGCGAACGAATGGCAGCGTTTATCAGATGTATTTCAGGTTACACATTCTTTAAGGGTAAAAGGGTGTCATGACGACTACTTTATAATCACCAGAAATTACTACTAATTTTATGATTAAACATTTAACAAATATGAAGGTAAAATTACATACGAGATGCAGATATATTTTTAAAGAATGTAACATTGCTAATGACTGTTTAATATTTTGAAAAACAAAGCAATTATATTAATAATTATTTATAAATAAACAAAATACGTAATGTAGGAAATGAATAAATAAAAATTATAAAAAATCTAAAATTTATGAAGTAATCAATGTAAATAATTTGTTTTGCGTCTGATATTTTTTACTTTTTATCTAATAAAGTACGCACTTGTATTATAAAAAAAAAACATAACCCATAATTGTAATAATGATGACTTGCTGGCTGAATGTTTTATGCGTTAGGTTATTGTGAATATAAAAATATTGGAAGCGTAAAAGTCAAAATATTCATATTACATTGTGGTCGCAAGCTGTTCGTCGTTTTATAGCCAGATTGTAAAATAATAAAGTCAACGAAGATTTAACAATCAGGCTGCGTTTTACAAAAGTCTATGCAGGGTCGTGCGATTGGAGCAAAGCAGCAATCGCTTCAGGCGCCTTTTGTGAAAAGGCACCCCCTGATATAAATATATTGAATTGATTATTTTTTAACGTTTCTTAAAACCAATGAAATGCTTCAATTTTTTTTCTCGTGTCTGCGTTTTAACCAATCCTGTCATTATTATACTGACAATATAATAAACTCCGTAGCTTTTGTTTTTATTGGCAAAGGTCAGGTAGTTATCAATACATAAGTAAAATGAACGAAAAAGATCGATTTAGTGCCGTTTCTGATCATGAAATAAACCAAAAATTATATATTCCTATGCTCTGTTCCTTTAAAGTCATTCAGTAGATGGCACTGGCAACAGCGCAAATCTGAAGTAACCGAAATTACATTGGGCAAACTTGTCGCTTGTCTCTAATTTCAGCCAATCAGAGAGGTCAAAACTATAATACCCTATGCTCCGCAATACTGAATGGCTTACATGGAACAAGGTATAGAAGTAGAAGAACCATAATTATAACAGTAGATGGTATTACAATAGCATGACAGTCTGATTCCGTTATTTGAAACAAATTTGTGGATCAAACATCAAACTGTGATTGTACAATCAGTCCTTAGGGCGCCCAATTGAATAGTTTATGTGCTCCAGGCGCCAAAATACCACCGCACGCCCCTTAGTCTGCGTTTTATAAAAAGAGGAATTTTACAATATGACTAAGATGTATGGGGTCTCGTGGCCTCGAGCGTGAGTGTCAGGTCTCGAATTTGGGAACCGGGTTCGATCCCGACCAACGGCAAATATTTCCAAATTTCCAGCAATAAGTGCCCGTGAGGTCATGTGTCTGGTAAGCGCCCTCACGGTGCAAATATTTTATCATTACCGATATCTGTGTCCAAAGCAGATTGGCACACCCAGCAATGGATATATTTATTTTTATTTTTTATATACAGAATATTTTTCAACTTTAAGAAAAACTTTAAGAGCATATAGTGGTACAGACCAAAATGGGTAAAAAAAATTATCAGCATCTTCAATAGTTAATATAAGTTTCATGAGGTTTACCTTTGCTTAGTGATGTGCAAATTTCGGAAATTTATTTTTTTGAAAGATTCACTGAAAATTTTATTGTAAGTTTCACAAAATGTTTCGCTACGAATTTCAATGAAAGTTTCATTTAAATTTCAAGAAACTTAACATTTGTCAGTTGATTTCAAATATTTGGATCTCAAATAAACTAATTTCAAAAGGAAAAAAACTTAAAAAAATTATTATTCAAAATTTAATATAAAAATGTATTTAAATTAAACTATTTAAAATAGAAAGTATGTTATTGTCTTTTGTATTTGTATTTATAATATATTATATTATATACAAAATGGCCTCATTCTCGGAAGCAGTTGAAGAGCAGACCTATGTTGATTTAGTTTTTTTACTCATTTTGGTCAGTACAAAAGTCCTTAAAGTTTTTACCTGAAGTTGAAAAACATCCTGTGTACATGAAAATGAGCACGGACCATTAATAAAATATACTTTGAAAATGAAACTCATACTTTCTGCTCGGAAAATGAAATTCGCTGGACGTAAAGCTTTGACGTAATTTAATGTCAGTCCACTCATTACTGGTCGCAATTATATCATTAATAATTCTAACTGTATTCACAACACAATGTGAAATCTTTTCCTGATTGACTAACTAAACAGTTAAATGGCAATAACTTGCACATCGGTAAACGCTTTCAGAATATCAGATAGAGGTTAGTTTCTTCTTCTTACGTAGTAATGTGTCATAAGAATATAATTAAACATTTGAATTGGTGCAGTCCACCTCATGCATTTGACATCTGTTCCTACACAATAAAAATAATTTCTTCCTAATGTTCTTAAAATAAGACGGACACTCATTTAAAATAAATTAAGAATAATGTACGAGTATTTTCAACATTACTGTCGCTTAGCAACAAAAGATTAAGAAAATGTTTTATTAAATACACACAAAAGGAAAAAATAATAAATAATAATTGTACATAAAACGCAAATGCATCATTAAAATAAGGAAATACATAATTTGAAATTTGAATTATTGTATAGTATTTATATATTTTTTTCATTATTTTTTATGAAATATGAATGTAATGCTTTATATTTTGATTAAAAACATAAATATTATGTTCAAAACTGGAATATTTATATTTTTTCCCCAAATAAAGTCCCGCTAGAATTATTGAGAATAAATGATTGTTCATTTTTTTAGAATTTCAAATTTCCTTTAAACAATAATACACTTCACCATTCTTTTCCTCCACTTCTTAAAAGTTTCCAAACAATCTTGTTTTGGAATTTTTTCAAAACAAGTATCTGGGAGACTTTAAAACTGCCAAATTATCTTTTGGCAGGGTTGGCCTGATTTAATTCATTTGTTTTAAATCACAATTTAAATTATGATTTCAATCAACTGATTTAAAAGAAAAATACTTGGTTTAAATCAATTTTTATAAAATAATAAATTTTTTGTCGAAAAATCAATTGTTTTGCAAATTATTTTAGATAGGTACCTTACAAGCAAAGTTAACAAAAAGAAAATTGTACTATGGTAATGCAATATAATATATATACATATATGTATATACCGGTTGTCTACTTTTTTATGGATCATAAGAAATACAATGGAAAATTTTTCATATATTTGTAAATTTTGATCTATTAATTTTAGAAGCAAAGTGTAAATACAAAACATGTTCAGAATTAAATACTGTATTAAATGAGCCTAATTTTTTTGATATAATAGGTTCTTGTCTCGTGGCCGCGTGCTTGAGTGTCTGGTCGCGAATATGGGGAACCGGGTTCGATCCCGACCGACGCCAAATATTTCGAATTTTAAATGGCACAAAATTGGTGCACTCTCCACGCCAGTAATGAGTGCCCGTGAGATGACGCCTGGTAAACGCCCGCACGGTACAAATATGTCATCATCATTACCGATATCTGCCTACAAAGCAGATTGGCACACCCAGCAATGGGTAATATGCCGTGATGATATATTTATTTATTTATTTGTCAGGAGATAAACGTAAAATAAAATATCCGTTTTAAGCTTTTTACAGAGAACCATGCAAGACATTTTTTGACCCGTTTTATTTAGGTAGGCATGGTTTTAAGTTTAAACAGGGGCGCGTGGACGCGTTATATACTATGTATAAGCAAAAATTTAAATGCATTCTTTGGGTTTTATTACAGATTTCGTTTTCGTTTATGAAATACAATATTTATATTGCTTTTAAAACAATTAAAAAGTGCAATAACATCAACAGGTCTTTAAAAATAAAATAAAATCATGATTTAATTGATTTTTGTAAAAATTATTAATTATTTTCTCAATGTAAGATTTAACGAGAAACTAAAATTCTGCTTTTAATTTCATAAAAGAATTGCTGACTCCATTTTAATGAAGTAATCTTTTCTCAACTTATGTGGTCGCTGAATTATATAAATTTTAGGAATTACTATTTATATAAAAATTATATGACACGCTTTTATGTCATATGGTGTACGTAATTTCCGGAATTATTGAGATTTAAACCAGTTATATTTTTAGTTCTAATAATTTGTACCGACATCTACATATTTCAACAAGCGAGATTAATTTGCTTGCACTAATTACTAAACTTTATTAACTACTCAAAATGCTTGAAATATCAATATAAATTGTTTTACTTCTACTATTTAATTTTAGAAAAATAATCTCATAACTTTTTTTACATTCTAATTATCAGAAATAAACAAATTAAGTCATGTGCTTGAACATAATTTATATTATTGCCCAAAGTCTAAGGTTAATATTTCACACGCAATTTCGAAATATGATATTCTAATTATCTAGTTGATTGTCCATTTCCTTCTAAATTTTATAGATATCATATAACTTCAATCGATTCCAATATTTATTCTAGTTGAAGTTTGTTTTAGAAGAATCATTAATCGCATGGAAATTATTCATCAAACACAAATCATTTTGAAATGATAATTTTATACAATATAAACGTTATTTAAGTCAACAAAAGTATTGATTAAATTTTTGAATATTTTACTGAAACACATAAGATACGTAACTAATAAAGTTACAATTTATGATTTCGTTCTAAAATTTGTAAACATTTTCTAATTCTTGTGTTGAATATAATCAAAAATTGACAGTTGCCAGAATAGTAATACAGACCTACCTATAACAGTTCCTACTTTCTATTGGCCTATACAGGTTGGTTACTGTGTTTCTGGATCTGGACGATTTATGCCCGATTGCACTAACGTAACTTAAAAAATAAGCTCGGCTTAAATTGCCAATATTGCATCGAAATGAAATGTCAAATGAATTAAAATATATTGCTGTCAAAATTTCAATTTTTTTTGTTTAAACCTAGCTTAAAATTTAAGCCTTGTTGATACAACTGGCCATTAGAGATGTGTAAAACTAGTTTTGTACAAAATATTTTTTTTCGTGCCTGTTTTGGGTACGCAAAATCCAATTTTGCGCTCTAGTGCGCAAAGTGCGATTTTGTGCACTGCTATATTACTATGCGCACGGCCTGCTCGCAGTGTTAAGAAATGAACCACTCGCAAAACCGGCACTCAAGAACTCACTTTTTGGGCAAGCTGGACAAAAAATATTATGTGTATCACGAGTTCAAAATGACATTACCGCTCTCGCAATATTAAAGCTCTCAGCTGCGCTTCGAGCTTCAAACTTTATATTCGTGCGACAATGTAGCATTTTGCACCCTTAGTACACAAATAACTATTTTGTAACAAGTGCGGAATATTAGTGATTCTGATAATAAAATTTAAAAATTCATATCTTGCTGAAATTAAATAAGAAAAGAAACCAAAATTTTAGATTTATAAATATAAATGTTTCAAAAAACAAAATATTAAAAATTGATTAGAATACTGTTTTTATGAGAACAAAACAAAAATCTTGTTCTAATTATTTCCCGCAATAGTACTGGAATATGCTATTTTCTGCACTCATTTTGAATTTGAGATCACTAATTTCCCGCATGATTTTATAAAATAGTTATTTATGATATGTGTTAAAAGTGACATTGCCAACAAAATAAAATCACTTTTAACACGTATATCATACACTATTTTTTCTACAAACACTTTTTTAATTTAAATTTGCATGTCTAATAATTTTTTGACATTCACTTTTAACACTAGTGTCAAAAATAACAATGATCTGTCACTTTTAACACTGATGTCATAAAATTACATTTTTAACGCTAAAAACAAACATTAAAAAACCCACTTTTAATAGATTTGTAGAAAAAATTGTTTTATAATAACCCATTTAATAATAACCCATTTTATTTGGCAAAGTTCAGCTACAGCTGGTCTTACACTTAACCTTATAACAAATTTTATATATATTGTAACCAACTTAATATAGGATAGCATTATAATAATAATAACAATAATAATAACAATTATAACAACATTACAGTGTAACAGTGATAAAGTTTATATAGCAAATGTAATATGAAAATCAATATTAATTAACATGACTTAAAAACAAAAAAGTAAAAGTGAAACAGATGTATGTAAATTTAACAATAATCATAATCCATCTATTCGTCAAATAATATGCAATATGTTTGCAAATAACATTTTTCTTAGTTTAGATGAGAAAATAGAGGTGTTAGCAATTTTTAAATTATCTGGCAATTGATTATATATACTAGGTTCTACACAAGAGAAGGATCGTTTGAATAGTTCTGTTCGATATTTAGGTTTATGTAATTTTGAATTTGTTCTTAGATTCCGACAGTGCTGCGTACCTCGAAATATTAATTTCTGATGCAAGTATGATGGAATTTTAGTGACAATGGTTTTGTGTAAAATAATTTTATAAAACAAACATTATTTTCCAATCATATGTTATTATTTTTCTTCTGTAAACAATTTATTAATTTATTCTCTTTATCAGAACAGCACTTCATACAATGAAATTGTTTTGGACACCGATAAATGCTTTAATTTCAGCTCTGCAAAGTGTCCAGATTAAAATACTACAATGTAAAATATAAAAATACGCAGAGTATCACGTTGGCTAGTATCATTTACATTGCCAGTGTCTCCTATACATGATTAGAAGATCAATTAATATAATTTGGATTTATTACTTTGTTGCTTGCTTAAAAGTACACATGACGCAGAGTTTAACGAATTGAAAACATATCGGAGTATTGTTTTATAGAAACAATAACCTTGAAGAGACGAAAATTGAATATTGATTCTGATAATGCAATTTTTTTCAGGTTTAGTTTTACACAAAGAATATAAATTTTCGCGAAATATCCTATTTATGTTTTTTGTTCAGAAATCAATTGGTTTCGCTTATAATGCTTTTCTTCCTAGTTCTTGTTTCTTGTTTTCTTTGTTTTCTAAGTTACATAGAATGATATAATTGAAAAAGTTACATGTTACAGTTGTATCGTATAGCCTACTAAATTGATTTGGGAAAATTTATGTGCGATATAAATTTAACTTATTTTCTAAATCAGATTTTAAAGTATGTTTTTCTTTACTCAAAATAGTGGATCAAGTAATATTTATTTTAACAGCTAGGGTAGATAATGTAATTTAATTTTAATTTAAATTAAAGAAAGTAAATTAAAAACTTTGACAATTTGTGTTAATAAACAACTTCATTTGTGCAATTATCGTTATCTGAAAGATCTATTCTTGAAAGAGAATCACAACTTTTATAAATTTTATGTTTGTGCTTAAATAATAGTTTATTTTATAAGTCATTTTCTTATTTTTTTAAATCCGATATCTTCTTGTTTAAAAATAACTACATATTAATAAGTTTTGTTTTTCTAAAATTGTGACAAATTTCAGTAAAATTTTAAAGGTTCCTGTGTTACGCACGAAGAAAAAACAGTTGAATATAATACAGGGTATTTCCTTTAAAACAACCAGCGCTTTTTTGGGCGAACTAACAACTTTAGAGAAAAATGTTTTATACCAAAAATGATCAAGAATAAGGAGATAATGTATCAATAGTAACAAACCGAATATTTAACCAGTGGTTCTCAAACGGTAGAACAAAATTATATTTTTTTAAATGTCACCCTATATAATTTTTTAGTCCTTTGAATAGAATATTATTTTCTGATTTCAATGATATAAATATAGCATAGGGTTGTATAACAATTATTTCGAGAAAAGTGGTATTAAAAACTAAAAATAATGTAATAAAAAATGGGGTTACTACTAGCGTAACTAGGCAACAGACAATACCTGTGTATTGCATAGTCTATTGTAATATTATAACATTTTTAATACCATTTTTCTCGAAATAATTGTTATACAACCCTATACCATATTTATATCGTTGAAATCAGAAAAAAATTCTCTATCTAATGAGCTAAAAAATTATATAGGATACCATTTAAAAAAATATAATTTTGTTCTGCCGTTTGAGAACCACTGGTCGAATTTTCGCTATGTTATTATTAATAAATTAGCCCCTTACTCTTGATCATTTCTTGTATATAACATTTTTTTCTAAAGTCATTAGTTCGCCCAAAAAAGCGCTGGTTGTTTTAAAGGAAACACCCTGTATGGTATACCTAGTTAAAGCTTAAAATGTTATACTTAAAATAAATGAGTTAAAAAAAATTGTTTAGAACTGAAGAAATAGAAATGGAAATTCTGATTGAGCAAACAGTAGTATATTTCAAGTTTTGATAGAAAATCATACCAAACTGGTTTTTGGAAATCTAAAATATTTTTAATTTTATAAATATGTTTGTCTGTTTTAAAATTTGTAGAAAGAACATTTCTACATCATGGTTTTTTCCTTATTTTTATCACTGGGGAAATTGTGTATAAATTATGTAGATATTACGAATAATTGTTGTAATTTTATTTTCATGTTCTGTTAGAGAACATTGAATTGAACTTAATTGTACTTTGTTGTCTTTGTTAATTTTAATATGAATTTACGATTTGTTATTGGTACAGTAAATACATAAACAAGAATTTCTATTGTTTTAAAACGTAAAAGAGTATAACATTTTTAAATTGAATTGGCTGATATTTCAGCTTTACTATAAAAACTAAATGATTCAACTAAAAAATATACCATTTTTGAAAACTATGGGCTTTTCTCTTTTCAATAATCCGTCCAATATTCCGGGGAGAGCTATAAAGAAGGACATTTCCGGGAAAATCCGGATGGTCTGATCGTCTGTCATCCTGCCTTAATCCGGAATTGATTACCAATAATACACTGAATAACTCATGTCTTGCAAGTGCTTACATTCGAGTAGGTCCCGTAGGTTAATTTACAAACCTTTAAATATTTATCCAGAGTTGCATGAGTTAAAATGGGAATTATTAAATTAAAGCTTTTCTAAAATTGTATATTTTCAAAATATTTGTAAGTATGTTGTTATTAAACTGTTTTTACCTCCCGCTGCCCTTGGTAAGGGAGATATAGGGATCGTGCTAAAAATCGCATATCGAGATTTTGGTAAATGAGAACGTTTTAGGGTCCCTAGAATCCATTTTTATCATTTTCACAGTGAAGTCTGTGTGTATGTGTGTTTATGTATTTATGTGTGGATCCTCCACTCTAACTCAAATACTATCATTCAGAAAACTTTGAAACCTTGTATTTAGAACTTTTTCTGTAATGGAAAGAGTCCAATATATGTATATAATCCCAGATCCTACGCTATAATCAAACAAAACGCAATTATTCAAATGTATGTAACTGACAGATAAATGTCACTATCAAAGAACTAATCATTTCAAAGTAATATCAGTAACGTTTTAAAAAGAACAAAATAAATAGAATAATAGAAAAGGAATTCAATACAGTTTCCAGCATAAGTAAATATGTAGGTATTTAGATTAATAAAAATTAACGATTCCCAAAATTGTTTAACTAATCCTCATTTTTGGATTAGTGAATTCTATTCTATCCCGGTATTTAAAATTTAATCATTTTATTTATTATAGCTCCGGTGACTCAATGGTTAGAACAACGCCTCATGTCATGAGTGCCCCCGGGATACTGGGTTCGAATCCCACTAAGGCATGGATGTGTGTGAATGTGAACCCACTCTGTAATTGGGATTTAATCCTGTCGAGGGGTTTAAATAAGCTAGTTACTTGGATTAGATTAGACTATATTTTAAATTTTAAGAAATAAACTGTGAAAATTAGAGTAAAATTCGCTAATCCAAAAATAAGGATTGACTTAATCGTTTTTGTGACTCGGGCTGTAATGGCGGGAGGTATCGTGTTGGCCACACCAGATTTTTTTTATTATTATTTTATTTATTAAAAAAAAAATTAGTGTACTTCGACTATACTATTAATCACGAAAGATGACTATTCAAGGTAATTTGTTCGAAGAAAGAATACACATCAATTTACAGCAATAGCTTAGCAACATTTTGTATTAGAGAGAGAAAGATGCAATGAAGTTATCTGCAAGTAATATTATACAATGGATTTTTACAATTATTTTACATTTAAATGTGTTTAAAGATATCTATATATTTACAGTATTTTATGGTGTTGTTTAGGTCCGTGATTTTGTAGTGATGTATTACTAGATGTCCAACAGTTATTTGTGTATTACATATGTTGCATTTTTCGCGTTCTGTCTTTTGTAGGATGTATTTGTGTGTGAGATGCAGTCTGGTAATTTTGATTTGGTCATTTCTATATGGTAGATTTATCCCCTTGTCATTGTCGTTTTTTAGTGTTCTGAGTTTATTGTTTGTGATTCTTTTCCATGTGTTGTTTCAGTGATGTCTGACTTGGCTTTTAATTTTTTGTAGAAAGTCTTTGATTGTGATGGGATTTTTTTGTATTTTTTCTGATATAGCGTTTGCTGCTCTCTCATTTCTTTCAATTCCGGTATGGGGTGGTGTCCACATAAGTGAGAAGTTGTTATTCTGTTTTATTTTGTGTATTTTGTCTTGGATTTTTTTGATTGTTGGTTGCGTGGTGTATGTTTTCATTACTTTCTTTATGATGCTAAGTGATTCTGTGACAATTATATATTTTTTGTTTGATTCTTGTAGTTTCTACATTTCGGTGACTGCTGTTATAGTATACTGTGGGCGTGGGCTTTTGCAGTGTAAATTGATGTGTCGCGTTTGGTAGGTGTAATTTTATTTCTGTCCTGTTCATGATTACTGATGTGTCGTTTTGTTGAAGTTTGTGAGTTCGAGTATATAGTTGACTTCTTTTTTTTCCACGGCGGTGTTTTATCGTCGTATTGTTTTTCTAGACTAGGAAAGGTCAGGCTGAATATATCAGGATTCTATTTTTTTGTGGGAGAGGGGTATGGTTCAGGACTATTTGTTGGTTAGGATTGTGTCTAAATATGTATTTGTAGGCCGGGTTGTTGGGGTGTTCGGCTAATTTTGTTATGTAGGAGAGCGTAAAGCTGCGTCAAGAGCTACTGAATTATAAATTACAATTAGTAATTAAAATAGTAATCGGTTGAAGCGTCTTAAAACTACCGGTTTAAAATCTGAAATAGCGTTTAGAATTAGCACTTAGTGGAAATGACATCTATTGAAAAATCGATGAAGCAATCTATATAAATAAAAAAATTAAAAGATATTTATTAAACAATTGTAAATAGAGTAGTATTTGTTGTACGAACACTATAATTGACGGATAAAAATATTTCGATTGACAATATTTTCTATTGTGATAAAAATAAGGTTAGAAATGAAAGACATTCTGTAAAAAGTGACAAGTATAGGTACATGTGATTCTTCGCCTTTCTATATATTCTTATTTATTACAATATCCTGCATCATATATTACATTTAAAACAGATTATATGCGCTATGCCGTTTGGCGTTTCTGACAGAAAGAGACAAGATGATATATCTGTCGCACTAATTGTAAGTGAAAAGTTTGGGGTTTGTATACTTACCACTTATCACTTACACTTAACGTCTTAATTTTGTCGCTGTGAACGCTAGCGTTGTTTGCCATAAGTCAAAGTGCATGTATTAATTGTAAGTGATAATTTGAATTTATGATTCGGTAGCTCTGAACGCAGCTTAAGTTAGTATCGGCGATGTTCGAGTGACCTAATTTTGGATTCAGACGTCAAGATTATAGCAGGGCTGGTTCGAAATGCACCTATTGAGAGTCAATGGCAGTACTCTGGATGGGATGATACTGTTTAATTATTATATAGTATTTAATTTAAAAAGTGAAATTAATAGATACCTATTTATACACCAAGTGAGTTGAGATAATGTTTACCTATATTCATGCAAGAAAGTTTAACCACGAGCCCAAGGGCGAGCGGGTAGTTTCTTCGGGTGAATAAACATTCTTTATCCAACACCTTTTAATAATAACTCTATTACTATGATGATTTGAAACAAATAAAGCTGTTCATAAGTCGCTAGTGAGCTAAAAATCATAAAATCATGCTGCAATTAGAAACGTAAGATAAACATTCATATTTTAACATTATAGTTACTGTCTAGGCCTTCTCGCAACTTTTTTTACCATATCTTATTTCGAAATGTCAAATTAGAAAAACTTTTAAATGCATTTTATACCATTTGAAAAAGTGTTGGATACAATTTGATATGGCACATGTGTGTTAATTGCATAAGTCACTTGAGAAAATTACTCCACTCGGCCTAACGGCCTCATGAATTGCGTGACTTATTTGCTATATAACACACTTGTACCATAGAATATTTTATATTTCAATTTTGACGAAATAATAATAACACCATTATGAATTTAATGTTGACAAAATAATAACTAATCAATAAGTAGTATATGCTTGGCAATCGTCGTTGTTACTTATTAAATTTTGACATTTTGAACTGTACTTATTAAATTTTGACATTTTGAACTGTCATTATTTGATGCAGAGTGACTTAAAATTCAGTGAAAAAGTTTTTTTTTTAAATTAAACATAGTTAT
This sequence comes from Harpalus rubripes, assembly GCA_963082715.1. NCBI lineage: Eukaryota > Metazoa > Arthropoda > Insecta > Coleoptera > Carabidae > Harpalus > Harpalus rubripes. Next base: position 14,249,019 of record OY720451.1, read on the forward strand.
TGCTGTGGGGTTAATAATGGCAGTTTAAAAAGTTAAAATTGAATAAAAATTATTTGTGTACAATAAAAAGGTGTTTTTTTTTATAAAAAGAAATATTTATACAAAAGCATTAATTCGTACAATGAAGTTGAAGCACACAAAATAAAGATGATAAATATGTACCTTCAATGAAAATGTTATCTGTACAAAAGATTGATTTATACAATACTGTTGAAAAGTACAAAAAAATTATTGTAGGTTTTTATTGGACCGTGACGTCGTTATTCAATGCGGTATTGAAATTCTCATGAACTGTTGTCAAGTAAAATGATTAAAAGGACAAGCATTTATTTTCGATAAAAAATTACTTAAACAACATAAAAAACTTAAATAATTTTATTGATAATAAAAAAATATTATATAAAAAACCATATTTTTATTCTTGTGTGTAACTTTTTTAGTAGCAAACTGCCAACACGCAATTATCTGTCACTTTATTTCGTGGTGTTTTGGAACATAAAACCCCGTTTTTGATTCCCATCTCCTCTTTGTTTTATTTTAAAATTTTCATCACAAACACTGTGTGAATTTATTTAATAAATTTAAGTTATTTATCCGAGTTTTTATTTTCCGCCATTTGTAATTTTATTTGAAATGTAGGTGGCCTCCTCAATGCGCAAGCAACCTACTGCGCACTACATATATGTCATTTTTGCCTATCTCTCTCTTTTGATGTAAAAGGTCCATTATAAATAACAATAATAATAATCTTAACCTACCATAACGTAGTGTAACTTAACCTCTCATTACCTCACCTAACCTATCTTTTTTTTTTGTTGCAGAAAACTTTTTTATGTAAATCCCATTTTTTCTATATGTATTTAAACTTGACTGTAGAAATGATGTATTTTGTAATAATAATTTTTTGTATGAAACAGCTTTTTTGTTCGTTTCTTTATTGTGAATCTTTTTTTTGTACTAATTTTTTTGTAGTAATTTGTTTTTGTTCAAAGTTCAAATCCGTCTTTTTATTATAAATTCTAAAAATTGTACGCAGTAAATGTTAACCATTATTAATTTGTTGAAAAAATTAAAAATAGAGGTCGGATATTTTTATATCAAAATAACATAAAAACTCAAACATTGTGGAAGTCCCATTATGGCGGGTTCTTTAACTTTAATTTAACTAATTATAATAAAAAGAATAATTCATTAATTCAGGAAACAATTATTTGTATCCGTTGCGTCAAATAACAATTAAATTTTCATTAAAATTTATATCAGCGTTATAAAAAACTCGCCCGCCATTAAATGCGATAACGAACAATATATACCAATTAATATCCTACCAACACGAAATTTATTTTAAACGTTTTTCACATTTCCATTTTGGCTTGATAAAAGTTTTAAAACTTTGTTGCTTTTACAAATCTTCGATTATGTCACCCGATTTATTCCTTAATCTTTTCAGAATAAAGTTTTTTTTTTTTGGCAAGTGTTCAGCAGCTTCGTAGAAGACAAAGTCATACAACCACAATATGTTTTTGTTTATAATTCAAGTGTGTAACCTCGACCAATGTAAAGGAAGTTTTCGATCAAGTGCAACATACATTCTTTATGAGCCAATTGTTCAATCACGCGATTAGATTTTTATTAGCAAACCTCGATGGAATATAAAGTCAATACCGAAATATATATTGAACATACGTTGAATACAAATGGTCCGAAATACAGGGTGTAAATGAAATAAGTGCATTAAATTTAACCAGTAATGTAACTCGACGAGAGCAACAATATTTCTTAATAACTTTTTTTTCTAAATCTTTTAGATTTTGAGTTAAAATTCTTTAAAGATTTGCTGCATATTTCGGCGTGCGCCCATGGAGAACAAATGGCAGCTGTCGTATTCAAGTGAGATACAAACAGCTCAAAAAATTTCGATTATCGGTTACACTTGCAGACACAGTAATTAATAAACGAATCAACGAAAATAACATTTATTATTAATTAATGCGTAATAGTACAATTTTTAAAATAAAGAAATTTAAATTTTGGATAACAAAATTATAAAGTTTTGTATTAAACCAGGCTTTAATCATCAGCGAATAGAGGATGACAAGAAGGGTCGAGGGGAGGAAGAGCAAAAGCATAGGTATAAGGTTATGAGATGATTATTTATCGTCGACAAATCATAATAGTTTAAATACGTTATTGAAAAACATTTAAGTACAAACTTTTGTCCATTTAAACGAGGTACATGAGTACCAATAATTAGTCGTCCATTTATTGTTCCCGTTCAAACATTTTTTAATGAAAATTTTTACAGCATTGTCGTCTGTTGAAATGTGTATTGTGCATAATAAATACACGTTCCCAAGTAAATTCAGTCTCATTAATGAACATTATGAGCCATTCCCAAAATCGAAGTCTGCTGAAACCATTGGTCTTTTTGCACATGATATAGATACAACTGTTGCTTTATTTAAAATTGCTATATGTGACACTTCGTATTGTGATAAAGATGTACAAGATTAACAAATGTGCGAATATTAGGAACAGTATATGATTTGGAAACGCTCCGTCTAAATGCGTTTGCAACTCTATAACATTGCCTTTATATCAAACACAAATTAAAATGTAGTAAAGATACGAATAAATAAATAAACCATAGGTAAGTAATTACAATATCTGTGTACTCGCTATTTGTAAACGTAAGCATTTTGACAGAAATTTACCTGATAAACAAGTTTATTACTAATTCCAAAATATAATTGCAACAACTGACAAAACTGTCAATTGCTAAAACAAAATTTTTCATAGCCATTGCTACTGCATTCAATTATTAGAAAAATACGTGGAACGACTCGTCAATTTACGGGGTGGTAAAAATGCTAAAAAAATATGCGATTTCGAGAAAAAGTTATTAAGAAATATTGTTGCTCTCGTCGAGTTACATTACTGGTTAAATTTAATGCACTTATTTCATTTACACCCTGTATATAGCTTTTGGTTTAAGTTTATTTTAAAGTTTATGGGCAATTTGTGGCATTAATATATGCAAGTAAAAGATGAGAAATCACAGAAGCAAGCTAAATTTCTATTTATACAGAATGTCTCACAACTCGCGCCCAGAGCGAATGAGGAAACACGAGACTGCACTAGCTTAAAACATATTCGAGAAAAGACGTCTTAAAATTGACCAATCAGAGACCTACACATTTAACGTGTGTTTGCCGTAATTTTACGTTACTGTGGTTTTATACAAATCAAATCTTTAAAATGTGTGGGCGACTATAGTTTTCGAAAAATGTCAGTGTCAAATTAAATTTGACAAGGTGAATAATCAAAGGCAAATTCTTACCATGTCTTCAGCCGCTGATTACTTAGAAATGATTATAATTTTCGGAGAATGTGGACCTAACGCCAGAGAGGCAGCACGAGTCTATTCGGAACGTTTTCCGGATAGAAATCTTGTTGATCATAAAGTGATAGTGAGAGCCATCGCAAGGACGCATGAGACCGATCAAGTTATGCCAGATCAAATGACAATAATATTTTCGTTTAACACATTTTACATAGCTGCTACCACACGTTGCACTGTACGGTATAAATGATGATCTTGGATGACACCTTCGCTAACCTAAATTTGTTGACAGTGAAAAGTTAACTCTAAAGTTTCAAAATTACAGTAAGTCAAACAAATTTTGTAACTCACTAGTAGTATTTTTAAAACTTAGCAACCAGTTTTATTTTGTAATAATATCATCACACCTCAAGATATCCTTCCGGGATTGGTGGATTAAAAAGTCTTGTAAATCCGTTATGCAAGCAGCCGCAAATTATTTTCTTCTATTTGTTGGCAACCTATTGTCGTCGGCAAGTGTCAGTTTCGTCTGGGGCGCGAGTTGTGCGACACCCTGTATTAATGATGAACAGATGTCTCACAGATTTTTTAGTTTAAAAAGTTGTTCATAATGTGCACTTTTATTAGTACATAATATACAGACTGATCAAAAATGGTAGAAGGTCACGTGACAACTTTTGTTCCAAAATAATGTCAAAATTATACTTCCATTTTCCGTAATTCATCAAAACTATATCCACATATAACTGATGATTACCTGTGCATGATATTTGATAAATATCATTGTCGTTGATTCATTTGATAATTGTTTCGCATACCTTCGTGAAAAATCTTTAAATAATTTCATTACATTATGGCTTTTAATGAAGAGCGTGACAAATTTCTTCTTGAAGCATATTTTCGTTCGGGTGAACGTATAAGACGGTTCTTAGGAGTATTCTTGTGGCAGCCAGAAAAATTCGAAGGGTACACCCATGGAAATAGTAATGCTGTCATACTGAGTAAGCGGCAAATGTCAAAATCGTATGGAGCGGCACGCTTCAGCCATTTTTGATGATAGGTTTTTGGAAATCATTATACAGGATTTTCATGCGAAAATGAACCAGCAGATATTTCCTTTTTGACAGGAACAATGTCACTTTGATAAAACCAATGTTTTGACTTACTTTGATTTCGAATTAATATTGCACAATTGTTACGCAGTAAAACACATTAAATTAAAAATAATAACTTCTCAACAGTTCAAAAGTAAAATAAGTCACAACATTGGTCTTGTTAAAGTCACATTGTTCTTGTCAAAATGACAAGCGCACACAAATCAGCTGATCCCAAGCACGTCAAGGACGCCTGAGTCACGTGTCTGCTCGCGCCCTATATAGTTTTCATATTTATGAAAACTACACAAAATTTAAATACCTAATACGATGTATTTCACATTATTAAATAATAAAATTTGCAGACCACTGAAATACAATATTGGATGAAAGAAAAAATCGGTGTGTAAGATTTTATTATTTTTTGTTCGTGATGGAATTTTTTTCATTAATATAGCATTACCTGAGCAACAGAACTTATAAAACAAAATGACACGCTTTCTTTATAAATTTTATAGAATATTAATTAAAACCATTTTGTACTGGCTTATAAAGTAATTACAGAAATTGTAATTCCTAAAATAAAATACATTGTTTCCAAAACATGTTTTATTACTCATATAATGGACAATAATGATACATTTGTTAGCGTTTTGTGCAATACATTGTAGATTTAAATTGTCACGCAAGAACTTTAAACCAAAATATACTAAGTATTACGTCTAAATACTTAGTTTAAAATACATTAAACCTAGCAAAAGAGTTCTAAAGATGGTGTGCCTAACGTATTTTTGTAGAAAAATCATCTTAAATGATTGCAGACTAAAATAAGTCTTTTCACATGAACTGTATAAATTAACAACTTTCGCGGCAACTACTAAGCGCTATAGGGCCTATTCTGTAACTCAGTGGTTAATTTTTAACAACTGGTTTAAAAATTTACCAATCAATTATGTTGATATACAGGCCATCCTAAGCAAACCTTGACTTAGGCGTTTAACATGGGAAAATATTTTTTACCTTCCGTCATACCGTAGGTAATGTAATCGTGCCAAAAATTCGTTGGTGACTTTTTTAGTAAATAAGCACGAATTAGGGTCCCTACAATACGTTTTTACAATTTTTACGATGTGTGTGTGTGTGACGATTTTTTCGTCCACGATAACAAACTTCCAAATATATCTATTTCCCATATTCAAGCTAGAAAACGGTTAGGAATAAGAAAAAAAATGAATAAGAACTATTTTATGCCGAATTTTGTCAGCTTTAATTTTGTGTATAAAGACATTTTCGCTAGGATCAATCATTATCGAGGTATAAGCAAAAAACCAAAAAAGGGACACATTTTGCTTTGCCCTGAAGTTAGCTTGTCTCGGTCCCCAGGAATTTTGTTATATTCATCTTCAAACACCTACGTACAAAGCCCAAAACTCAAAAAAAGTGCGCACAAAACTCTGTCTAGAAACCATTCCTTGACTGGACTAAATTGCTTCATTATTTTATGACAATATGAAAAAAATTTCAAATGTCTTTCGTAGCATAATGGTTAGCATGGCTGCCTTTGGAATTAATAATGTCAAAGATTTGGGATCTATTTTCCAACAAGACAATTTTTTTAATTTTTTACAAAAAATTATTGAACTTTTAAAAATCTATATTCTATTTCCTATTGCAATCGTGTAGAAATAATAATAATTATAATAATAACAACAACTTTGTAATAAATAAGGAGAAAATAATTAACAATAATTGATTACAAATAATTAAAACAATGATATAATAAAAATGCATTATATTTTCTTTTGATATTAATAAAAATAACTATTTTTTTATAAATTCAGTAAAAATACAATCGTTGATGTCACCAAAGAATCCTTCCACAACATTTTTTCGGCTCTTCTGATTTATTCTGTTGTTAATTTTGAAAGCAAACTGATGTGTATGTGTTTTTTATGAATTTTTATACGATGTTGTAAAACTGAATGTAATGAACGAATGTACATATTTTGTGAACATAAGGTATAATATCTTACTTGTAACTGTGATTATGTCCATCTCATTGTTGTATGTAGTACTATTTTGTGTTTTTTTTTTTTTGTCTGGTTATAGACCCAGGAAAAGGTGCAAGTGTGTACCGAAACGTTGGTTTTGTAATATCATTACTACGTTTACATGCAGTTTTGAAAATGGGTTCAGTTTTCAGTCAAAATTATGCAAAACTGTTTACATGCAATTTTCAAAACAGGTTTAAAAATTGATTTGAAATCAGTTTCGGCGCATGCGCATTTAGCTGATGTAAATGACAGATCCTCTTCACTCCAAATACTTCGTTTTGCTATTATTCCAATTATTTTATGTACTTCGTACCACTACGCACTAAAACTACACAACTGTCAGTTTATTTGAAGGTTAGTAACACAAAGCGACAGAAACGTTATGCTCTGTACGCATGCGCAGTATCGAAACTGAATTTTAAGTGTTTACATGAGTAGTTTTGAAAATAGTTTTCAAGTCCAACCCATGAATTTTAGTTTTGGTTTGAGATAATTCAAAACCCTTTTGACACTGTATACATGGCGTTTTCAAAACTCAAAACGTTTTAAAAACGGTTTCAAAACTGCATATAAACTCAGTAAATAAATGCTGTTTCACTGAGATTTCGAGTAATTTTTAACATAAAATGTAATGTAGAATCTTTGTTTTAAATTTAAAAAATCTGATGTGGACACCACACGACTTCCTTGTACGCAAGACGAATATGAAGATGAAGTATAGACTCAATTATAAAATTGCACGTATTTGACGTAATTTGACATTAACATCTATTTTTTATTTTTTTGTTATTTTTTGTTCTAATCCATAGCAAGCTTCTTTACAAAAACCAAAAAGTATATAAGTTTTAAATTTATATATTTTGCTTATACAAAGGGCTAATTTAATAATACTTGATGTGCTAGACGCAGAATTTAATTCTCTAAAACTCTTATTTGAAGCATTTATTTTTAAAATCAAAATGAAACCATTTTATTCAAGAAAAACTGTTAACAACTTCAGGTAATATATCACTTCCGGTTAGCCTGTTTTAACCAAATTCTGCTATGTTATTCCAATTGATATAAAAGTCTTATATACTAAATTTGAAAAGTTTTGGATTATATTTTAATATAGTTTTTCATTAAAATCTATTATAGGCTTCAAATAAAGTACCTTTTCTGGAAATTATGTAATGACCAAAAAGGGAGGTGCACAACTAGATGTTATAGAAGTCCTAAATACAAAATTTCAACTTTCTACGGCTTACCGTTTTTGAGTTATGCGAGATACGTACGTACGTACGTACAGACGTCACGACGAAATTAGTCAGAATGGATTCAGGGATGGCCAAAATGGATATTTCCGTTGAAATCTGGAAACCGAAATTTTTCGCGAATACAATACTTCCATTACTTTGTACAAGGAAGTAAAAATTGCAGATTATGTCAAAATACTTCTATAATAAATAACTGTCAAACACAAACAACGCGTCCAACATGAATGAAATCTGATATACATTTAACAGATCGTGGTATCAACGTGGTTTTAATTGAGTATTTATCTATCAACATGGGTATTATTCTATATTATTTAATGAAATACAATTTGCGTAGTGAAAGGGAGAAAAATTGCTTTGTCCCACAAAAAAATTAAGAGAAATCTTATAATAGCGTTAATTTCTCTTGTCACATAAAATAAATAATAATAATAAATTATTAATAAAAACAATATTTTCAATTTCTATTTAAACAGTAATTAAATTGAAAAACGACAATAAAGAACAGGTGGAATTTATATCGTATTCTTATCAACATCAGCGAAATAAAGATAACAAAACCCACATCTACACTGCATATTATGTGGAATTTCACAATGAATCCCTCCATTTCAGTAAATATTTTCCTCACTAACTGATTTCTTTTTATCTGATTGTTATCTGTTTGCAAAATAAATCCATGTCAACGCAAATCACACTCCACAATACAATACAATACGTTTTATTCGTGTTTTATATTCAAGTTTACTGCCTCGCCAAGGTAACTGGATATTTGTTCTTGAACTGTAGAGGCGAGTGATATTTCTTCGATAAGAAACAAATGTTTTCTTTGTTGTGGAAGTTTAACGATATGCAGCCATAGGAAAAAGGAAATAGAAATCGGGATGCAAATTGAGGAAATTGTTTTCAAAGACTGTTTTCTCGTAAAGGAGAAATAACAAGAAGAATGCTCGGGCGAATGAATTATTATAATATACATACAGGTTTGATAATATTGTTTACTATAATCCACTGTAATCAAGGAGGAATAAATTCGAAATTTTTCTATACTACATAGATATTAGGTACGTTATATTGGTGTCAGAAATATTCCTACTAGAATAAGAATATTCTTAAAGCAATAGAACGCACAGTAGCAAATAACTGTCAAGTGCTGTCAAGTCAAAAATAAATACAATAGAACAGTGGCAGTGGTTATGTGTTATTGTTAGTTAACAACTAAGGATAACTTTGTATGTTTATTTTGGATCTTCAAAATGTTGTTATTCAAATATTACAGAGATTATAATTATATAAATATATATTAAATAATAAAAACGCAAAGGTGGTATTTTTGTTGAGCACAGTCTACTCTAAACATTCACAAATGTGACAGAAAGTTCGCACGACAGTTGGCTAGTAAAATTTTGAATTTATCTCCTCTCTATATATCTTCCTACCAACGCTTCCAACTCTGAAGTTGGAATGATTCGTAGGAATATTTCGGTTTTTTTGACACAAAAGAACGACCATTGATGTTCTACTAGAAGAAGTAGGAAGATTTCTGACACCAATAGAACGTACCTTATGTAAGTTGTTCAAATTTACACTCAAACAGAAACAAATTTTGACATTTATTAACATTGTGTGGTATTCCCAAAATCAAAATATTATTTACTGTATTTAAGGGGTTAATTTATCGGAAATGGTGCAAAATTCTTTTATTTTTTACCTTCCGTCACCTTTAGTTCAGGAAGGAAGGTATTGTCTTTGGTCAAAAAATTCGCTGATGAGTTTTTAATGAATAAGCACGTTTTAGGGTCCCTAGTATACGATTATGTCTGTATGTATGTATGTATGGATGGATGGATGGATGTATGTAAATGTCTGTGTGTGTGTGTGACGATTCTTTCGGATCGCATAACTCCAATACCACCTTTCCAAAAATTATAATTTTTTCACATTCCTTTTTTACATCCATATGAAGAGCTGATAAGATTTTGGTTATAATTGGTCGACCGGAAATACCGTAACATGAAGATTTTAACAGTTTTTCTTGAAAAAACGCTGTTAAATATCATTTTTTCACATTTAATGTTATTATAAATATTATTTATTCTCTATACGATTTGATTACATTTTATACTTCATATTCAATGGATATAGAATAAAAAAATCTGATGTGGCCAGCACATTACGTTCCGTCTGTTCTATGTATTTTGTACAAATTCCACACAGAAAGTTTCTTGCAAAAGATTCCATATTTCCAGTACATTACCTTCAGTCAGCCTTATGTATTTTGTACAAATTCCATACACCCAAGCATACTATGTCAATTGCACTTGTCACTAACATTTGTCAATCAGCATTTTCTTAATATAGTAGATGTTTCCATGGTTATAGGACAGCTGGCTGCTTTATGAAATTTAATTTCTTTTTAATTTTTAACTGTTAATAAATAACTGTTTAAAATTTGAGTTCAACGGCCTCTACCTGATTATTTTATTATTAATAATTATAGCCTGATCCTCGTCACCTCGTCTAATGACTGTGTTTTCAGTAACTTCCCGGCAATCAGTGTAAATGTTGTTAGTAATATCATCACTAAAGCCCGGATTTATATGCAATGAAAATAGGAAGAATATGCGCATATATATGAAGGATTTTATTGGAAAATATGCAGTTAGGTATACAGCATATGCAAAAATATATGCAAAATATGCAGTACAGGAATACAAAAAATATAATAAATAATTACTCATTCCATCTACACATCAGTTGCAATAACTGTGAAAAGTTTAAATACAACATAGAATTAGTATTATGCACAATATGAACAAAATAATGTTTTTAACAAATTTCTTTGCTTATAAATACAGTTATATTTACATGCTTGATATGAATATTTACAGAAACTAACAACCGGACTACGAAATACATTTTTATTTGCAATAATAATTAAATGTTTTTCCAAGTTACCCATTTTAAATGATTGCCTTCTGTCCGTCAGTATGTGTTTATACATAACCGGCAAAAAAAATTAAAGCTAGACTGACCGTTACTTTCTCTGTAAGGGATTAGGAATATACCTATAAAACTAAAATATACTGCTCGTGGGAGTTAGATTTGTGAGACTGACATTGGACGAGTGCAAAGCAGAGGCAGACATATATATCTGCATATGTAGCTGCACTTGTCTGTAAGAATAGCTCTGCGCAAGCGCCGGATTGCTTTGATTTTATTGGTGTATAAAGGGAAAGGGGAACTAGCGGAAGGGAAATTCTTACACTAACTGACAAGGATAGATAAAAATATTTGTAGTAGACTCCTCTTAAGTGAGAGATAGGACATCAGCAGTATAATTTAGTTTTATATGTGTATTGGATTAGGAAATTATAGCCACGAAAGAAATTCTGGATAATATTTGACGGCGTTGTACTGGTTCGGTGACAATGTTCTTCAAAAGTATGAGAATTTTATTGAAATTGATAAAACTACGTAAAATTTTAAAAATATTCACAAATATGCACATCGCATTGAAATATGCAAAAAAATGCAAGGATTATTATGAGAGTTTTACTGAAATTGATAAAAATAACGTAAAATTTAGAAAATATGCACAAATGGAAATTATAGCCACGAAAGAAATTCTGGGTAATATTTGACGGCGTTGCACTGGTTCGGTGACTACAATGTTCTTCAAAAGTATGAGAATTTTATTTAAATTGATAAAACTACGTACAATTTTAAAAATATTCACAAATATGCACATCGCATTGAAATATGCAAAAAATGCAAGGATTATTATGAGAATTTTACTGAAATTGATAAAAATAACGTAAAATTTAGAAAAAATGCACAAATGTGCACATTACAATGAATTATGCAAAAATGCAAGAATTAGGTCAAATATGCAAAAAATGCAAAAATATGCATTTTGCATATAATCCGAGCTTTAGTCATCACATTGGAATTTTCGTCTTGGATAAATTCAACTATGTGTTAGCGATTTAAGACCGGGCATTAATAATATATTTAGAATCTCTTGTGATGGGAACTATTTCAATAAATTTGTTCTAATACTAATAAGGCAGAAATTATCGTGAAATGAAAATATCACCATTGCATTTTCTATTTCAACATTCAAATAGACACGCGGTATAAGAACGCATTCCTGAGCGAAGTCTAATATTTGCTAGTACACGTACTAACCTTATTCAATTAGAATCTAATTGTAAAGTAAAATTGTAAAAATATAACAGCCTTGTTCTATCGTCTAGCCGAGCCGGAACACATATAGTGAACAAATAACATAAACAAAGCCATTATTTGCAATAATAAAAATATTGTCCGTATGAAACCTTGATTTGACAAATCAACAATTGTTTGTAGCGCTCATTATCAACAATAATTCTCAGAAAACTTTGTCCCAAACTCTTGTTAGTTTTTTTCAGGTTTATTTGTTAGTTTAAAAATAACATATATCATATATTGATATAAAAACAAGAAGAGATTGTAGGAAAGTCCTTGAAAAACATTTAGTTCTAATTTGGTTAAATAAAAATAAACATATACATAACATTCAGACAGATAGTCGTCAATAAATAAATTATATTTAAATAGATAAATTGTTTGTTGTTCAATTTTGTACCTTATAAATATATACAAATTTATGTTCTTTTACCTGTAACAAAAAAGATATAAATATTAATTAGATTTCCTATATATGAATTTGTAATTTTAAAAACAAACATGTAACGCATTATTAAATACTTTAATTATGTAATCATTTTTCTTATAAAAATTTTTAGATGTAAATATAAACAAGTTTTGCAATCGTGAAGACTAAATAGGCTTGTCAAAATGTTTTCTAATGTGAACAAACTGAAAATTATATGCTTAGACCAGGGGTCCCCAACCTTTTTCAACGAACGTATATTTATTTAAAAAATCTGGTGTGGCCAGCGAATTAGCGAATTTTACTCTAATTTTGGCAGTTTATTTCTTAAAATATAGTCTATTGTAATCCAAATACGGGCCCTATTATGTACTTAACTCGGTGGTTAATTTTTAACCACTGGTTAAAATTTTTATCCAATAGATATTGATTTGACAACTAAAAATCCCTCTTTTTAATATATGTCAACATATTTGATTAGTTAAACAATTTAACCAATGGTTAAAAATTAACCACTGAGTTACAGAATGGGCCCCTAACTACCTTTTTTGATAAAAAAAAAATGAGGGTTAAATTTTAAATACCGGGATAAAATAGAATTCTTTAATCTAAAAATTCGAACTAGCTTAAACTTTTTTGCGAATCGTTAATTTTTATTAATCTAAATACATACCTACATATTTACATATGCTGGAAACTGTATTGATTTCCTTTCCTATTGTTCTATTTATTTTTTTTCTTTTTAAAACGTTACTATTATTAATTTGAAATGATTAGTTCTTTGTCAGTGACATTTATCTGTCAATTACATACATTTGAAAACTGCGCAACCAAGTTTTGTTTGTTTAAAGCGTAAGATCCGGGATTTAAATTATAGATAATTTTATAAATTTATCAATAAAATAAATAGAAAAAGTATTAATGCAAATCTGTAGAAAATGTAATAATCTTTAATTTTTATAATAACATTAATGTCGAAAAAATAACATTTAAAGGTAATTTTCGAAGAAAAACTATTTTGAGCCGATTTACACCAAAATCTAATGGACTCTTTCCATTACAGAAAAAGCTCGAAATACAAGATTTTAAAATTTTCAGAATGATAGTATTTGAGTTAGTGGATAATCCACACATACATATACGAGTATATATATATATATATATATATATATATATATATATATATATATATATATATATATATATATATATACATATACATACGCACAGACAGAGGTCTTTTACCAAAATCTCGATTTGCAATTTTTAGCACGATTCCTATCCCTTCCTTACCATTATTATAATATAGTTAAACTGGTTAATATCAATTATTACAATCATTGGGATATTTTTCGTTGGTTTATCTCAAAAATTATTGACTCTGAAATCCAGAGACCTGATGAACCTGAACCCGAACCGAACCTTTATTGGTCAAGGTCAATAAAACCTAAACCGTTTTAAATTCAGTTACGATTGAGATTGTGATCATTTATAATTCTGAACCAAAATTCGAACCCAAAACCGATAAAACTGTTATAATTTTCGTTTTCTTGAACCGAGACTAAACCTGAATCGATATTAATATCCTGAACATGAATCGACCCTGAACCATAAATAAAATACATTTCGGTTCAGGTCCCTGACCAGTCGTAGGTTGAGGACTCCTGGCTTAATTATAAGATTGTTTGATTAAAAAAATTACATTAATGAATGGATATATTTCATGTCAATTCGTATTATAAAAACAGGTACATATATATCATCTTTTTAATTAGATATCGAGATATGTGTGATTTATATTGTACATATTTAAATTATGGAAATTAATTAAAGAAATGATAATAACGAAATTATTATTTTCACTTTATTTACAAAATATGCCCTGAATAAAATTAAATGTAAATATTTAATAAATTAATTATACGTTTAAGTACAAATATCAATTATTTATAAACATCAAAAAATTTGTGTATTTACCGAGATTGAAAGAATGTGCAATATTTTAAGAAATTTCTGGTAGCATTCTTGAGAAATAGTGAACCAAAGATCCCGAGATAAGGCAAGGAATTTTACACATAGATACCGTTTCAAGGAATATTTTTTCGTAGGTATTATATAGAAGGAATGCATTGTTGCATTGTCGAACGGTTTCATATACAGGATGTTTTAACCAATACAGGCATCGGATAGGTGAACGATGTATAAATTATAAAAAAAATGTGTAGAATAATAGGATAGATATCGCAAATTTGAATATAAATATAGGATAAATAATAGAAAATTCTATACATATTTAAATTAAGAGGCTGCTGCACGAAATGTGACTTTTTCTCCATAGTCCTGTGACTTTATTATAAATAATAAATTATTGAAATTTGGCATGATGAATAATGAAGGTTGAGTTTAGCTCGCGACAGAGGCTTTTTTAAAAAATAATTTAAAATAAATGAGCAATATGGTATTAAAATAGGTCAATTTGACGATATTTACTAATTTCGTAACAATGTGGAGACTGTATTATTGTACCGATTTTGTTCTACTTTTGCACACTATATAAGCAAACCTGTAAAAAGTTCGCTACAGAGCCAAATTTGTATTATTATTAATTATAACAAAATAAATTAAGTTTAAAATTCTTAATTTTAATGTATATTTTTTTATGGTTTGGATGCCGAAATTTTGAAATATAACTTAATAAGTTATTAATACATGCTGTTTGAAAAAGATTTCAATTTAGAAAAGGATAATTTATTAATGTATTACAACGTTATTACGATTTAAAATTAATTAAATTTTAGTGTGTAGTTTCCTTACTAGATGTCTCTCGCAGACAATTCACGGACGGGTACGTCAGGGTACGTCCCACTTTTATCGTCTATTTTGTGATTGGTTTAGCATCCCCTCTTACTTCTTTCCATGCTTCCTTCCCGGAAAGTAGCAAACGTTTTAGATTCCGCATTTATTTCAATTTTAAATATTTTCCAAAATATGCAAGTGTTTACGGTTTTCTTATTTTGTAATGGGTTATATTACAGCTCTTTGAAAGTGCACCTTAACAGACACTTTTTTGTTAATAATTTTGGTACTAGTCGCACTAAAATTTTGAAACTTGATATGAAGATACTATTTAATTAGGTATATGTTTATACATTCTTTTGATTCTGTATCTCAAGTTTTACATTGCTATTTTTTCATTTTTACTAATAAAACAACATTACAAAAATACAGAAAAAAGGTACTCTTGCTACAACTTGATATAAGCAGTAGCTTTTCAGTTATTTAAATTTTTTAAAAATCAGTATCCAATAAAATAAAAAATCTGGAGTGGCCAACACAATACCTCCCGCCATTTACAGCCCTAAGTTAATCCTTATTTTTGGATTAGCGAATTTTACTCTAATTTTGACAGTTTATTTCTGTAAATATAGTCTAATCTAATCCAAGTAACTACATTTTATTAAACCCCTCAACAGAATTACATTCCAATTACAGAGTGGGTTCACATTCATACACATCCATGCTTTAGTGGGATTCGAACCCAGAGCCCCGAGGGCACTCATGACATGAGGCGTTGCTCTAACTATTGAGCAACCGGAGCTTATAATAAAATGAAGATTAAATTTAAATACCGCGATAGAATATAATTCACTTATTAAAAAATGAGGATTAGCTTAAACATTTTTGTGGATCGTTAATTTTTATTAATCTAAATACATACCCACTTATGCTGGAAACTATTGAATTTCTTTTTTCCTTTCAAAACATTTACTAATATTCTTTTGAAATGATAAGTTCTTTGATAGTGACATTTACCTGTCAATTACATACATTTCAATAACTGCGTTTTGTTTGTTTAAAGCGCGGGTTCTGGGATTTAAATTATAGATAATATTATAAATTTATCCATAAAATATATAGAAAAAGTATTAATGCAAATCTATAGAAAATTTAATAATGTTTAATTTTTATAATAACATTAATCTCGGAAAATAACATTTAAAGGTACTTTTCGAAGAAAAACTATTTTGAGCTTCTAGTAAACTGCCATTTCCGGTTATCCGATTTTCACCAAAATCTAATGGGCTCTTTCCATTACAGAAAAAGTTCGGAATACAAGGTTTCAAAACTTTCTGAATGATAATATTAGAGTTAAAGTGGAGGATCCACACACACATACACGCAGACATGTTAATGGACAGAGAAATTTACCAATAAGATAAAAAACAGTAATTATAAACAAATTTTGTTTTTATTTCTTTATGTTCTATTTTCTGAGGCTAAGGTAACTTGATTTTATTTGAACTGTAAAGAGGCTGCTGCTCGAAATTCTTTTTTTTTTCAGAATAATACTGTGACATTATTATTAATAATAAAATGTTGATATTTGGCATACTAAATAACGAAAGTTAGCTTTAATTCGCTACATAGCCTTTTTGTGAGAAAGTGTAAAATAAATTAGTAACATGTTATTAAAATAGGTCAATTTATCGACATGAGCCAGATGAGAATAAGCCTGCTTCCCTTGTAGTAGTCGGTCAGTTATCAGTAATAATTAAAGATACAAGTACAAGTATTTGATCGTTTTGCCGGAATCATGTCTTAATTTTAAAAATGAACAGCGAATTTGTCTGAAATTCTCTGTAAAATTAAAAAAATCACCGAGTGAGTGTTTGAAACTGTTGACGGATGTGTACGGACAGATATTAATAATATGACACGTAATCGACTGTATGCACAAACTATTTATCGAGGGACAAGAGACCGTTGAAAACAAATAGAAGTCACATGGTGCCAATTCCGGCAAGTAAGGTGAATATTCTTATGCAATAATTTTCTCCTCAGCCAGAAACTGCTTTACAGCCAGAGCATTGTGGGCACGAGCATTGTTCCGGTGTACAAGTACGACAGATATTGCAGGACCAATTAGGCATGGGCGAAATTTGTGCCAAAATGGTACCAGAAAACCTCAGCCAGAGACAGAAAGATGTCCGGAAACAGATTTGCAGTGAGGTTGTCTCTACACAACCTGACTTGCCGAAAAAGACAATTAGATAAAACCTATATTTCCCAGTACCATCCGGAAACCAAGAGGTAATCAAGGTACGGGAAAACTCCCACGTCACCGAGATTATCGCCAGGTCGGTTTTTTAGCTACTATGAGAGAGAGAGAGAGCGAAGGGACTTAATTCCTCGAAATAATTTTCATTGAGTTAGTGGCAGAGTTACAATAATATATGTCACCTTCAATCAATATGTACACATAGGTACTATAAATTCTGAGAACAATATACTTGACGCATTTAATCTTTATTACAAAATGGTAATTGTAGTCAAAAAATCAGGTTCAATCTTGTTGTGGTATACTGCATGGTATAATAACCAAAGAATATTTCCTGCTATAAACTACAGGTAGCTTTTATTTAAATTTTATTTTAATTTTAATAAAAAAAAAACTATGGTTATTCTGTTTTAAAGAAACGTCTATGATTTCTTTCTTTTAACCTCTGAAATATATAGCCGGAATGGTAGTTCTGATTTTTAAGCCGTTGTTGCCGAGTCATAAGGCTTGGACAGTGAAAGTGCTAGCCTGTAGCCTGTCTCCCTTCAATATTTCTGAATAGTGGTGTATAATCTGTAGAAGTGGGGGTACTTGCCGGCCCAACGTGGCCCAACCCTCTGCCTTCTTCGTCTCCCACGTCGCGGGCAAGCTTACCTCACCGTGAAAGTAACAGCAGGCTCTTAAGGCAATACGGTGCAGTAGATAAGCACCAAGGTTGCATAACAAACAACTAAAATAAAGTACCTATGTATTTCAGTATTATTTTTTATGTTGTTTGTTCAAAGCGTAGGCTCTGGGATTTAAATTATAGATAATTTTATAAATATATCCATAAAATATATATAAAAAGTATTATTGCAAATCTAAAGAAAATTTAATAATCTTTAATTTTTATAATAATATTAATCACAAAAAAAACATTTAAAGGTATTTTTCAAAGAAAAACTATTTTGAGCTTCTAGTAAAGTGCCATTTACGGCTATCCGATTTTCACCAAAATCTAATGGGCTCTTTTCATTACAGAAAAAGTTTTAAATATAAGATTTCAAAATTTTCTGAATGATAGTATTTGAGTTAGAGTGGAGGATCCACGCATACACACAGACATCATCGTGAAAATATTAAAATTAGATTCTAGGGACCTTAAAACGTGGTCATTTACCAAAATCTCGATATGCGGTTTTTAGCACGATCCCTATACCTCCCTTACCAAGGGTAGCGGGAGGTAAAAATGTAGATAATAGTATTCATTTAACGCGGAACAAAAATGGTGCTTAATTATTTATTTATTGAGTTTATAGATTGCTGTTAATTTGGAGACACAAGTTTGGAGACAGTTTAGTTAATCTGGAGCTGAAAATAAATGTCTGTAATTTAATTATCTAGGGCAGGGGTTCGCAAACTGCGGCCCGCAAAGCCTGTGAATTCGGCCCGCGATATCGATACGATATGTTATATTTTTATTAAAAAATAAATCAGTAAATAGTAAAATAAATAATAAATATTACAAATAAGATACAATAAAATACTTTAATATTTTTAAAAAATTCTTACAGAACTTTAACCATAAGCGTTTGTATTAATAAAATATTGTTCAGTTTCTATTTAAAAAATTATTGTAGTATGTCTATTCTAGTTATTACACATTTGTACAGAAATATAATATAGTAGTCTGAAATAGATACAGAACTGTTAATCATTTTTGGCGCATCTAATGCAACACAAAATTTCAAGGAGTCAGTAACGAATTTATCGTTTTTTTCAATGATGTGCGCTGTGCCGCACACTACAAATGTACCACCAAACCTTGTCCTCCCTACCCAGTTGCCCTGAGCAATACAGGCCTATGCCATATTAACGAATATTCAAAAATGCACTGCTCCAACTCACTAGAGGTGGGACGAAAAATAGGAAAACGTGCAAGCACAAACAGATCGTCTTTTCTTATTGGTTGCTCAAATTATGAACGCAGTTCTATTCTATTTGAGACGAGAATGCAGTAGTGTTTACATGTGCTAAAATAAGAAATACGAGTAGTTAAATATATTTAAAACAAAAAAAATCGTGGTTATTGTTTTGATTATATTCCGTTTTTTTTTTTGGCCCGCCAAAAAATTCGGTAATATTAAATTGGTCCGCCCAAGAAAAACTTTGGGAACCCCTGATCTAGGGTCTAGGTAGGGTCTAGGCAGGGGCTTGCATTTGATACCAAATAACTAATTGGGTGACAACTTAATTTATTCCCATTTTTATTTATACTTAATTTCAATTACTGCGTGTTCCCATTGATGATAAAATGAGGTTAAGGTCACCCAAGATTCATCTATTGAATTTAAAGTCCATAGGATTACCACATCTAATTACAAACGTGCCTGCACATTAATTTATGTTCATTGGAGGAAAAATAATTCCGTTCCGTCGTACACGTGTCCATATTGTCAACTGTTTGCAGAACGGGGTGGTTCGCGTTATTTTCGAATTTTAATCAGAATTGATGGGCAGATCGTCCTTGACCTGTCAATGGTGATGCATTCGATAGATGATGTGAAGGTTTTCGCATCATTTACTCCCTATGGAGGGGTAAACCATATAGAAAATATACAGTGGCGGTACACTACACAAGCCATCAGTCAATGGAAGTTGTTTAGAAAAAGTGAAAATAAATTAATCAAATATAGGCAGGTTTTGCAAACGTCTAAGTGAATTTGCTATTGAAAAGTCAATAAATTTAAATTAGTTTTCAATTCTTTATGACTTTCATTGCTGTCACATCACGTATTCTTTGCACAATCAACTTTTATTTAATTTGCAAATAAAGTTATTAATCGTGTGCAAAGCCAAACATAAATAAATAAATAAATAAATATATCATCACGGCATATTACCCATTGCTGGGTGTGCCAATCTACTTTGTACGCAGATATCGGTAATGATGATGACATATTCGTACCTTTCGGGCGCTTATCAGGCGTCACCTCACGGGCACTCATTGCTGGCGTGGAGAGTACGCCACACGGGTCAATTTTGTGCCATTTAAAATTCTAAATATTTGGCGTCGGTCGGGATCGAACCCGGTTCCCCAGATTCGCGACCAGACACTTAAGCACGCGGCCACGAGACCCCATAAAAGCCAAACATAAAAATAATAATACAAAATGCAATATTGTATTGTTCAGTTAACGTTAATATCTTTTACTTTGTAATCCGTACTATTAAGGGGGTATCAGACGTATGCACGTATCTGCAACTGTTTTGACAACAGTTGCTGCAACTTGCAACCTACGTTATCAGACGTACGCAAAGTTGCAAGAAATATAGATTTTTTTTAGTCTCGACGTTGGTACACATGATATTTAATTCCTGTTGTCATTTTTTAAAATTTGAATCATTTATTTGTATTTCGACGAATAATATCAGAAATGAACAACAAATTATTAGCTGCTACTACGTTATTCAAAATATGGATGTCTCGTATTCCACAGAGCTTCTTCTTTTCTTACGAGATCAATCAGAGTTTGAAAAAATTCGTCTGATTTTATTTCAACTCCAGCTCCTCCAGCCATTTTTAAATATTTCGTACTATATACTAGCTGTTTACAAGCAAATGTCAAACAGTTTTGGGATTTTTACTCCCTAAGCCCCTTAACTACGCATGCGTATCTTGATAGTTGCAGATACGTGTGACTAGTTTTCGAACAAGATGTAAAACTAGTTGCAGGAAAATTGTCGCACTATCACACGTCAAAAGTTGCACGTAACGCTTGAAGTTGCAGAAAATGTTTGACAGGTTGCAGATACGTGCGTACATGTGATAACCCCATTAGGATAACAATATATAAAACCACAAATAATGGAAAACATATCAAAAGAAAAAAGTCATTACTTACAAACTGTTTAGGTTCATAATCGTTAACGCTTTTAGGATTCAGAGAACAAATGATATATAATAAAAATGAATAAAATATTTCGCAAAAACTGTTTGCAGCTTCATCATTTACTTACATCAATTGTCATTATATCCGAATAAATTTTAACATTATATTTCGTTAGTGTCTGAAGATGGATACCCAATAGCCGAAACCGGTCACTTTATTTATTAAAGAACAGTGTGATTAAGAATTTTTGGGTTTTTTTTTATAAAAAATCTTCCCTTTTCCTTGAATCAACGTAAATATATTATAAGCATTTCGCAGCCGCAATACAGGCCGCAAAATTGGATTTCGCGACCGTTGTCATGGTAGCGGCCGCGAAATTAGGTAAACAATCACTCTGACACTTGAGAATTGCATGGTTTTGTTTACCAAATGTTAATCCCATAGCCACCTCGAAAGCTAACTCTATTTATAATGAAACTGTTGAAAATTAATAATATTTGTAATTACATATTTTTTACGGTTGCACAATAGTATATTAAAGAACGTGTTTTATAAGACATGTTTTTTTCGCACGCGTCAAAATTTAGAAAACGAGCGTTAGTAAGGTAGACAGAAAAATGTAATATGCACCCCGGCAAAAAAGCTAGGCTATAATTTGCAATTTTTTGTCCTAGATACATAAATAATTATTTTATTTTATTGCCAATTATAACAATAATTTACGCGCGGTTAAGTCTACGAATACAGCAGAATTTTGTTGACAATTTTTTGAAAATTGATTTTATGAATTATAATTTTGTCCGGGATCTTTTTTGTTCAGTTTTAAACTTGTTACCACCGAAATCCAGAGAATTGTATGATAAAATAAAAACACTCCTCTAGAGGAATAATGTCCATATTTTTCTCTAAAGGCAAAATGGCGGAATTCTCTTTTATTTTTGATATCATAGAAATTGACTTTTACTCTCGGCTATGGAAAAAATTATCGTATAACTAATATAAACAATAAGATCATAAACAAAAAATTAACTATAATAAAATAGAACTTTATGTTGTACACGCAAATCTATAATTCGAAGATGTGCATAATCTTAAGGATCTATAATGCTTGACGTCATAAATACAAAAAATTGTTTTGGGTTTAAAGTTTTTATATATCTATAACTGGATCTTTATAATTTAATTAGATAATAGAATTAAAACTTGAAAGGTTTACGGCTAATCTATAATATGAATAAAGTTCATTGCCAAAACTTACGTCTTTGGTCTATTTTCGTGATATCTCTAGACTAATTAATGGATTTTGAAATCTATAAATTTCCATATTTTGCACATGAATGAAATTAGAGGGTAATTTAATAAATCAAATAATAATGGCAGAATACGTTAATTATTTTATTTTATTCTTATGCCCGGTTTCAGAAACGTTCATCAACGAATTGTTAGCGGTTAGCGGCTCATCAAAACGAACAAATTCGAATCAGTCTCCTTGTTCTTATGCCATTTAAATCATTGCTGTCGAAAAATCGCGTTGCATTTGTTAGTTTTGATAAACCGTTAACCGAATAATGCGTTGATGAACGCTTCTGGAACCGGGCATTAGTCTATTGATACACAGACATTTATAATATATACATTACAATATTATTGTTTATTGTTTACAGTTACCTATATTATTCGTCATATTATACTTGCAGTATATTCCGTAACTTAACCGCGGTGACCAAGGTTCTTGTTAAGCGTTCCGGAATATAACCAAAACAAAATTTCAGGATCGAGGTTCCATATCGGAATGTGATTCCTGAAAGTTTTGGTTACTTTTTCGTGGTTGTTGTGGTCATTTTTTTATTTTTTATAATAAATAAAATTATATAAACATATAATTATTAATATACTGATATGTACAATATTTACGTTAGTATAAAATAGACAAATAGAGTTACGTGTCACTTATTTCTAATGATGCGGTGGTTCCCTGCTTTACCGACACAAATTAAGCAAGTTGTTCCGAATCACAACCACTTTTCAATAACCACAACCTGACCACGTGAACCACATGAAAAACATAACCACGGTCGTGGTTAAGTTACGGAATGTACCTACTATAATTTTGTACAAAATGACAAAATATGTATTAACAACTGCAGTCCAACACAATTTTAATTTTTTATTACCTACTATCTAAATCTGTATAGTACGACTAGCGAATGAAAGTTGACGTTTAGATTATTCAATAGATGTGGTTTCTTTTGAAAACGTTTCCCTATATTAGATTTGAAAGGAAACTGACCCTTATTTATTCCGTTACAGAAGATTAGAATTGTACTCAATACCAGGAAGCATTTACAATTACCTTAGCAACAGGATTCAGGGATGTATTTAAAAAATTCAATACTGCAAATTCTAGTTCGTTCGTCTCAGATGTAAGCAACCCTCGAGACAGAATTACTGTTAGAGGAAATTAAAAATAATCCTATTTTATGGAGTTGCCAAACTAAATAGTTTAAAGATCAAAATATTTTGTTATAATCAACACAAACGTTTCTTCACAATATAAAAAAGAAATTTCAAAAGGTTCGTTAACTAGTAGCTGGCAAGATGAGTGCACCAAAAGATAACATTTATGTCATTTAAAATTCGAAATAATTTTGGCGTCAGTCGGATCCAAACCCGGGTCTCTAGATTCACTACCAGTCACTTAGGCATACGGCTACGAAACTCCATAATAATTTTAATAGTAATTATATTAAATGAGTCATAATAGATAGAATTAAATTTTCTAGATATGTTATCATAAATAAATATATTGAACTCTCATTATCATTTTGGTGTTAATTTCCTTCGACGCTATTGTCCTCCGCCATATTGTCGCAATTTGATATGATTCAACGCTTTATTATCTCGCATGTATGATGTTGTGTCTAACGAGGCCGTCGAATCAATAATTACTTTTTACTTCCCAGTAAATTAGACAGGGAGTAATGTTTCAAGCACACGCAACGCCTCGCAATTTAAGGGAGGAAATAAATAAAAATGGAATTTGAAACTTCTCTTTTTGACATTTGACCTTTTCTCCAACGTTATTTGCAAATCATCTCCCAAATGAGAAACAATTGTCTTTTGTTGAAGCCATAGTAACTTGATTCCCTTGTAAGACTCATAAATATTATGAAGAGAAAAATTGATTTGATGCATGTAGCAGAATATTAAATTTAACAAGGTAAACAATAATGGATCATAAAGTGATGGACTTTTGACATTTAAAGTAGTGTTTAAAATTCAAGGAATACATGCCTACACACAATCATGAATTTGAGAAACACTGCACAAATAGCTTTTAACAGTTTCTTACAAATTATAATTTTATTATAATACTTAATTATAGAATAATTATTGGAGCAGTAGTAATATATCACTCTTACACCGAGTGTTACAAAAAACAGGCTTACCATTTAATAGTTCCATATTTACAAGCTAAGTGCGAGAAGACATACTTCCCATTAGAGGTGGGCGCGTGAGTAACTTTTTGTTCACGATCACGCACGCTCACGGTTCTAAAAATGTAATCACGACCAATCACGCACGACTTTTTATGTTTGATTCACGATCACTCACGCTCACGATTTTATTTTGGCACTCACGCCCGATCACGCCCAGCGGGTCACGTTCGTGTCACGTAATTGTTTCTATGTACATTTAAGCCTGTTTCACACAGTCATAAGTTGTTATCAAATTTGTTAACAAATTGGTAATAAGTTAGGGAACAGATTGGTTTCATTGGAAACGAATGTTTATGGACAAATAGGTTGTTCTATTCCATCACAAATATCATTATTAATTTGGTAACAAATTTGTTAACAAAATTATGATCGTGTCAAACGGGCTTAAAGATTTGTATTTTTTTAGTGAAATCGGAGCAACTGTGTATACAATTTTGGGTACAACAATAACACTATTTTTATGCAAAAAAATACTGTTGATGACATATTTGGACATATTAATAATAATAATAATAACAAGAATGTAAAGTAAAAGATGGAAATTGACATTTTTTTAAATAAAAAATCGAAGAAAACTTCTACTCACGCCCGAATAAATTTCAATCACGCCTGATCACGCACGATAATTTTTAGTGCCTCACGCTCACGTCCAATCACGACGCAAAATTTAAATTATATTCACGATCACGCGGGTCACGTCGTGACCCATCGTGACCCGACAAAATCACGGCCCGCGCCCACCTCTACTTCCCATTCCCAGACGAGCGCTGTTTTAAAGCACAAAACCAGCGACAACTTTAATTAGCTGATTGCTGTGCTGTGCTAACTTCTCCCAAAAAATTTGCGCAATACTTTTTTCATACTTATCCATTGTTGTTTCGCGTCGCCTAAGCAGCGTCCGAAACGTCAATTTCCCAGGTCTCCACCAGATAAGCGACCGGGAAAGTTTGGAAAAACACTCTCCTATTTCTAAAGCATTTCAAAAGAAATATATTTATAATAATAAAGTATAGCTTGTCAAACATTCTTTCGCTTAATAATAATTAAAAGAATGGTGGAATATTGAATGAAATTTAATTTTAAATTAATGAAGTTAGTGCATTTGGTTTACAATGTTGGCAACAATTTCTGTTTGGCGGGAGTCGGCAAGACAGAGCACTCGGGAAGTCGGTAAAATATAACCAACACACGTAATGTAAATTGTAACAAACCAATAAGATATTTAACAAGTTTATTAAGTTTAAATTTGCTATATACTACAAGTGAAATACTTCGTAAGTAATAAATAGTTATTTAGATGATTAACACTACATTACATAAAAAAACATTGAAATAATTGGAATTTAAATTTGACACATCACTCTGAAATTAGCTACAAAGCAGTGTTATGTAATAAAATTTTAATAAATAAATTATTTGTACACAAATTACTAATTATTAGTTTTATACACGGTGTAGTATCTATAGGTGAATGCACGACGTATTCCAATGTATTACAAAGAATGGCCAACTAACTGGGCTAGTTCATACAGTGTGCCGCTAGATGTCAGGTTTTGTTGCGACCCGGTTTTTACACAAAATATTTAAATTATTCATATATAACGCATAATATTCTATATTTTCAAGCATTACCTTTTATCTTTTGTCAGTTGTATGTATGTATGTTGTACAAATTCCTTACAAAAACGTTTCTATACTTCCAGTAAAATTACAAAACAACATATGTCAAATGCACTTGACATTGACACGTTTCAATCAGAAATTTATCTTAGTACCTGTTTGTGATTATAGTGTAGCTGGCTGCCGCTAAATTACACATTTTGGTCCCTTAAAAAGACTATATTTCTATTTATTTGATCCATACCCTGTTGTGCATCTTGTAGCAAAACATTTTTTTGTCAAATGGTAACGGGTCGCGTTAGCGCCATTTTGTTTCCCAGTTATTTAGCCATGTCAACGCGTCTCGTGCTCTCACCTATAGATACTACACCGTGGTTTTATACTATTCGTACGAAAAATATTGTACAAACAACATGCGTGAACTTGGTTCCCGGAATCGTTCTATTACAACGCTCGCAATCTCGCGTTCATGCACTTGGTATGTAAATAACTATTTTGTGCCTCCGTCCGGTATATTACGTGAGCAGACACGTGACTCGAGCAACCTAGAAGTGCTTGGAATCAGCTGATATGTGTGCGCATGTCACTTTAACAAGAATAATGTCACTTTGATAAGACCAATGTTTTGATTATTTTAATTTTGAACTGTTAAAAAGTTATTATTTTTAATTTCATGTGTTTTGCTACCTGAAAATTGTAAAATAAAACCGCGCACACATATCAGCTGATTAAAAGTATTTCAAAGTCGCCTGAGTCAAATGTCTGATCGCGCCATACAAGTACTATTACATAACTCTAAATCGTCCGGAAACACTTATTTACAAGTCTAGACCGGCAAAAAAAGTTGGCATTACTATTCTGATGCATGATAGTACACATTTTAAATCAAATGTAACTAATTATACAGGGTGTCCCAGGGCGGGCCTACGCTATCGTTATTTTAAAACTATTCAATATTATTTTACGAAATTTGGTATCTAGGGGTTTTACAACATGCCCGTTTCAATTATAACATTCAAATTTCAAAGCCGTATCACTTCCGGTTTAACTGGAAGTAGACATTAGCTATCTTACTCTAAATGGAATGCTATACTTTTTATTTTACCATTGAATTCAGCAGAAAATTTTATATGTGTAAACATTTTACTCATGGTCAACCGCTTCCGGCGTAATTCAAGTTTTTTGATATTTTTTATCTAAGTTGGCCACTTCTTTATCACACTATATTTCGAGAATGGAATCGAATCTCTATAATATGTAAAAACAGTTTTATAAAGAAAGCTTTTGTTTACATAAGTACAAATTAATTATCGACAATTTTTGAAAAATGTAATTTCTACATCAACAAAAAGTTGAAGTTCAAAAACTAGATTATTAAATGAAACACCTCATAAAAATCTATCAACTTTCAACATAGGACATGCTACATAAACTACCCCTATTTTTTAACGAATAATTCATTTAAATCATAAAAAATAGGGTGTTCCATTTAAAAAACTTGAGTTTTTTGAACTTTACGTTGACTTGGAAATAACATTTTCAAAAATTGTCGATTTTTAATTTATATTAAACAATAGCTTTCTTCAGTAAATTGTTTTTACAAATTATAGAAATTCGATTCCATTTTCCAGATATAGAGTGATAATGGAGTGGCCGTTTTTAGAGAAAAAATCAAAAAATGGAATTACGCCGGAAGTGATTGATCATGAGTAAAATGTTTTTATAGTTTCCTATCTAAAATTTTCTGATGAATTCAATGGTAAAATAAAAAATTTGCATTTCATTTAAAATAAGAAAGTTGTGTCTACTTCCGGTTAAATCGGAAGTGTTACGGCTTTGAAACTATTTTAGTTGAAACGGATATGGCGGAAAACCCCTTATAGATACCAAATTTCATAAAATAATATTTAGTAATTTTTAAAATAACGATAGCATAAGATCGTTCTGGAACAGCCTGTATTTAAAATTACAATGCAAAATCGATTAAAATAGTTATAGGTCTTTTCATCTGAAGAGACACCTGCGCGAAGTACGCATTTGCGTCTTAAAAAGAGAGGCAAATATGAGTAACAAGGAATACTACGCTACTCTCTGTTCTGCGTAACATCAGTTTCAATTTTCTTCATTCTGATGTTGACATCGCTTGTATTCACATCGCGCTCAGTTCTGTATTTTGACATTTGACCTACTCGTTTTGTTACTTGTTTTTATGTTTTCGTGGTATATTCACATTTTTGTTATTGTTTCTTGTTTGTTTGCAATATTTAAATAATACTGTCAATAAATTAAAATTTATTAATATTTTAATAACGTTTACATTTAGAAAATAATAAACTAAAAACTGTTCATTTATGAATGAAATAGCGTATATACAGTGTATTTAACTGGTGGATTGCATATAGGTACTTCAGTTCTCGCACCGCTTTGGTAGGTTGTGTATTATGTAGTATATCATATAAGCACCGCCTCTACACGCAGGCCAGGTGTCTCTTCAGATGGAAAGACCTATATTTGTATATCAAGGCTGCGAAATCACTCTTTAGCGTACCGAGAGAAAAATTGTCGCCGAGGCCGCTTGCGGCCGAGGCAAGACAATCTCGAGGGCGCTAAAGGATTTCGCGGACAAGGTGTACACAATATTTTTTATGCAACCGTAAAAAATATGTAATTACAAATTTTATTAATTTTAAACAGTTTCAATGTAAATAGAAAGTTAGCTTTCAAGGTGGCTATGGGATTAACATTTGATAAACAAAACCATGCAATTCTCAAGTGTCAAAGTGGTTGTTTACCTTTTGTTTGGCATGGTAGCGGCTGCGAAATTCATTTCGCAGCCGTTACCATAACAATGGTCGCGAAATTGAATTTCGCGGCCTGTATTGCGGCTGCGAAATGCTTATTTCGCGTCCGGTTGCACAAAAAAATATTTGTTATCTTCTGATGTTACCAACATGAAAAATCCCTACTATTTCATATTTTTGGACAATAAACCAAACTAATTTTATAAATTTAGGGAGAAGTCGGCACAAAAATCTTGTATTACACGTCCAGAAACTGCTGTAAATTCGTGTAGATTGTGACAGTTTGAATTTAAGGTTATGTATTGTTTTAACAGTTGATGAGATGATGATAACAGATGATATTGACAAGCAATATAATAAATTATTATGAAAATATTGGCGATTATCGCTGATTTAGTGGGTCTTGTTGATACACGAAATATCACATGATGTATAATTTTTTTTTCATTGTAATAAAGAATACTGGAAATAAATAAACTAAAACAAACAAGCATGTTATACTTGGTCAAGGATTAATGAGAGATAGTTCATTATCATAACGTGTTTTTATTTTGTATATTATTTCCAGTATTAACTGACATTTGAATAAAAAAAAATCCAAATTGTTTCTGATTTAAGATTTTTTCCTACAAAAATTTATGATGAAAAATATGTAAACTTATTATAGATACATGACAGAATGTACTCGTAGAATTTCGTGTAAATCAAAATTTTAAAAAAGTTACTTCTGGCCAAAGATTAACCGGTTTTATAATCTAATTTCTAAATGTTTAATAGACATGCTATATAGATTTTTTTTGGACATCCGGTATACTATTTATATATTGTAATGAGAATAATAATTTATTTGCAATTTAATGATGCGGGTTGTCAGGTTACACCCTGATGTAAGAACTGTTACATCTTCATCTTATCATATGTATTAGCTTTCTTTGTATTGTAACGTTTTTATTTATTTGGGTGAAGCGTAAATATTAGACAATTATTATTAATTAAAATTAAGTGTTTATTAAACTATATTGAAAATTACTATTACTAATATTAAGCTATTATTAAAAACTAATTAAGACTAAAACTATAATTAACTAGATTACACTAACACTAACACTATTTATTTAACCAATTAACACTACTATTTATTTCCACGATATTACAAATTATTTATTTCACTACGCGTTCCAATCTTAGACTGCCGGTCTGTTGCAGACTCTTGTAGACTGTTTACGCGATATCACTATATTTATATCACTATATACTTATATCATGTTCAACTATCCGCCTACCGACCTCCACAGCGTCTATATACTCAACTGACTCAACAGTGTCTGTATATTCAACTGCTCGGACAGAAGTCACACCTTTCACCTCACTATCTGTCTATTTATGTAACTCTCTCTCTTCCACACCCTCCGTATCACCGACTTTCCGTATGCCACAATTATTCAACACCAATGCCGAGTATTAGCTTCCACTTGCCGTTACTGTCCCCATATACCTAGCTTCCCAATACCCTTCAACACTACCGAGTATTCCCTTTAACAGCTATCCCGGTATACCAGTAACTTTCCGACTCGCCGTTACTGTTCTTGCACACTATAGCTTCCCAATACCCGTCAACACTACCGAGTATTTACATCCACAGCTATCCCAATATACCAGTAACTTCCCGAGTACCTACTCGACACCAACTGCATACGCTCACTACGATACTGCTGTGCTTTTCACTAACAATTTACTCTCTAACACTCCATTTGCCTCTATGACTCTGTATGTCACTAAATACTAACTGTTAGTCAACCCCCGATCACACAACTAATGTTCTGTGATCAGAGACTCAACTGAACTAACTGTGTCTCGAGCATAGCTACGTCCCTTATATACCTGCCATTATTTTCTAGAACAGTTTAGAATATTCGAACACAATAACAATGAACACAAAAGGTTCAGGCGACCGGAAGTAATTAAACACGTCGCGACCAGTCTGTTTACATCGGCCGGCTACTAGCGCGATTACGTCACCGCTAAAATTAGACACTCGCTTACAGTGGCGGCGACGGCGGGCGTCCCATGTTACAGTATGCTACTCAAGGAGCATAATATTTTTTTCTAATACCTAGGGACTTATAAAGAAGCTCTTTATTTATTAAAATATCATTACTAAAGCAACAGTAAATGAAAGGATAAAAATTTCGTGTTATTATTATTTGTATATTTTTATTAAAAAATATTTCTTCATACTGCTCTTTTTATTTTCAATAAAAAATACATAAAGTTAAATTCAAATTATATTCTTAGGATCTTAAACGTGCATATTTACTATGCTATTTATAGTATGATCCCCTCTCTATACCATCAATACCAAACTAGAGTAGAGGAAGATAAAAAACGTTAATACATATAATCAATAGTTATATCCCAAGTGCTAAGAATTTAATCGATTAAATTTGACATGTCTGGCTTATGCAATAAATTTTGCATAAAAAGTGTTTGAGTAAATAATAATTTGATTTTATCTTAAATTAAGTACGATAACACTTTTTTAAAAGCAAAATTTTATAAATAAGCCAGACATCAAATTTAATCAATTAAATTCTTTAGCACGAGGGGTCATTAATGTCAAAAAATAAAAAAAAATAGCCTGAATTGAATAATTCGTCATGTTTAAAGTTTTTGCGTCTGCGACTATTTATCCGGCTAATACGCCTTCAAAATTTTCAAAATTTGCGTATAAAAGCTAACTTCAATTTAATCGCTGTTAAAAAGCTAGGTGCTATTTAATCACATATTGAAAATGCACAACAATGGGAAATGAGACATTCTGATTTGTCAAATTTGTTTGAATGAAATAATCAATGCTATAGGTAATAAAGTTTTGTTTTTATTCAAGAGTATATAGTATGACTAGCGAATGAAAGTTGACGTTTAGATTATTTAATAGATGTGGTTTCTGTTGAAAACATTTCCTTATATTTGATTTGAAAGGAAACTGACCCTTATGTATTCCGTTACAGAAGATTAGAATTGTACTCAATACCAGGAGGCATTTAAAATGACCTTAGCAACAGGATTCAGGGATGTGGGATGTATGTGAAAAATTTAATACCGCAAATTCTATACTGTATTTCATATAAGAATAGACTTAGGAGTAAGATAGTGCTTATGATTTTAGCTTTCTGATTGGTCTAAACGCAAACCAAGTTTAAAACTTTGAACATATATATCAGAATTGCCAAACTAAATAGTTTAAAATTCAAAATATTTTGTTACAATCAACATAAACGAAAAATGTTTAAAATATTTTAAACGCAACCCTGTTTTGATATTCAGTTACCCTAGTTGGCCATCTATTTTCAGCCAGACATTGTAATGTATTTCTGTGCTTTCCTAGTCCAGTATTTAAATGGGTTCATGCAAAAAATTTATACCTGAATATTTCGTACAATTCTATTCTTCTCTAGGGTTTTAAAAGAAACCACATCTATAAAATATTTTAAACGTCAACTTTCATTCGCGCCATACCATACTATAACCTATCTAATTTAAAATAATGTAAGTTTATTAATACGTAAATGTTGCAAGTCCTTTTAATTTAATCGAAAATAAATTTAAATATTGACTTTTGTATTACATTTCGTATAATTTTATGTTTTTAATCTGACGCACAAAAACTATTAAAAACATCATTTTTCATGAAAAACTTATGCTAATAATTTAACTCTATCTATAGTACGTACTTGTTTGTTCATAACAAATAAAAAAAAAATTGTCAAACAATTTTTTGTATTTTTTTAGACTACAAACTTTTTACGTCGATATTGATTGTTAATTAATAAATCTAATAAATTAGAATTAGGTACAAACAAAATAAGGACTATAACATATTTTTTCTAAATGAATTATAATGCCATTAATGATAAAAAGCACTTTACAGGTAACTGTAATACGAAACGCGTTTTTTTGCATGTCCTTCGCAGTATAAAAATAACTTGTCGTAAGATTCTTCACTCAAATTGCTTTGGTTTTTGTTGAAAACCTATAAATGAATAAAAACAAAATGCAAATTTGTTTTTTCGTATTTTATTTATAGATAAAATAGCTCAATAAAATTTTAATTGAAATATTTTAAGTATTTTGAAATTACTGCACATAAAATGTTATAGCATATTGTATAATTTTAAACGATTTTAATAGGTCAATTTTTTACATTATGTGAGTAATTGAATGTTTAAATAATTTGTAGATAAAAAAAAATTAAAAGTAATATTGTGCTCAGCCTATTAAAAATAGCCTTGAAAAATGAATTGATAGACATACCTACGTCATACAATAATAACAACAGTAAATAATATAAATAGTTTGAATGACTATTAAAATATTCATACATATTCATAAAATAACAGAAATTTTAGGTCATAAAAAAATAATGATTATTGGCATCCAAATAAATATGTTAATTTATTTAATTATTGTTTTGTTTATTTGTTAATTGAAAAGTTTAGTACTATACTCTCATTTAATTACAGCCTATTTAAACAAAATAATTAGCATTAGAAGATGTTTACAAAAAAATGCACTACTTAATTTGTAAATTAAATTTTTTGTTTACATTCTTTTGATTTTAAAATTATGTGACAATTTTCTAACTTGTAAATAATAACTGTTTTTCTAGCAACAAAATGTTATAATAATAGTCATTTTATGACGTTTATACCGGTAAATTTAAATATAAAACTGTTAAAGAAAAAACTGCAAATCGAAAACTTGACAGTGATATTTTTTTCGGAGATAGATTCTTAACAAATTTTACCATCGAATTTTGCTAGAATATGCAAAGGGAGTGAGCGGGCCCGAATCCTAACAAAGTAGGGCGGAAATTGCCGACCAAGGACATTAGGAACATTCGAGATTGGTAATAAAATAAGTGAATATGTCTTTTATAGGTACAATATTGAAATTTTGATTACTTTATGATATAATGCACGTACAAAATTTAAACAATAAAAAATAATCTAAATTGAAATAGAACCTGTACAACATTGCAACAAGTTACAAAATTATAAATTTAAAATAAACTACATAAAAATAATATCTATTACAATATAAATAATAGTATTAATTACAATTTTTTTTTTCTTTTAATTCAGTGAATTTAGTAATCAAATCTTTATAATTTAAAAACTCGCTTAACATAATTTTCAATATACAACATAGTTAAACTATTTAATTTTTGTTGTCCTAAAAGTACTTCTCAAATAATTTTTTACTCTTTTGAGAACTGAAAATTTCCTCTTTCCACCTGCATTGCTTATTTGCAAAGTTAGAAATATTCATAAAATAATATCCAAATTTGGGATTGTTGCTATTATATTATTTTGTTGAAAAAATGAATGCATTAATCCTGGTGTTGATAATTTGCAAGGATAATGCTCGCATAGTCGCACCACCAGACACCAGATGGCAGACGAATGTATAGACGATAATTCCCTACTTTTAGTTCAGTTCTTGAAGCATGCAAACTTTGTGTTTATGCGCTATGACAAAGACAAAGACTAAAGACTAAAACAGTAGCTGGAAACGCTCAAGCCACAATACGTATGACAAACTTTCAAGGTTATGACAAATAACAAAAACAGTGACTATGTTAAGAGCTGGAAACGTAGCTTGAATCTACATAAATATTATTTTCAGTTAGCTTTACTAAAATTTATTTCATTTTGCTTACAAAATAAAATTCAAAATAATTGTTAATGATGCATTTCTGATTTACATGCATTAGTCATTTCCGAGCCCTATTCATTACACGGGCCCTATGCAATTGCCTAGTTTGCCTAGTGGTTAATCCGGGCCTGGCGCTAAGTCATATTTTAACAACGGGGGTAGAAAAATTATTTATGAAATATACCTACTTCATATTACTTCCTTGTACAAAGTAAAGGAAGTAATGTATTCGCGAAAAATTTCGGTTTCCAGATTTCAACGGAAATATCCATTTTGGCCATCCCTGAATCCATTCTGACTAATTTCGTCGAGACGTCTGTACGTACGTACGTATCTCGCATAACTCAAAAACGGTAAGCCGTAGAAAGTTGAAATTTTGTATTTTCTATAACATCTAGTTGTGCACCTCCCTTTTTGGTCATTACATAATTTCCAGAAAAGGTACTTTATTTGAAGCCTATAATAGATTTTAATGAAAAACTATATTAAAATATAATCCAAAACTTTTCAAATTTAGTATATAAGACTTTTATATCAATTGGAATAACATAGCAGAATTTGGTTAAAACAGGCTAACCGGAAGTGATATATTACCTGAAATTGTTAACAGTTTTTCTTGAATAAAATGGTTTCATTTTGATTTTAGAAATAAATGCTTCAAATAAGAGTTTTAGAGAATTAAATTCTGCGTCTAGCACATCAAGTATTATTAAATTAGCCCTTTGTATAAGCGAGATATGTAAATTTAAAACTTATATACTTTTTGGTTTTTGTAATGAAGCTTGCTACGGATTTTTTTTTAGAGATTTCATATGAAAATACGTATACGAGTATAACCCATGTTTACAACTGTCAATTAATTGCTCACTTACTCACATATTCCCCCTCAAAGGTTGATCAGTAGCGAAAAGGAATGGTAAAGGATGAGGTAAAATGCTGACTTCGAGTGCAGCTAAGCAGCGTAAATTAAATTACTTTTTGGTTTTTGTAATGAAGCTTGCTATGGATTAGGACAAAAAATAACAAAAAAAATAAAAAATAGATGTTAATGTCAAATGGACCTTTTCAATTTAAAGAGATAGAAGATATGCGCAATGGGGATCTGCGCATAGTAAGAACAACTGAGATCTATGACGTTTGATTCTAAAAAAATTAGACGTAAAATGTAAGATAACTTTTAAAAATCTTATCGAAATAAGTTACAAAAGCTTTTATTGAAGGTAAAATGTCTAACGATGCAAATTTTCACTGAGAATACAGGTATTTTAATGACTGCAATATTTTTGACGTTTCGTTTGGCAGCCCAACTGGCAGTTGTTCGCGCCATTTTCTTACTATTTGCAGTGATAGAAAGAGATAGCCCTTAAATTGGAAAGGTCCATTACGTCAAATACGTGCAATTTTATAATTGAATCTATACTTCATCTTCATATTGGTCTTGCGTACAAAGAAGTCGTGTGGTGTCCACATCAGATTTTTTTATAATAACAAAATTTATGAATTCCTTCAAAAAAATGTACTACACCAATTGACAGTTGACAATTGATAGTTTCAATTGACGTCATAAACAATAGGTAATTGTAATGTCATACACTATTCGTAAGCATATTATTTAGATATCTCATAATACATAGGTATCAATTATATGTCTTTTCTTTAGTTACATATTTTTCTTCCTATGAACATTTCAAATTGTTTTGAAAACTTCAGTCTCAATATTAATTTATACATATATTTCTTCTAGTTTATTGGACTAGTAACTTTCGAATCGAAATGTACCTAATTATTAATAATAAAATTTAATATGTTATTTATAAAATATCTACTCGTATAGACAGATATCATAAAATCATTAACATTTAATTCTGAAATTCCAAAAATAAAATTTGTTTGTGAGTGCTACATTTAATTACGAAATTTCTTTATTTTTAAATATAGTAAGACATAAAATACGAGTACATGCAACTTTATAAATTCCTAACATTTTTCTTACTATTTATAGATAGTAGACTAACCGAATTTCAGTTCTTGTATCTATTTATAGATTAATAAATGCTTATGCATATGGTATAACTTTTACCTGTTTTCGTTTCTTGTACACAAAAAATCTTACCGACACAGATATAAAATAAGACGCAAATTGCACAAATAAACCAGTTCTAAACGAGGAAAAGTAGCATATTTTTGTACTTTTATGAATTACATATATGTATATATATATATATATATATATATATATATATATATATATATATATATATATATATATATATATATATATATATATATATATATATATATATATATACAGGGTGTTAATTGAAAAGCGGGCCATAGGCGTTTAACATGGGAAATAAGTTTTTCCTTGCGCAAAACTTCCCATTTAATTTTAAACAAAAATGTTTTAAATAAATGTTGTAGAGAATTAAATTCTACACCAGCATCACTAAACAGATTTTATTTTGCATGTTTAGTAACCTGTAAAATCCAATTTGAAATTTTATAAATATTACTCATTTGTAGTGATAGGCATGAAATTTAAACAAAATTACAAAGAAATGCATATCGTTTGAATTGTCAGAATTTCGATTTTGCAGGTAACAAAATAAAAATAAATAAAAACTAAGCAATAATTTAGATGTAGATTATAAAAACAAAATATTTTTAAGGATTTACGATAGAATATAATTATCAGTAATTTTTATTTGAAAATCGAATTTCGGACAGTTCAAACGATATGCACTTCTTTGTAATTTTGTTTAAATTCCATGGCTATCACTACATATGAGCAATATTTATAGAATTTTAATTTGGAAGTTACAGGTTAATAAACATGCAAAATAAAATCTGTTTAGTGATGTTAGTGTGTAAATTAAGTATCTGCGACTTTTATTTGAAACACTTTTTTCTAAAATTAATTGGGAACTTTTGCGCAAGGAAAAACTGATTTCCCATGTTAAACGCCTATGGCCCGCTTTTTAATTAACACCCTGTATATATATATATATATATATATATATATATATATATATATATATATATATATATATATATTAAAAGTGCATACAGACTATTTGCAACATAAATTTGTAATTTACGAGGTCTGTTAAAAAAGTATCCGACTTTATTTTTTTGCGAAAACTTGATGGATTTGAATCAAGCGCGCTGTCGATAGCGTCTGCTGTCTGTTGGTCTGTTGCTGGTAAGCAGCATTTAAGTGAGGTAGGGTGTAGTGCTTTCGTCGGTTTTTCATTGCAAGGAAAATGACGGAACGACTGGAGCAGCGCTATTGTATCAAATTTTGCCTGAAACTGGGCGACAGCCAGGTGGAAAGCATTCGAAAGATTCAGAGGACTTTCGGCGACGATGCTAAGGGCATCACACAGATTAAGGTAAGGAGTGGTACAACATCAAAGTGATGCTGACTACTTTCTTTGACACCCGCGGTGTGGTACACCACGAGTACGCACCGCAGGGTGAAACAATCACCAACGAGTACTACAGGGATGTCATCCGTCGCCTACGTGATGCTGTGCTGCGCTAGAGACCGGAGTTGTGGTCCACAGGAAATTGGCGCCTCTATCACGACAATGCTCCAGCACATTCCTTGCAGTTGATTCAGACTTTTTTTGGCGAAGAACAAGACCTGTGGTTCAACAGGCTACTTACTCTCCTGATATGCCCCCCTGCGACTTCTGGCCGTTCCCCAAACTCAAGAGGCGATTGAAAGGAACGCGATTTCAGACAAGAGAGGACATTGGACATTACGGCTGCTAAACTCCATTCCGAAAGAGGCTTTCTCGGAATACTGGAACACGAGGGGGGTGCGGAAGAAGATGACAATTCTACCGACTGCTTCACTGTAACATGCGGGGGTCTCTGACGCTGATGATTCCTACTGCTTACCCCCAACGATGATACACTTTTCACTGATGACTGGTGACTTCTTGAGAAGGAAGTACACACGTACACTTCACTTTAACTTTACACTGATGAACACTACGTTATTTACGGACATGGACACAATTTGGTGATTTTACTAACTACTTTTATTTACATGGTTACATAGTGGGCTGGCAATGAGCCACCACCCAAAACTAAAACACTACATGTTCAAAACAAAACACGTCTGCCCGACGCGACGATCTAATTTCGACTCTTCCATGTTAACTCTCACGAGTATCTACTCCGACTATCAAAAAAACGCTAACTTCAGGACAGGATTATCTTAGGGGTACGGGGTGCATAGGCTAGTGCATCCAAAGTTATGCATGTATACATAATAATTTCCAGACTTAATTATCAACAAATAAATGTCGTGGCTATCATAATACAAAAGAGTTTCTAAACTGAATTTTGACTTAAATAGATAAACAAAGTTAAAATATGAATATTGAAACTATAATTTAGAAAAGTTTATAAAAAGTTATTTATCTATTATTGCTCTTACCCTAGCCTTGTCACAATACTTCCAATTCCAACAATGGTGGGAGAAACGTGTGAAGTCCCAAGGAGAGTATATACTTTGAAGGTGATTAGGTTTACAATGCTCCAGGTATGCCAGTTTTTTTCGGCCAAAGGTCGGATACTTTTCTACAGACATCGTACATCCTAATTTCTATGCACTGGTTAAATATAAGCGCAGTCCAATAGACATATTATAGTCTGGACTAAAGTATATTTTTAGAAATAGAACAGCTGGAATTTCAAGAAGGAAATATTTCAAATAGAATGTTGCATAAACGTCGAGGAAATGTACTTCAATGAAACATATTATTTGTACTATAATCCGTTTTTAAACTAAAAATCGGTCCAGACTACATAACTTGTGCAGAACATGTTACATAACGAAGTTTTTTTTATATTGTTAAACAACTTTCGGACGTCCACATTAACTGCTTTGTTTGCGTAATTATTGTAAAATTGACAAATATAAAAATTGAGAAAGAAGAGGTCTTGGATAGGTATGTTTAACATTGCTCACTAGAAGAATATATAAATAGTGGTAGGTAGTATCAATTAAGAAGCCTTTGGCAAAAACAACTATAGTCCAAATATTGTAAATATGAGTTACAGCGACATACAGGATCGTGATTCGAACACCCGAACATAGGGATTTATCATGTAAAATCAGATTTTCGTACTTTCCTGCTTCCCTAAGTATTTTACGTAAAAAAGCTTCAGGTGTAGAGTGTCAGTCCTAAAAAAAATAACTGATACGCCCCTGGACGTACCTATAAGTTGAAATTGAGACCCTACACTGAGAAAAAGATATGATTACGTGAACTGTAAAATAAGCTTGAATAGATCCAAATATATCTACATTTGAAGCAATGTAATAATGTAAGAAATTATAAAAGTATAAATACACACTCTGTAGAGGTACCGGTTCATGTGCCTTGGCACAAAAGATACACTGAAAAGTGCAAATATCCAAAACTCCACCTAAGTAGCACTGTTTTAGCACACGAATGAAAAATAAATCGCCAGAAATGAACACAGTCAGAAATGAGCACCACTACAAACAAGATGAAACGTACAACAAATGAACAAGTCCATACAAGTCACTACACTTAAATTTGTCATTTAGCAAATAGAACATTGTTCACTCAATAGAAATATTATTTTGCCACAAATAATATTTATTTGTGACAAATAAATGTAGATTCACACAATGCAAACTATTTTTCATTGTAACACATATAAAGTTTACACAAATATATTATGAAATTAATTCTAAACAATTACATATTTGTAGGGAACAAGTAAATATTTCAGAAAATTATAAATATATTTACTAAAAATCTCAATTTAAAGTACTAAGCATAAATATATTAGTTTATTTGAGAAAATTAAATTAAATTTGAATGAAATAAGTCTCCATCCTTCTGGACAATATGTCAATATCGTACGAATCAAAGGACGTTTCGTCCAAATAAATAATTGGTCTATTTTCCAATCTGTATTGTGTAAAATTTGTTAAATAATGGGACCGCCATTCGCGTATTCGTCTGCTCTCCATAATGTATTGGCGTTTATCTACTGCTTTAAAACTAAATCCAATATTATGGACGATTCTGTTTAAAGTTCGTACTGAACAATTTATACCACAATTGTCACTTTGTAACCGTTGGTGTGTAAAATTTGTATAGACGTAACCTCTTTTTCATTAAACATTGTGTAAATTTTCCTACTCACTGATCCGAACGTGTTTGTCCTGCATCACACCTTTGATTGTTGGCTTGATATTTCTGAGTTACAATATCTCTCACAGAAGAATAAGGAACTTTGGTTAAAGTTGCTGTTTTCGCAATGAGCGCACTGTCGTTCGATCAGATTTTAGTGAGTTAAAGATATTTAAAATAATTTGCTTTGCATCTGACGACAAATGCACTCTTTTTACCTTCCGTCACCTTTAGGTAAGGAAGGTATTGTCTTTGGTCAAAAAATTCGATTATGAGTTTTTACTCAATAAGCACGTTCTAGGGTCCCTAGAATACGAATTTACTATTTTTACGATGATGTCTGTATGTGTGTGTGTGTGTGTGGATGTGTGTGTGTGTGTGTGTGTGTGTGTAACAAAATTTTCGTCTGCGATAACTCTAATACTACAGTTACAAAAATTATAATTTTTTCGTATACTTCTTCGTTACATCCATATGAAGAGCTGATTAGATTTTGGTTACAACTGGTCAACCGGAAGTACCATCATTTGAAGATTTTAACAGTTTTTCTTGAAAAAACTATGTTAAATATAATTTTTTCACATTTGATGTTATTATAAATATTAAAGAATATTTTATTCTCTATACGATTTGACTGCATTTTATACTTAATATTAAATTGATATAGAGTTAAAAAATTATAAAGAAATTAAATTTCATAAAGTAGCCATAGCTATGGAAACAGCTACTATATTAAGAAAATTCTGATTGAAAGATGTCAGTGTCAAGTGAAATTGACATAGTGTGTTTGTCTTATAATTTTTACTGGAAATATAGGATCTTTTGCTTTCTGTATGGAATTTGTATAAAATACATACAACTGGTTTAAGGTAATGTACAAGAAATAC
Source organism: Harpalus rubripes (assembly GCA_963082715.1). NCBI lineage: Eukaryota > Metazoa > Arthropoda > Insecta > Coleoptera > Carabidae > Harpalus > Harpalus rubripes. The sequence continues at coordinate 14,291,068 of OY720451.1, forward strand.
TAATAATAATAATAAATCTTTTATTTCTGCAGATACATTACACTGTATATAGAAAACGTCACAAAATAATAATTTTCTGTATGAAATTTGCATAAAATACATGCAACTGCGGGAAGGTAATGTACAAGAAATAGAATATTTAATTTAGCAAGGAACTTTCCGTAGGAAATTTGTACAAAATACATAGAACTGACGGAAGGTAATGTGCTGGCCACATCAGATTTTTTATTTAAACACTCGTCTTCATCTTCACAAATATTATTTGCACTCCACGGTCTCCACATATTCATACTTATTGCTGTGTTTCGTTGTTGAAAACTAATAAGCAACTAGAATGAAATTTTACCATCTTTTATATGTATAATAATCTGGAGAACATTTACAGTTAATATCTTACAAATACCCTTTGTTTTTCTCGTGAAATAGATAATTTAGATGTATCTTACAAATAGCAAAATTTCGGTAATACCACCCTTACCACTCAGGTAAGGAAGTTACCTGCTGGGACAGCGGTACACCGCTATTAATGAGTCAGGTCAAGAACGGTATAAATGGAGGGTTATACAGAAGTATATTTTCGGGCTGCCATCTATTGGTATTTTCCTTGTACTACACTTGTGACTCATTTGCAAAAGTGACTCCCGCTACAATTATAAAGAATAAATGACCAATGTGAAATTCTTTTAGTTTACACAGCCATTCGAAGATATTGAATCACATGTAAATCTCAAATGTCGAAACACAAGTAACAGAAGACAGAACTTTAAAAATGGCGTGGTTTGTTTGTAATCCGATCTTCCATTTCAACTTCTACATCGTCGCATTCTTTCTTGCGTGTGACATCAGTATCATAACCCTCTATTGGTAAGAGCTATAAACAACATGAATTTCGCGCAGCTATCGTGACGTCAGTGTCTCATTCTTCAAGTAATTTTACTCTACCACAGCTGCAACGTATCCAGGGTCGGATGGCCAGTCGGGATAGTTTTGAGGCCGCTGCTCGGTGATTACAAACTAAAATTTGAGTACGTGGCATCATATAATTAACTTCACCGGGTAACAGTTCTTATTTAGATCGTTTTCAGTATTTTCTAATTCTTGACAAAATTTCTTTCGGTGTTGCAAATATAGTCCGAGCTCGAATATATGATGGTTTTGTAATTTCCTACTTTGTAGATTTTGAATGGTTGGAATTATAGTTTAGGTATTGTCTGGTGTTGATGTGTTGGTTTACGGTAGGGTAGACTGATGTTATTGTAAACCTAATATAAAATATCATCGACATATCTAAGCCAAAGTTTAGGTCTTATATTGGCTGTATTTAGTGCTAATTCTTCAAAAAAATCCTTGTATAAATTGGCTATAACAGAGAAAAGCTCATCAGCAAACCATCTTCTTGTACAAAATATCTATTCTTTTTCTTGGAAATATGAGTTCTGTAGGCAGCACTGCAAAAGTTCCATAATACCATCAAGAGGCAAATCGGTTCTATCTTTTTCAAGCCTTGTTTTGACGATTTCTAAAAATTTATCGTAAATATATTTACAACATCAAAGCTTTTGTGGTTGTAATTGTATTTAGCTCAAAAGTTCTACAAAATATTTTGAATTCTTCACATATGATGTTCTTTTTCTTGGAAGTGGCTGAATGATTGGTATAATAGAAATTGTGATAGTTTGTAAGTAGGAGAATTTATGGAATTTTTGACGGGTTTCTGAGATGCTTAAATCTTTCTTATCAATTTTTGGAAGCCCCCCGTTCAGTTGTGGAAGCTTGCTAAAATATGGAGTGAGATCTATTCTTGTTCTTAACGGAATATATAATTCTTTATATAGCACGGTACACTTTGTTTTCTATAGACGTAGTAGAATGTTTTCCAAGTTTCTTATAATTTCCTTGATTCAAAAGCTCTTCTATTTTCTGATTATATAAATTGGTATCCAATATTACTGTAACACTTCCGTTATCTGCGGGTAGAATCTTGGTTGTGTTTTCTTTCAATGCTTTATTTTCTTCGTTTTCAAGATTAGGTTTGATCAGATAATGTTTTTACTTCAGAATTTTCCCCAATCTCCATTTATTAATAATTTAATATTGTCTACAACTTTTAAACGAACCTAATGTTATTTTCTTAACTACAGTATGTTATATATGTTAAATACTATTTTTAAGAGCTTTTTTTAAACTTCAACATATTTTATAATTGTTCAATTTCTATGTAGGCAATATAATTATAAATTTTTAAAAAACTGGAGATGAGGCCGATCATGCTAGAATTTTCCCGGGCCGCTGAATCTTCCTAATCCGGTCCTGAACCTATCACACTGTTGTCAGTCAATAATATAATTGTGTACCAAGATTTGTGACCCACAAAAACCATCAAACTTAATCTCCCCGAAAATGAAATATTTAGTGTGCGTTTTACGTAGGTAGTTTAGTTGTATAAAAACAACCATATGTTTTTTGGTATAGGTATTCGAATTATCAAGCTTCTTTAGTATTAGCGTTTTATTGGATTAAATGAATTCCTTTCACAAGATTTTAGCAAGAAGAAACTTAATATATTTAGGAAACGCTTGTGTTAAATGTGTTATCAACGTTTTATCAGCATTTCACTTCCAGGTTCTGCTTAATTATATCAGGAAAAAAACATTATTAAGTTTCCTAGAATAAGTTTCAGGTTTCAGTCTCATATTCCTTGTTAGCACTTCATTAAAAAAATATAAATTTGAGGCATAATCAACATCATTAAAAATTATGTTAAAAGTATTTAGCATTTTATTATTAGTGTAATTTAAATTCTTGCACATTTTACATTGTCTTGTAAGATACCTTGTAGAGTTATACGGTAAATTAAAATTAACATAAAAATATGTTTCTTGCTGCATATAACATTAATGGCTACATTTAAAGCTTCATGAAGGTAGTATCCTTTGCAACATTGTTTAATAATGTTGTTTTTATTATGATGCCGTAACTGAACTGCTAAGGTCATATACTGCAGTCCAGTAGCACACGATGTTCTCAGACGGTTATCATCCAAATTCCAACCTTACTCATGCTTGCTTGACTGTATAACTGTATTATAGTAATCCGTTAATATTATTCCTGATATTACTGATTTTATTACATTTGAAATATAAAATGTCAAAGTTTTATAACATAAATACTTGTTCGAGAACATCAGTATCGTATCATACATATACGGTGTTTTTCAACTTCGGGCGTAGGAGGGGTACTGACCAAAATTAGAAAAAAAAGGTTTATCAATATGTGCCCAATCTTCAATAGGTCCCGAGATATAAGGTAGTGAAAAATTAATCTTTGTGGGGTTTACCTCTGCTATCTTGAAAACTATGAGTTACGACTTCGATTAAATGAGACTTTTTGAGAGGTCATCTTAAGGAGATTCTAGCGAAACTAATGAGTCAAAATAACATTTATATTTTTTTGTTCTTTTAATATCTAAAATAATTGCTAAAACTTTTAATTGTAATTAATAATAGTATATTAAGTATTAAGAACGGTAAGGACAGTTTACCGATCGAAGACAATGTTTTTTTTTCTGAGATCGGTAATTCGTTCGTGATGCTTATACTATTTTTTGCACGATCGACGCACAAAATTTAAAAGAAAAAGAAGATTTGAAAATTATTTTGAGATATTAAAAAAAAATTATTTGTCATTCGCACATCACTTACCGACGTGATTCACATCACTTACCGTTCAGTAATTTGTAAATAAGACCTCCTGTCTTGGAAACACTATCGGTAAACATGAAAAATAACCCGATCGTGTAAAAATAAATAAAAAAATTCAAAGCTTACTTCAAAAATGACAAAAAAATTTAATATCAAAATAATTTTCAATCTTATTTTTCTTTTAAATTTTGTGCGTCGGTCGTGCAAAAATAGTATAAGCATCACGAACGTTAAGGAATTACCGATCGAATACAATATTGTCTGAGATCGGTAAACTGCCCTTACCGTTCTTAATACTTAATATACTATTACCGTCTCGCCTCCTGAACGGTAAGTGAAGCACATCACTTACCGACGTGAATCACATCACTTACCGTTCTGTCTTGGAAACACTATCAGTAAATATAAAAAATAACCCGATCGTGCAAAAAAATATATTGAGCTTATAAATAGATAATTAATTTGTATTTAATAAAAAAAGATACTGAAAAGACTTCAGTATTTTGAACATATGTGGTCGAATAAAGTTAGATGGCAACAGGGTGTCTTGTTCTTTGAGTTCGTTTTCATTTATATATATTTATTTACTTATTGTAAAATTATTATATTAAATTTATCTATCAATTTCAGTAATCAAAGTTTTTTATAACATGAATTTTAAAATAACAAAAATAATTAGTGCAACGTTGCCAAGTTCTTCATCTGTTTATTATAAAATAATAGGACAAAATTGGAAAAACAACGTGTATATTATACAAGAACATAATCAAAAATAGGTACCTAATTATAATATAATATATAACATATAATCATAATAGGTAAAAGGTATAAGGTTACAAGCGACTGTATATAATATAAATAGAATTGAAATTGTGAAATGGTATCATAACAAGTGAAATAAATTTAGCAATAACAATTAATATTATGCAAATTTTTTATCAGTTCAGGAAGTGATATGTGATATAAGTCAAATTCAGCAATTACATTGGCGTTAATGCACATAACATTTATGGGTGATGTAGGAAGTAAGAAGTAGATTAGTTTTTGCTACATTTGTACGAAATGTTGTAAATGTCCTGGAAGACAGTCTTTAATATTGATTTTACAAAGTAAGTCTGAACAATCTACAATGTTGTTTAGAATTTTATATAAGAATAATATTGACATGTTCTGTCTCCGCTGTTGTAAAGATTGGTAATTAAAACGCTCCAAAAGGTAATCTTGGCTTATCTACGAACAGGATAATGATAGTCTTGTTTAAGAAATATAAACTTTAGGAACTTTCTTTGAATTGATTCCAAATCTTGAATATGACCACCATAGCACCGTATGATGATTTCACTAACGATTTCAAAACAAAATAAAAGCAAAATATCAAATAGATCTATTATTTCTGTAATAAAAAATATATTATCTAAACAAAGAAAGATTTGTTGATTCACAAAAAATTTAATGTGGTTCTTAAAAATAGCATCAAAGAAAATTGTAGAACAATTTATTTTTTATTTATTTGTGTTGTTCCTTGTGATGTGACCCAGTGGCTCTGTGCGTGAATGAAATTGTGTTATTTTGAGAATGTATCGTATAATCGTGTGGTTTCATCGTTTTGGATTGCTGTAAAGCAAATAAACTAACAAGCGGTATATAAACTGTTACCCAGTTGCTCTTGTACTCGCTTAAATAAACACAATGCGGATACTCGGAAATTGTTTTATTTATATTGTAAATGATTCATTAAATCTTCGTTATTATCTCACAATTCATTATTACTTATAATTAGTTTCCTTTGCGTCAGAATAATTTCTCCTAAAAGTTGGAATTCTGGGATTTTGAGTAAACGATACGGGGAAGAAAAATAAATAACTTTTTATTATTACTCGTCACTTTTTATTATTTCATGAGTCAGTTCTCAAATACGAGAGCTGCGCTAGAATTATTGAGAATAAGACACATAGTCCATATTTTTACCTTGTCTCCTTTAGATAAGGAAGGTATTGTCTTTGGTCAAAAAATTCGGTGGTGAGTTTTTGATGAATAAGCACGTTTTAGAGTCCCTGGAATAAGATTTTACTATTTTTACGACGATGTTTATATGTACGTGTGTGTGTGTGACGATTTTTTCGGATCCGACAACTCAAATACTACACTTCAAAAAATTATAATTATTTCGTATTCCTTTTCTTTACATCCATGTAAAGAGATTATTAGATTTTGGTTATTATTGGTCAACCGGAAGTACCCTCATTTTAAGATTTTAACAGTTTTCCTTGAAAAAAACACTGTTAAATATCATTTTTCCATATTTAATGTTATTTATAAGTATGAAAGAATATTTTATTCTGTGTACGATTTGATTACATTTTATACTTCATATTTAATGGATATGAAGTTAAAAAATAATAAAAATAAATAAATTTCATAATATATATATATATATATATATATATATATATATATATATATATATATATATATATATATGTATATATATACAGGGTGGTGGCGGTTAGGAGTGAACATAGGGATTTAACATGGGATTTTAGTTTTTTGCAATTTCCTGTTCTCCTGTTCATTTTACGGCAAAAACTGTAGAGTACAAAATTGTTCATAATTAAAAATTGCATACAAAAATGTATTTACATTTATTATAATGTTTTTGATTTCTTCACAATTTTAAAAAGAAATTTCAAAATTTCTGTTAATTTGTAGCAATAGTCATTCAATTTAAGTCAAATTTTCGAAATTTTCTCTAATAAAAAGTTAATTTAATAATGAATGTTTATTCGAATGAGGAATGAGTTTTCATTATAAAAAATTATTATGGTGGAAATAGTTTTAGAAGAATACGTGATTTGTTTTCCATAAAGTACGAAAATACACCAATTCCTAAGGTAGCAACAATTTCTAAACTTGTTAAAAAAATTGAGAACACAGCTAGTGTAGCTGTGAACGAAGGTAATGAAGGAAATAATAATAATAATAATAATAATAATAGAAGATGTCATAACGAAGTGAATGAAGAAGTGGTATTGGCTATGATAAATCAAAATTCTACGTATAGTATATTGGTTTATTATTAAATGGTATACCTAATAAAAAATGCGTATTAAAATTAAAAGTTGTTTGTTTTTATTTAATTTTTAAGTTGGATTAACGCATGGTTGACGTTTATAAAAAAAATTTGTCAACCAGAAAAAAATAAATTCCATGGCTATTGCTATAAAATAACAGAAATTTTGAAATTTGTTTTTAAAATTGTGAAGAAACCAACAACATAATAATAAATGTAAATACATTTTTGTATGCAATTTTTAATTCTGAACAATTTTGTACTCTATAGTTTTCGCCGTAAAATGAACAGGAGACCAGGAAATTGCAAAAAACTAAAATCCCATGTTAAATCCCTATGTTCACCCCTAACCGCCACCACCCTGTATATAGCTATGCTATAACAACCATTCACTCACGGCTTCGCCTCATCGGTAAGTAAACACAATCACTTACCGATCAGTAATTTGTAAATAAAACCTACTATATTGGAAACCTTATCGGTAAATATATTTAAAAAACTGAACTTGCAAAAAATCTTGACCTTTCTTGTTACAATTAAACTTTAGCCTATTTTCTTAACTTTTAAAGTGATTTTAATTATAGTAATTGCGAAATATTTTACGTATTATGTTAAGTAAGATTTCCAGATGCGTCTGTCTTATCCAAAGCCAAAGTGTAAATAATTTATGTAAATGAATGACTGCATGTAAATATATATTACGTTTGAATTCTTCATTACGAGTCTACAGAATATAGCTCGAAGCAGTAATTCCCCAACCAGAGCATAATCATTATAATTATCGCATATGTCGTGTAGAATTTCCTAATTAATGTTTACATCCAGTAACTATATATTCGTTCCTGTCATGGTTATTTGTAATAGGTTATTTTTGCATTAACATTGAAAGAATATACATGTATTGTTATTGTTTTATTCAAATAATAACAAAGCAAATAAAATTGTATAAACGGAATAACAAATGACTAACTATAGATATAATTAGATGATGAAAAAAATATAATGTAACACTTCAAACAGTATTTTCTAAATAATCAGCTCTATTCTAACACAGTGGTTAATTTTTAGCAACTGGTTAAAATTGTTATCCAATCTGACAACTAAAAATCATTTTTTTTATTTTTTGACGTACTTTAATTAATGCAAATTTTTAACGACTTGCTAAAAAATAACCAGAGTTACAGAATAGGGCCAAATATCTGTTAATATCAAAATGGGTTCAAATAGGTTGCTTCCTACGTGAAGGCAAACATATTCACGATTTATCATGGAAATATAAACGCTGTGTAACATATTTTCGTCTATTATCGTCACATCATCATTATGGCCACCTAATTGATTTATGATAAATAACTAACGATGTTGAATTTTTAAATTTAAAAAAAAGGATGAGTGTCCATTTTCTAATAAAATGAAATGATTTGTCCTAGTAATAGAGTGAATGTGGGGCTTTCAAATAGTATATTTAAAGAAGGCAAAAACGATAACAGTCCTAAGATACAGACCTTAGAAATTGCAATTCAAGAGCTAAAAAATTTCTATTAGCTTCCACATAAGTCGAAACTCGATCCATCTGTGGGTATAACAACGTTCAGAAATGACTAATCTGCGTTTTGGACTAATATTGAATATACTATCTCACTTCAAAAACGTTCCATAAAGTTGTATACTTTAAAATTCGCGTATTGAAAAAACACATTTTGTGAGATTCATCTTTTTTTCAATTTCAATTTTATTGGCCGAATGCACCAACGTAAATTTTAAGCGTTCCTTAAATGCATCAAAATGAAATATCAAAGGAATTACTATCTATGCATTACTGTCAAAATTTTGATTTGGTTTTTCTTGTTTAAGGGACACTTAAAATTTATGGCTCGATTCTGAAGACAAATGTAAACACTGTAAGCCCTATGTAAATCCATTGTAACCAAAATATAGTTAAAATGCTAATCTGAGCATAGATGTAAGCCAGGGCTCGCAAACTCAAATGTAGCAAAGGGCCAGTTGGTTGGTAAAATCTATAAAGGAAAATAACAAGTACAAAAAATATTTAAAAAATAATTATAAATAAAATAACGTTACATATTTAAAAATAAAATATCAATTTATCTTTATTTTAATTATGATCTGACCTGACATTTTTTCTTCTGCAATAAGATATCAAATTGCTTCAGTACCAATGTGTAGTACTGCATTTAATGTGCAGAGCGGTATTTTGATTTATTCAGTTTCATAATAGAAAATACTCACAATCGTAAGTACTTCCAAATATTGACAAGCTCAGCTAACGATTCATGGTAGTTAGGCAAGATGTCCACTGGTAAGAATGTTTAGGGACGCAGAGTTGTTAGCAGAGCTTTACCTGTAGCCGTTTAAAATAATAGCAGAACTGACTATTTTATCATTTTCTACCTAGCCGACCATACGTATTTATAAACTTATGTTAATTTAAATCGTCTAGTGTAGTACCTAGTCATAAGTGAAATTTTTGAAAAATATATCGTTGAGGCTGCGAGCCCTTTGCAGATCTTTGGCAGGCCGTATGCGGCCCGCGGGCCGCCAGTTTGCGACCCCTGATGTTAGGACTGTAACTTTACATAGGCGCTGTAGAATTTACAAGTATTTCTCTCGACGGAAGGATTACAGTTGTCAAATTATTAAAAAAATTGACTAGATGAATAATAATATACCATTATTTTTTTTTATTATTAATAGAGGAGACTATCGAATGTAATTTTATAATAATTAAAATTTGTGATATATAATTTAAAAATAAATTTTAAAAATTCCGGAAATCAATTAAAAATTAACAATTTCCACAAAATTTAGATATACTACAAATAGAATTGAACTCCTATTTCCAAAAGAATTTAACTTTGCGGATAAATCTTTCTTCTTCTTTGCTAAATCATTTTAAAACATTTTCAGATTAATTGTTCCACTGCGAAACATATAATCCTTCTCCATTTCACTTATTGAATTTGAACCAATAAAATCGCCTTTTTATTAACTGTTCCCAATATATTCCTACAAAGGAGATGAACTTAACTGAATTTCATACATGAATACCCGTAAGACGTCGGCTGAAAACTAGTTCAAGGAGAAAATATCTCATCTACAAAGTTTTGTGTAAGTTGCCGCATCCATTAACTTATATAATCGAAACTCCAATATATTCGCACCTTCTGTAAATAAACTCCAACGGTACACTTATTCGTTATTCTAATCTAACAATGTAGTAATCATAGACGCCGACTTGTAGGGTGCATGGGGTCGATGCACCCGACAAAATAATTTGTCGGGTGCAAAGGTATAGATTTGCATCTGACAAAAATTTAATCCAATAAAACATCATATTTATATTATTGTTATTCATCTGAACTTTTATTCGTTACTAACTGATAAAGTGGCATTTAATTTCGTAACCAACTTTGAAACTATTGATAGTTGATATACAAGTATAGAACACATTTAAAATCCGACTTACGTAATTTCCCGCTGTCCTAATTATTTCACAAAAATAGCAATAGCCATGGAATTGAAACAAAATTCGACATTTTTTAAAGTCTTATGTATCCTGTACCGAGAGTTTTTTTTTATCAGTGGACATGGGCGTATGTCCTTACCATACTTAAGTTTAAAATGATTAATAGCAAATATTATATGCGTTTTTTTTTAAACTGGACATAGGGAGTTGTCAAAGCTATCAAACTGTTATCTTCCAAAATGATGTATGAAAAAAATAAAATCATAACGTATAAGTGCAATATGAATCTAAGGAAAGTTTCCGATGTATTTCTTGCTACTTTTAATAAGCGACCCAGGTCGGCAACTATTAGAAAAATCTACAATTATAGAACTTCAAGGTGCATCAATAGGCAGCATTAAAAGAAAATTAGAACAAGTGAGGTAATTAATAATAAGAAACATTAAATTATACAGTTAAATGAAAAAGACAATACCCTTTCAATATAAAAGGAATTTCTGAAATTGACACATAATAGTTTGATGACTTTGATAACTCCATAATAGTTGCTGGCCTGAGTCGCTTATTAAAACAAATAAATCGGAAACTTGCCTTAAACTCATATTGGACTTCTACAATATATGATTTGTATGTTTTCTTCTTACATAATTTTGGAATATGACAGTTTGATGAATATGACAACTCCCTATGTCCAGTTTAAAAAAAAACACGATAATACATTGCTGTCAATCATTTTAAATGTAACTATGATATACGCCCATGTCCACTGTTAAAAAAAATCACGGTATGTATAATCTCAATTTTTGTTCGGTGAGTGCACCCGACAAAAATTTTCAAAGTCGGCGCTTATGGTAGTAATGCTCGTTTTATCTATGCTGTTCTTTGCAATTTGAAACTTTAGTAGTGTAGTAAGTTAATTTGAATAACGTAACAAGTTTAATTAAAGAAACTTGTATGATCTATGATTGTTTTACAGAAGCCTGGTAGTTATATAACTCTGATTTCTTTATATTTCCAAGTGAGAAAACTAGGATATGTAAAACCTTGAAGTCAACGACTAATAGATTAGAAATTTCTCGTCCTTATTGGACATTTTATTAAAGTAGTATAGATACTTTTATTGGTCTATATTTTTGTAGTAGAACACATAACAGAAGCAGACAACAGAAATGAAACGTATTGAATTACTCATAAATCGGATGACCCAAATTTAATATCGCTGAGAAAAAAAATCAGTATCTCCTGTATCTCAGAGTATTATTTCATGGACCAATGCATTACTAAGTTACTTTTACTGATGGAGTTAAGCCTGTTTTATACTTTACTTTTTTGGGTAAATTCAGTACTATACTTAGTTTCACGTAAGAAAATAGTGATGAGTAGATAGGTTCAGTTTGATCTTGTTTTTTGATTGGGGAATATCCCGATATTCAATCAAACAACAATATCAAACTGCACCTATTTTCCCATCAGTATTTTCTTACGTGAAACGAAGTATAGTTTTTAGTTACTTTTGTTGGCTAGAAAGCAGTGGCGTAACTAACGGGCCCGCAGGACCAGCATTGGGCGGGCCCCCGTCTCTAGGAGGCCCCAATTTACATGATTTATAATTTTGTTACTACTGCGAAATTTTGAATTTAATCTTTTTGTTTGTATCAACATACAAATTTATTTAGTCTTTTATTTTTGTAAATGTCAATTTCCAAAATAATATTGGCTAAGGGGCCCCTTATCCGCTATGCAAAATCAAGCTCTTTAATTTCTATCACATTTCGGTCGGTAGAATTTCGATTTCTTAGCAAATATTTTCTTGCAACTGATCCAGAGTTTTCCTTTAAATTAACCCCATAAAAAGAATGGGGATGTCAAATTAGGACACCTGGCGGCCAATGTGTATTACCAAAACGTGGGATTAAATAACGATGAGAATGATTTTCACAAAATTGGTACTATTTAAACTGTATGATACTGATCCATCTTGCTAATACCATATTTTGTTCTTTCATTTGGGATAACAAAACTATATGAATCAATTCCCTGTAACTTTCACCAATGGACTGTATCACCAATTTCATTAAAAAAAAAAAACTGGCCAATCACATTTTTATAGTAAATGTTACAACATACAATGAATTCAGGTCTCCCATATTGGTTATTTTACTTTTTAACATGTCAACTCAGATGAAAGTGAGCCCAGTCACAATTTCCACAAGTTCTTGTGGTATGTAGTTCTTCATGATAAACGCTACAATTAAAAACGGACCCCAAAAAATTTTTGCGGGCGGGTCCCCGAACTCTTAGTTACGCCATTGCTAGAAAGCATATACTAGTTTTTATCTAAGTAAATATAACGTTGTTTTAACTAATCAGCTGATACTTTAAAACTAGGGAAAACTTAAAAACAGGTTTAACTCAAATTAATTTCAGGCTGACCGAAAAACTGGCAAATTATAAATCATAATTCGAAAACAATCTGGTAAATTCCATATTTTCAGTTGAAAATATACTTTAAAAAATTGATCTAGTATGTTCTAACCAACGAACCTAACTTTCGCAACTTAATTTGAAATGCTAATTAAAACAAGCTTTATGAAACTAAATGGAATCATTCAGAAATTTTAAAAATCTGATGCATTTATCATAATAGTTATCAATGCGTCAAGATTTTATCTGGTACAAGTGATAACTCGTTCTTGTTCAAAATATATCATCATTGTTGATTTTATTTAATTAGTAAAAATTGTGATTATATAATACTTTATTTACTCAGATATATTATACAATTCTGAATTTATTTCCCTGAAATCATATAAAAATTTGACAATGTAAATATTCTTAGAAAATATTTAAAAATAAACAGTTTTGATTAAATTATATATTCACATATTCCTACGTAAAAAACTAGAATTTTCTATTAATCTGAATTTATTTTCCAATTTATAATTTTCCTGGAATTAAAAAAAATGGAAATATTTTTAGAATTTGTTGAAAATTTTACATATTTCATTATTTCTACAAGAACTTATTACAAAAAAAATTATGCTAAAGGAACATTTCATTGCATGAACAGAGCGGCGCAAATAATGGCGGTTGGCATCCAATATCATGCAAACAGCGGCCGATTTGACGTATTGTCATATTTACGATATTTATAGTTACATTGTTGGACCCGACAGTCAATTTTTCTTACTGTAGGAAATGTAATGGGAAACTTTTCATATGGCTGTAATTTCTGCCCAATTTATTTTAGAACAAAAGTGTAGAACAAAAATAACTGTTCAGAATTAAAAACTGCATCTAATAAGTCCAAAATTATTGTTTACATGCGTTTCGTTATTGTCAAAAATTCGTTTTGCATTTGTCATCTCATTAAATTTACTATGGAACCAAATTTAACTGGACGTTTATAGTAACGGTCCTAATTCTCGGATTTCAGTAAATATCACACAGCATAATAAAATAAATAAATAAATATATCTTCACGGCTTATTACCCATTGCTGGGTATGCCATCTGCTTGTACACAGATATCGGTAATGATGAAATATTTGCACCGTGCGGGCGCTTACCAGGCGTCACTTCACGGGCACTCATTGCTGGCGTGAAGATTGCACCACAGGTGTCAATTTTGTGCCATTTAAAATTGGAAATATTTGGCGTCGGTCGGTATAATAAATTGTTTTAAAAACATAGTGCTGATTAATAACAAATTTTAAAAATACAAAAGTTATAATTTGTTTTAATTTAATTTGAAACTTGATGATGAAGCAATTTGTAATACTCAATTTAAGTTCAAAAAACTTTGTAATGAACTTGGTTAACTTTCGGATAATAATTTAATTATCTTCCATGACATTTACATCAAGTCAGCGATCTGGTTCAATTTCAAGGATTCGTTTCTTTTGATTTACGAATCCCGCAAGTATTTCCTTTTCCATTGTGAAACCAAAAATGAAACCATAGCCGTGCTATTTGGTTTCTACCTGATCTAACTTGTCATTTGATTCTGTACGAAGTCCCTGTACTTTCCGAGTGGGCGGTTCACGGAACCCGCCAATATCACAAAGGAGATTCTCAAAGTAAATAGAATCAAATAACCATTGCGTTTCAATTCTGGGAACAGGTTCAAACGTGCAAATACGAGACTAAGCTTGTCCTTTTGTGTCCCATCGATAGGCATCAGAAAACGTTGGAATTATGTTGTAAATATTCACTGCACTTTCACAACATAACTGTCACACTAGACTAGGATAGTAAAGTGAAAAAAGTAAAGAATTTTAATGACGCATGGTATAAACTTTACCTGGAAATACTTTTGTGAGCAATAAAATCTGATTCAATTTTCACAAGTTTGATAAACGACTAGTTCGTCGAAAGTTGACGATTAATATTAATTTACGTAACAAGACCTGAAAGTGATACTTTATTGGGTAAGCATATTGTGATAAGGCAAGGGTACCTACGAGCAATAAACAAACAAATAACTTTTTATGAAACTTTTGTAAATTATAGTTCAGGAATAATATTTCAACTTGTTATCGTTGTTAGTCAAAATTCTGTTTAGAAATAATTATCATTTGTCCCACCGTTTTTGTTTAGTCTGAATGTCACCGATCTTTGACAGTTATGTGTTGATGAATTAAAATTATTATGCATACGTGCGTGACTTTGAATGACCTAGCCTATGCACCTTGTACCCCTACGATAATCTTGTCCTGACGATGGCGCTTTGTTTTTGAGTCTGCATTAGTTTGTCATGTCGTGAAGACGTTTGTTGTCGAGACATGTAGAGTGTATTAGTGGGCGTTGGCTCATCGCCAGGCCACTGAATTACCATATAACATGTTAGTAATTTGTTTAGTTGTGTTACTTATGTTTAGTTACTAATAAATAATTGTAATCATGTAAATAAAAAACTAGTAGTTATACATCAACTACTGTCCATGTCCATAAATCTAAGTATTCGTCAGCATTCCTCATCAGTCAACAAGTGTGTGGAAAGTGTAAGAGTGTGCGTGTTCTTCCTTTTCACCAAGTAGTGGACGCCAATCATTCAAGCGTCCACCAGTTGAATAAAGAGTGTCATCAGCTTTAGGAGACCCCTCCTCGTGTTACAATATTCCAGGGCGAGCCTTGGAAGCTTGTAAGCTCAGTAAAGATACTTTCATGGCATGTTGGGTACAATTTTTTTTCGAGGTCTTGAAAACAAGAATAATTAAAAATCTATAGCTATACGTTAGTTTATTGCAAGGAAATAAGTAATAAATAACGGATCATCATGGAAATTTTGATGTAGGGATCGAAAAGTTACTTTTCGATCCTTTATAAACAATTTTCCACAGCTAGCTCACTAAAGAAGTATTTTCCGGTCTATCTGGACGATCTTAAAAAAATTTATTTATGGTATCTATAGTTGTCACTAAAATATAATTCATTTCTCTTCATTTTTCTGAATTCGGCTAGCAATAAATTTACAGTACAAACTAGTAAAAAATATGAAACCACTTTGTAATACAGTTATGATAAGACGAGCAATAACAAATAAATAACTTTTTATAAACTTTTCTAAATTATAGTTCAGGAATATTTAGAAATAATTTTTTTTCTTATCGCGGGTTTTTATTAGTGTGGATGTCACCGATCTTTGACAGTTATGTCATGTTGACAATGAAGTATTTAAGTTATTACAAGCTTACGTGCAGAGTAGATAATTACTTTGTTATGGTTATCTTACCCTGTACTCTGCACCCCTTCGAGATATCTGCTCATAAAAGATAACGCTTTGTTTTTGTGATAGTCTGCATTAATTTGTCGCGTTGAGAAGACGTTTTTACTCTTATGTAAACATGTAGAGTTTGAGTTTTGGCTCGCGTTCCGCGAACGCGAGTATTTGGACTGAAGATGCATCAGTATCTTTAGTTTGTAATTGATTATTTATGAGTAGTTTAATTAAATAATAATAAGTTGTAATATTCATGTATATACAACTTTAGTTAAATCTAAATGAAGTCCGTGTCCATAATGTAAGTGTTAATCCCTCATCAGTCAACAAGTGAGTACGATGTGTGCAGTTAATATTGTTATCGTTGGAAAACAAGTAAGAGCAACAAAATCAACAGTCTTAGACCCCCCCTCGTGTTACACAGTTAAATATAGCTTCCTTCATTCACAGATTCTACTCTATTTTCAAATTCTTACTACTTTCAAATCTTCTGCTGTCGTCTTTTTGAAATCTGGAATCTATTTTCAAATAAATAAATGATTGCAGATAATGCATTTGTATGAAAATGAAAGATATGTTGAATAACAGGCAGCAAATTCGTGCCAATGGCAATCAAAACTTGGATTCGTATTTTTAAATTATTTTATTAGCTTATTATTCATGCATATTTCCAATTATTGACCACGAAAGTTTTTTTTAAAGTTTTGAAATAGATCAATTTATGTGACGCCCATAATTATTATCAAACTCCACTGTTTAAGAACAAAATGAGATGAACATCTACGTCACAGAATATTAAAAATAATGTATTATGGTTTAACGAATATCGGTAAGGATTTTCCAAAACTACAGCTTTCAATTTAAATAAAGTTTCATAAAAATAAATTTAAAAGTAGTGGAGGACTCAATTGCGACCTAATTTAAAAGTCAGCTTTCATCTTTTGGGCTAGAAAACTATACATATAATAAAATATATGAAGGGTAAAAGAAATACAAGAAAAGAATGAACTGAGAAACTTGAGAAAAAATATTCTTTAAATATGAGACATCATTGCTAAATATCTCATTCTCACATTTTAATTCATTATTTTTCTGTAGATACTCTTCATATTATAATACCTATTCTAATTACTGTATTGATAATACTACACATTCGTAGTAAGTTTCCACAAGAATTCCGGGGAAATAGAGTGTAAATCAAATTACAGTATTCTGTATAATCATGTGTAAAATGTTAGACATACTTAAAATTATTTACATTTTATTATTCAAAAAATTACTTATCATTACCTGTATATTTTTTTTAGAAATGTTATATTACAGACCACCTACAGACTATTTTGTTATATTTTTAATGTGAACAGTAATATCAAATAATTTGCATGTGAAAAATGTACATATTATACTGTAACTCATCATCGAATTTTTTGACTATACCTTCCTTACCTAATGATAACGGAAGATAAAAATTATACATACATTATATTGAAAAACAAATATTACAATACCCCTTAATACAATACAAAATGTAAATATATTTTGCTTAATCGAGTCGAAGGCGAGTTTCTCAAATTATAAGTATTATTACAACTGAGTATTGTTGTTTTTTTTTTCTTATTTCGCATTAATTTACTTTTAACTTACTTTTAAAAATAATGAAATATTCGAGTATATTTTTAAATTTCAAGGAAGGTCAGCTTCAATAAAAATTTCATATTTAATTTATTTTGACATTTATTAAAACTCAACACTAATTAAGAAGTTAGATTTGAATTAAAATTTATAATTATTATGTTATTAACCTAAAAATAAATACCTTGAATTTATTTTAAAAAAAATGCTATTTCTATAATTATACGGAAAATCAGTGTTCTCAATCTTAATTTTTCTTATTTTTGGACGATTGCATATTGTGCTGAATACGCTTATATTATTTTGTACGTCGATTGTGCAAAAAATAAAGTAATAAAACATTGCGGTCGGTAAGTATTCTTTTCCCGGTATCGGATGTATTGGAGATCATGACATTTTTTGTATAATTTCTAAAATCTTGTTGGAGAAAGTATAGTGAATACATTTGGAATGGCTATTTCATTACTTATTGTAGAATATAGTAATTCGTTTCAGAATTACTCCGCACTTGTTACAACTATTATAAATAACTATTACAGTTTGATGTAATTATTTTATTACAAAAAAAATTCAGTTGCAGTAATTTTACGTGACAAATGATTACACCAACGTAACTTATATTTTACGCGTTCCTAAAATAGACAATATTGCATCGAAATGAAACTTCAAATTAATTATTATACATTGTTATCAAAATTTCAACATGCATTTTTTTTGTTTAAGACGGCATTTCTTAACCTGTAGGTCGCGACCCAAATTTGGGGTCGCGTAAGCTATTCAGAACTTTATAATTTTAATTACTAAATGACCAATCTTGGGAAATAAATACACACGAGTAATTGATAATATTATTATTCTGCTCTTGTAGTTATTATACTAAATTTAGAACCGCATCCTACTCTCCTACAAGAAAATGAATACAGTCTTTCAAATATAAAACCGCGATTTGAAGAATTTCAATTTTTATGCAAACTCAGGGTTCGCATTAATTAACATTAATTTTTGTAAAATATTCTGTAACAAGTTTCGTTTTATTTGAATTTGTTGATCTTATTATGGTGTCATATTTATATTATTTTGTTTGTAAATAGGTGATGTGGTATGTTCGTAGGTACATATTCATTTTCTTATTTTCATAAAATAGTTATTTATGTAACAAGTGTGTAAAGTAGTACTTTTTTGGTCGAGTGCGATGTTTTAGAATTATAGCACGAGACAAAAAATACTATTTTACACACGTGTTGCATACAACATTTTTCCTACAACCGAAATGGTATTGATGTTTCTCATAATACTTAGTGTACAGTCATCCAGCAGCTTCAAATACTGTTAGTACTCTTTCTCATAACACTGTACAAAATGTAACTTAAACACTTGGAAGAATCTCAGACAGACGATGATTAATCTTTTATAATGTACAAATTGTATATTTAATATTAATATTAAAAATTAGGTTAGGTTAGAATACATGTCAAAAACATGTTAATGTTCTTAAAAATTAGATCAGTACTCAATCTGTTAAAAAAATATTAGATTTGTTTCATTTACAGTGTATATTCATATTTCTTAATAAATTTTATTACTTTTATTATTATTTCCTACCTAATTATATACTTGACAGGTAAAATAACCGAATTTTAATGTTGCCTAGCAACGCTTATTTACTTTTCAAGCACTAGTGGTGAAAAGTACTTTTCACGCACTAGTGCTTGAAAAGTGACACTTTACACACTGTAATGAGTGCGTGAAAAGTACTTTTCACGCACGGTTGTAGGAAAAGATTTTTTTATTTTTTATATTAAGACATGGGTCTTTATTTTTTAAATAATTTGCTGTCGTGAAACCAATACAATTAAATTTGGGTGGCGCCTTCAAAAGGTTTAAGAAACGTTGGTTTAAGGGTTACTTAAAATTTAAGCCTTGGTGCAATTGATGGGCAATAGAAAAACAAAAAACCCTAAACACAGTTGATTTTTTTTTGAGTTAGTGTTACAATACAGACCTTGTAATCATGAAATAGAAAAAGATATTATTTTGTTGGTCTTATTGACATAATATCAAAATCTTTATCAAAACAATATTCATAAAAAATACCTCCTAATTTTTTCTTCTCTTGTTTTCATCATGTTAACAATACGGATGTTTTTCTACCAATTTACAGCAATGATACTGACATCTACTATTGTGCTCTTTTAATCGATTCTTCCTCTGGACAAAGAGCTTTTTACTCGGCATATGCCGGTAAACACAATTTATTTCGATATTGATAAAATAGATGTGGGTAACATGAAGATGAGTGATTGCGAACACGCATACGTATGTGGGTAGATGAATGTAATTACTAATGTGTAAATGTTTACCCACATGTGGGACGCAAGGGTTTATGTTCATTTGAATGAAGCTTGAAATTATGTTCGAACATGTATATTGAATTCAAAATTCAATTGATTATCATTTACTATGTTTACATGCAGTTTTCAAAACAGATTTGAAAACAGTTTCGGCGCATGCGCATGTACCTTACATAAGTGACAAATCCTCTTCACTTCAAATACTTCGTTTTGCCATTTTTCTTACTTCGTATCACTACGCACTAAAACTACACAACTGCAGTTTAATTATAGGTTAGTAACACAAAGCTTTAGAAACGTTATAATACAAATGTACGCATGCGCAATAACGAAACTGAATTTTAAGGGTTTATATGAGTAATTTTGAAACTAGTTTCGCATAATTACGTAGCATATGCAATAGTACTGGTAATACCACTAGATGGCAATCGAGCAGTAGACGAAAAACAATTTTTGAACAAGGTTTGAAAATGGTTTTAGTTTTCAGTCAAAATTACGCGAAACTGTTTTCAAAACAGGTTTACAGATTGATTTGAAAACAGTTTCGGTGCATGCGCTTTTGGTTAATGTAAGTGACAGATCCTCTTCACTCCGAATACTTCGTTTTGCCATTATTCCAATTATTTTATTTACTTCGTACCACTACGCATTAAAACTACACATCTGTCAGTTTTTTTGTAGGTTAGCAACACAAAGCGACAGAAACGTTATGCTTTGTACGCATGCGCAATATTGAAAATGAATTTAAATGTTTACATGAGAAGTTATGATATTAGTTTTCAAGTCAAACTTATGAATTTTAGGCTGTGTCCGATGTTGTATTTTGGCATTTAGGATTTAGGTCTACTGCACATTCATACAACTTCGAATGGCACGCTAATGATATCCATTGGTTTGTATGTGAACACTGACAACAACAAAACTGAATTATACAATTCTATTTAATTTGATGCTTCAGATTATATGTTAATATTATTTGCTTTAGTATTCTACGGTAACTACGTTACACACAGTTCTACAGAGTTATGCCCATATTCATAAACACTCGTAAAATTTCAAAATGGCCCGTTAAAATTTATGACAAATAGAATCAAACTTGACAAGTTACATTTCGATTTTCCTGTCAGTGTCGACTATTTTTACTGGATAAAAATTATAACGAACCATTAAATTTTTTACGAGTGTTTATGAATATGGGCATTAATATTATATTTCATAAAATAGAAACTATAAGAAGCTATTCTATGACAGTACAATGACAATAAATTTGACATTTTGCACAAATTATACCAACGAACATGATTTGTTTAATTAGTGCGCGTCAACTTTAAGGCATAGTGTGCTTTTACAAAACCTAAATCTAATTCCTAAAATCCTAAATAATGACGTCATTTAGGGCATATAAATTTAGGATTTAGATATTAGGGTGATAAAAATGCAACATCGGACATAACCTTAGTTTTGGTTGAAGATAACTCAAAACTGTTTTGACATTGTATTCATGGCGTTTAAAAACTAAAAACGTTTTGAAAACGGTTTAAAAACTGCATATAAACTTAGTAAATTCTAAGCATATCTAGTTTTTGTTTTGTTTTTGGAGTTATACTATAGAGTATCATTATATTTGTGAAGTTTTAAAAAGAGTATTACTCGGACAAAATTTTGTTTCGTACCAAGTCGCCATCTAGCGGCGTTTTATCATAGTACTGTCAAATGGTGACGTTGTTCTGTCCCACCTTTACACAGACCATTTCAAAACAATCTAACTTTAATTTAATTTTAATTTATTACAATTTGTTATTCACAAATATAATTTTTATTGCAGAATTCATGTTGTTTATGATTAGTATTAGTGCATCTAAGGTTCATTGAATATAACCAAAATCGTAAATTTTGATGTATGTATAATACACTATTATCGTCATTTATGCTAATTTTCATTTCCATTAATTAGACTGGCCAAACATGACGTCAAAATGTGTACATATACAATTACTAATATTTCAATTAAACTTACATACAGAAAATGAAAATACAATACGCGGAAATCGTACAAGCATTGCAACAGTTCATAGAAAAACAACTATTCATATTTAATTACATTGTATTATTTGTAAATGTTAAAATTCACTGGACCATATAATTTCACTTTTATATATCGTTCTATAATTACATAATTTCTATTATTATAGTATTTTAAATACATATCTATACGAGGTCGCGTGAGAATTCTTTAAAATAAGATAGGTGCATGGTTCATACTTTATAGAATTATTTCTAAAACTAATTTCTTATGACTTAAAAACTGCCAAAGCAGTGAATCTAAGTACGGGGGGACCAGTACCGGATTAAACGATGTGGAGGCCCTTTGGCAATCGAAAACAATATCAAATTTATTTTCAGGCTGACTTAAAAACGGTCAAATCTGCTAAATGGGGAAGTTTAGCGTGATTGAAATTACATTTGAAATATTTTGTAATCGTAAAATGTAATTGTTAAAATTATGTTCTCATTTATTCATAATTCATTATTTATCATCGAACTTTTGTGACGTCACAAGAGACTTATACGCATGTCTACAAAGGTTGGTGAGACAATGACTTTTTGAACGTAGATTGAGGATTGAGGCATTACACTACACACGTGCTACTTCTTTTTCGTTTTCGCGGAGTGAGGTAACGAGTTTTTAGATAGAAGTGGAATTATACTTATTTTAAAAACTATTATACAATACTTATTTTATAATATTCTGTTCTACAATAATACATTAAATGAAATAAATAAGACCAGTCGTTTGCACAAGAAGAACAACAGAACTAAGAACTATAATAATCACAACACACAAGTGTCACTTCGTATAAACGTCAAAAAATATGGATGCCATTTTTAAAACTTCATGTTGCCATGTGAACCCAGTGCGTGACTGCACTATATGCATGCTCTGTTCCATTTAAGTCATTCAGTAGATGGCACTGGCAGCGCAAACTTGTCCCTTGTCTCTAATTTCAGCCAATCAGAGACGTCTAAACTATTCCCTATGTTCCGCAATACTGAATGGCTTAAATGGAACAAGGTATAGACTATATGTTCTCCGTGAACTTCTGTGACGTCATTATTTTAGAAAATTTCATTTTTTGAGTTATCTAGGCATCTGTAAGTGAAATACAATATGTCACTTTTGAAAACAATCTTAATAAAATAATAAAATAAAAAAAATACACTAAACTTCCCCATTATAAATTATAACTCGAAAATGCTCTCCGGTTAATTTCATATTTTCACCAACAACAGTACTTAAAAAAATTGATTATAACTTTGTTCCAACTAATTTAACTCTCTCATCTTATTTCATTTTCAAAGATCAGATAAATAACTGTTTAGATGATTTTCACCTACCTGATTTTTTATTCCCAATAATTCTAGTGTAATGAAGTTAAGATATATATGATGTTTCCTTTAACACAACCAGTGCTTTTTTCGGCTAACTAATAACTTTAGAGAAAAATATTATATACAAAAAATGATCAAAAATAAGGGGCTAATTTATCAGTAATAACGAACCCAATAATATCCAACCGGTGGTTCTCAAAAGGTAGAGATTTATTTTCTGATTTAGATATAGATAATTTAAGTGTAATCTACCATAATTTTATAAATTATCACATAAATAATTCATAACAAATGTTCACACTGTTACTAGTTTTCCAACAACGCTTGTACGTTAGTTATTTGTCTATCTTAATAGTTCATTTTTTGTTAACTTGAGTACCCTTGTAAAACCTTCGTATTGGAGAATGTTAATTAATCCTTGACTTAACTTTACTTGCTTGTCCATGTTAAAAAAAAAATTTTTACAGCGTTGAGAAACACGTTTTTTAATTTTTTTTTTTTTGAAAATTTCAATTTTTAGAGAAGTTGAGTTTTTTCTGCGTTCTAGCTAAAATAATTGACTTTATATATATATATATATATATATATATATATATATATATATATATATATATATTATTCCACCATTTTTTTTATAATTAGTAAAACTAAGACTATTGGTGACAATCTGGTGAAAAAATTCCTATTAATAAGCCAGTTATGGTCCCCCGAAGTTTGAAAATATAGATGTCACGAATATAAGTTTTTATATAAAACTGTTTTCTTCGTGGATCTAAAATGTTCTTGAATTGTATGCTATTTTAAATTATATTTATAAAAAACAAATTAATATTATAACACTGTACAAGTCTACATGCTTCATAATTGCAAGTGTATCAAAATTAAGATTAATGCAAGAAATTTTTATTCAAATAAAAACTGTTTGAGAATTGCAGTACTGGACAGGTAGCCACGTGTCCGCTATTTGAATATATCTACTTCCATTGGTAATAGACTCCACCCCCTAACTCGGTATTCGTTATAGATTTATAGGTGATCTTTGAATCACCAATCAAAATAATATATATGGAATGGACCTTTTCAATTTAACGGCTATCTCTTTCTATCGCTGCAAATAGTAAGAAAATGGCGCGAACAACTGCCAGTTGGGCTGACAAACGAAACGTCAAAAATATTGCAGTTATTAAAATACCTGTATTTTCAGTGAAAATTTGCATCGCTAGACATTTTAACTTCAATAAAAGCTTTTGTAAGTTATTTCGATAAGATTTTTTAAAGTTATATGAGATTTTTCTCACATTTTACGTCTAAATTTTTTAGAAACACACGCCATGGATCTCATTTGTTCTTACTATGCGCAGATCTCCATTGCGCATATCTTCTATCTCTTTAAATTGAAAAGGTCTATTCATATGAATGACGAGCTGCTAAAACAAAAACCCCCTTATTTCCGAAGCATTTCAATTATATCATTTTATTTCTTTATTAATATTCATTATTAAGCATGTACTTTCACTATTAGTTACTAATTTCTCTTAATTCGATTGAGCTGTAATCCCCTACTGACCATTTATGTAACTATAAAAAAACATTTTTTATAAAATAATTTTTGTTGTATATTTTATGTAAAAAAGTGTACTTTGTTTATGGTTGTAATCATCATATTGTATTTACTCCATGTATACTTTTTAGAGCCCTGAAGTTATAGTCGAAACGTAGGCCAGGAAATAAATAATTTTTACTAGACTGCGTGTCTGATTATTTTCCGTTTTTCCATTAAATTAAATAATTTTTAAAATTTGAAAAACCTTATAATTTTATTTAAGTACAACCCTGAGTTTCTTACCCTTATAATCTTTTTACAACTTTCCAGATGTGAGGGTGTAATGATGTCAATATCAGTATATCTTGGCAAGAGCTTTACTAAAAATATGTATAAAATTGCAGAAAAAAATAACTCATAATTATCTAGTACTTTTATTTGGGAAATTTTCTTAAATAAATCCAGCTTGAGAAATTCACTGAAAAGAAAACTGCAAATTTATTTCTATATTTATGTATGTAGATAGTCTGTTATATTGGTAAATTAAATCGTGTTTGTACTACAAGAACATATAAGCATAAAGCGTATAATATACAATGTTTCACAAGCTACTGTAATTCACTGTGTACGTCCATATATGTCATCAGGTCATCGGTGTTTCTCTTCATGTATTTACAATGTTAACTTTTCTAACAAATAAAGTTAACTGTCACTTGAACAATACCCATTGGTGCTCGCTTTTATTTGTCTAGGTTTCTGTATAATTTTGTATTGCATAAGTTTCACCCTCTTACAAACAACAAACAACTTTATTACAGTAGAACAATTTATTCGTATTTTCATAGAAATTAAATTTAAACTTATAAGTTATAACCGATGCAAATTGATTACGTAACATATGAGCAATTTAAAACAATACTCCAGATAAAATTACGCTTATAAATTTTGATATAATTACGGAACTAAATGAATTAACGATCATGACACTTATGAGTTCATTTACAGTTTCTTTAATGATGCTTTCTTAATTTACTTTCTATATGCCTGTTTCCTGTAACAATAATGTTAGAAGAAGTAATACATCACAGGCTTTTTATGTCTATGAATTTTCTTCACACGTCAGAGGAAATGTATTGTCGGCCATTTATTTTATTCATATAATTTTGATTTATAACTTTTCCGTTATCTTATAAATATGTATTTTGCGACCATAATAAGAAATATACGAAAAATATTCAATTATCTTTCTCAAGGTTACAATTTGTAAGTATAAAGAAACGAATTTATTATTCTGTAGAAATAAAATACCCGTGTTATTTGTAAACCTAAAGTCTGAAACTTAACAAAGAATTTTTTTGATGTAAATGCCAGTCATAGTATAGGAACATTTTTTTGTAAAGCCGTACAATGTTTTTTCGACCGGTAGATATCATGTATTATAACTTATAACAGTATATTATGTTATTAGGAGTAGAAAGCGGTCTTTCCAGCTATTGCGGCCGAGGCGCTAGCCGTATGCTATTTTTTCTTCAAGTATTTAAATAATTTCTTGGAATTTTTTTATTTGTAGAATTTACAATTTCAGCCAAAGCTGGCTGTGTACACTACAAAACACAAACGATACAACTGTCAAATAACAATTTTCCATATGGAGACATATTCTTATTCAAGCTGGCGATCCCACGCGGTCGGAATCCCGCGCGGTCGAAATTCCACGGGGTCGAAATCCCACGCTGTCGAAATCCCACGCAGTCGAAATGTACTGCCACCACTTTGTCCGTTCTACAGAAATTCAAATATTTCCACGCCGTCGAATCCCACCCCATCGAAATGTTACGCGATACAAATCCCTCGCTCCCGTACCGCTCTCTTTATCGATCGTATTGCATTCTAACAATCTATGCTTCGTGATAGATTCGCGTCAAAGATAATATATTTAAAAAAAATTAAAACATATTATTTTACAACAAACTATTTAATGAATGAAGCAGGAAAAGAATTTACCTACATATTTTAAGTAGAATTATTGATATTTCTGGTTCGCCATTCTAGATTAGCAGTATATTATGTGAATAAGCAGTTCATTCTTTATTTCAGTTGTAAAATTTTGTCTGTTATAAATCTTATGTTGCTTTTATCTCCAAATATATTTTCTATGATAATCTGGACTTGACGTCATGCATAGGCGCTTTTCAATAGCCACCATGACATGCGTTACGAATAAGAATAGGTCTCATGATCTGTGTTGCTGTGGCGACTGCCGCCACCAGCGATGAACTAAGAAGTTAACATTTTTTTTTTCTAGTACAACAATAACAACATTTTTGTACTAATAAGACAATGAATATCCTCTACAGCGTGTGTACATTAGCATATAACATGCATGTTATAATATAATTGATGAAAAAAATATTTTACAGTAGTAGGAATACAAAACAACTAACGGGCACTCAATGCAGGCATTGAGAATCCACCACATGGGTCACTTTTGTGCCATTTTAAATACGAAATATTTGGGGTCGGTTGGAAGTGCACCCGAACCACAGATTCGCGACTAGACAGACACTCGGGCACATATATTTAATTATAAATTTATTTTTTAAAATAATTACCAAACAAAACAAGACAAATATTTTATGCTTAAAAACAATATACAAAAAGAAATAAGCATTTAGGCCGTTAAAAAATAATAATATGCGGATAATTATTTGTTTCTGAAATAGTGAAAATTAAATATACCTATAATTTAAATGATATTTTGCAATTTATTAATTTTTTAACCTTAAAATGGGAGAGGGGAGAAGAAAGAAGAAATACTCGTTTGTTTTTTTTTGCGTGTATGAATATTTTCTTTGTTGAGCAAATTTTGTAAGAAAATATTGTGATATTAAATTTTCTACTTCAGATTGATTTATATTTCGCCTGATCTCTAAAATGAAGCATTTGTGCGATCCTGTTTACATGAACATGTCGACTTGTTTTCAGGTTCTTTATTTAAATTTTAAGTTTGGTTATTGAATCTTAAATCACCCTGTATACTATTTGTATGTGTGTATCGTGGTTGACACTAGAAAAACATGTTGTAGAGAACTGTAGAAATGGGTATGTAACCAAATTTTGATTTTTACATATGATACTAGACAAAAAAATAAATATCCGTTTTTTTTAATCGCTTTACTATTTGTAGATTACGAGTAATAAAGTATTAAAGTGCGACAGACAATGTGGTAACGGTACATGTAAATCACCGCTTGCTTCACTGAATCCCCTCTTTAAAACAGTTAATTGCAAATAACTTTAATATTAGTACAAAATAATGCTTAATTTTTATTATTATAATTAATGGGAAACTATAGTTGTTACTGGTTAGTTTATTTTGTGACCCATATACAGAGTGTTCATTTTAAGTGGTACACTATTAATTGCTAACTCGATAACTATAAAAGCTACGAGGTTGGTTAAATTAGTAAACAATTTCTATTTTAATAGACTATTTTTATGAGCGTATTTTTTTCAGCCAGTGGTTTTGAAACTGTAGAGACCAACTTTGTTATTTTAAATGGGATCATATATTTTTGATTTACTTATTAGAGAATTTTATTCTGAATTCAGTGATATAATATTTTCATGCCCTGAAATAACGATTTTGTAAAGAAATATGCATATAAAGTTTTATAATAACATGATTAAAATATGATTATAACGAGTGTGCCACGGTTGAACAAATGAATATGAATACATTTTAATTTTTTTTACATAGGATAAGAGTGCCCTGGCAGAAAGTAGTGAATATTTTCTTCTGTCAATTTATCATAAACGTTAACATGTTTACGTATTTTTTTCACGGAATTCTAATTATATGTAAGAAAAATAACATGTACCTATTCACTTTTTCTATTCGTGGCACTCTTATTATACGTGATATTTTAAACATATTAATATAAAACTTTATATGCATATTTCTCAAAAAAATCGTTATGTGAGAGTATGAAAATATATCACTGAATTCAGAAGAAAATCTCTCAAATAAATAAAAAATATATGATTCCATTTAAAATAACAAAGTTGGTCCCCACGGTTTGAAAACTATTGGTTGAAAAAAGTAAATTTTACGCTAATTAAAATAGTCTAGTAAAATAGAAATTGTTTGCTAATTTAACCGACCTCGTAGCTCTTATAGTTCTCAAGATAGCAATAGTGTACACTTAAAATGAACAGCCTGTATTAATATTATATTATGGTCACATATAACATTGTATGTGCATTATGACTATTTATATCTAAGTTATCAATCTAAACAATTCACTTTCTTATTCTCACATTATCATATACAAATTTACTTATGAATAGTGATATCTTTCATACATTATTATAATATTGATTCAGGATTGATTTATTTACATAATTGTCCTGCATCCATTAATTATCTTTTCATATTTCACTAGATTTCTCTTTTACAAATACGCATATAGCACACAAAAACACATTTTCTCTTGGGGGTATGTGGAACAAATTTAGAAAATATTTATAGCTTTTCACTTGTTATAATCCGATATAAATTGTTTTCTATTTTTAAACATTTTTTCTCAAAATAGAAAACAAATAAAATTAAATAACATTTTCGCAAAATCAAATTTTCATAATAGTATCAGATGAAAAGAATTCAATATCAAAGTTATTTTTAAAACATAGCCCTCTCAGACCTTTTTAGGTTATTCAGTTGACTGGTTATGAATACGATTGCCTTTTTAGGAATGTGTTTAACACAACATTGCTCACATACGGCTGAAGAACTGGCAAAATTATTATAATCACGAATGAAGTCATGCATTTCTTATAAGTGCTAAAAAATTCCAGGGTAATGCACTCTTTACTGACCAGACGTGAATACCCTTCAGAAGTCTTTGTGTATGTGAAATGCTTGTTTATATCTTTCACTTCATTCCGCACCTTATTATTTGAAATTAACAGTAAATATTTTTCTCATTTAAATCCAATTTACACTAGCAACGTGTCAATTTTCATAAAATTTGTTCCATTAGATCAGTTTGCACAGCTAAAAAATTTAAGTCTCTGAAAATTGTCAAATTCGCAAAGGATATACCTTCCTTAGAATTTTGCTATTTTTGCCACTTTTAGTTGTTTCACGTGGATGAATAATTATGACTGGAAAACTCGAGGAGAACGTTCTAAAAATCCAGCGAGCTATATAAGATGTAAAACAAATGCGCCACGGGCAGGTTGGCGAAAATGATTTTTCGATTTTTTTATTTTTACAGACCTGTTGGTGTTACGAAATCTGTAATAAAACCCTGAAGAATGCATATGAATTTTTGCTTATACGTAGTATATAACGCGTTCACGCGCGCCTGTTTAAATTTTAAACTTAAAGCAGGGGAGTATCTAATTTTTTGACGACGAAATTGATACACGTTTTATTTATTTCATTTTTGATATTATTTAAACGTAGTATTCAAAAATAAATGCCTAGAAAATTTTCGAGATATAACACGAACTTATCTTTTTTTAAATGGAACACATATTTGATTTTTACTTTAAGAAAATCCTTATTTTTTCTTTCGATTGGTATAAGGGTTATCGTGTTTTATATAATTTTTTTAAATCATACCTGGTATACCTACTTACGTTAACTTAAAAATATAGGATTAAAATTAAAACATGAACCGTGGTAGGTATGGAATAAGTTACTTAGTAAAATAAAATACTATTTTGAAAAATTAATCAAAGTCTTGACAAAAAAATAGGAAATTTCATGAAATATATAGAAAAATCTAATATTTGACGAATAAAACAAATTTAAAATGCAATAACCTTTATACCAATCGAAAGAGAAAAAAATAAGTATTTTTTAAAAGTAAAAATCATATATGGGTTCCATTTTAAAAAAATTTAGCTTTGTGTAATATCTCAGAAATTTACTGATAAAAAATTATTTTCGTACGTCACTGTATAGACAATAAATATATGTAATTTTTTTATTTGAAACATTTTTCACAATTAATGGTAGTAGGTATAGTAGTAATTTCAAAATGAAAAAATTGACCAAATTCAGCTTTCCGCCATTATCTAGTGCCCTATGAAAATTTTTGGAAAAACAAAAGCACATATTAGATGGCCCCCTATAGGTGTACAAAAAGTTCCATTTAACTGACATAGTACCTCTTTTTGCTCTCTAGATCCCAATGGTGGCAGCTCTAAATGGGACACACTGTATATTTGATATTAAAACGTCAAATTCAATGTCAAATCGCAAAAACCAAATTATTTGATTTTAAATATGTAAACGTAAAACTTAGAAAATAAGATAAACACAGAAATTAAATTGTCAAGTGTCAAATGTAAACATAAACAGGTGACTGTGTTTTGCTTCTGTTTCTTTCTGTGGAGCACGTTTTGGGCACGTAAGTCGAGACCTATTTTGCACATAGTTGATGTTATGTTTATTTACGCCATAATGGCGGGAAAAAAAGTTTCACATTTTTTTTTTCGGTATTTTTTAAAATTAATTATTTTCGATAATTTTTTACCGCACAATTTTTGATCGCCACACATGTAAACATAAAAATTATTCATATGCTCAAGTTATAACATATTATGAAAACAAACAACGCTGTGGAAGAATAAAACAATCAAGACAAATACGTTGCTAAAACATATGTGATTTCTCAATTCATACTCTGCAATTACCTGATCACATTGGAATGCCATTATAAGAAAAATTTTACTATATATGTTTTTATTGTTGTGTTTATTGTTATAAATTAAGGTTTTTTAATTTTATAGTACTGCATATAATATATGCTACTATGAATTAAGTAAATAAATGCTTATATTAAATTTTTAAAGCCACAATAAATTATCTTCTAAAACGATATACTATTAAATATTTCTGACAAATATCAAGATAAAAATAAATAAATAATTGAATATATCATGGCATGTTACCCGGTTGTGCCAATATGCTTTGTACACAGATATCGGTATTGATGATGACATATTTGTACCGCGCGGGCGTTTACGAGGCGTTATCTCACGGACATTCAATGCTGGCGTGGAGAGTGCACCACAGGGGATTCGTTGTAATCTTCACCAATATCAAAGATGACTTATTTGACC
The DNA here is from genome assembly GCA_963082715.1 of Harpalus rubripes. Taxonomy (NCBI): domain Eukaryota; kingdom Metazoa; phylum Arthropoda; class Insecta; order Coleoptera; family Carabidae; genus Harpalus; species Harpalus rubripes. The sequence continues at coordinate 14,323,100 of OY720451.1, forward strand.
TAGTTTTCGTGCTCCAATTTTGATCTACAATTCTTTGGTCAAAATATTCCATCTTAAAATTTTCTTCCGGTTATTGGCTAATTATTACAGTTCCTCTCATTGTCGCAATCAAGTTATGATTATCTCCTATAAATCTGTATTTGTTCTTGTAGATATCTTAACCTCTGCTATCGTTTAGATCAGCGGTTGGCAATATATGGCACACGTGCCCCGAGGTAGCACGCGGAAAGTTTTTTGGTGGCACGGTCTTGTATATGTATAAGTATAATAAATGATAAGATAATTAGTTAAATTTTTCGGTATTTTCTACTTTTCTTATATACAAAATATAATATGTAAACATATAAATTTTTACTATATGTGATAACTTTTCTTTTGGCTAACCGAGGACGTTACTGTTATGATAGTACCGCCCACAACAGTTGTAGCGCCCCTGAATTGTGTTTCCCAGTGAGATTAATGCAGGAAAAAAGTCGGATTTGCACTTTTGACTATTTTTTATACAATATGCCACTGTAATTAAACATTTGCAATTATAAAATATGTATATTATAAATCCGTATAGAAATCGGTTAACTTAGTGTTTCCCAAACTGTGGATCGCGAAAGGAAAGTAATTAACTATTTCGGATTCAAAAATTCGACGAATGGTGCATACTGAAAAATATGAAAATAATCACGGAGAAAGTAGTACCTACTTGCTTATTTTGCACAAAAATTGGCGAATCAAAAAGTTTCAACAATTTGGACCCAATATTCAATGTTAAGAGCTACGTTGAATATGAAAAAGAACATAGATATCGGCAAATTTACCAATGTAATAGCTTTTCTGTAACGAAAGTCAGAAGAATATAAACCTAAAAAATCCAAAATATTTACGAAAAATCAAATTGATTCATGATGTGAAGGTAAAAATATATTAACATGTTTTCAATTATAATTAATTTTTCGATTATATTTCCTAGGTGGCTTTAAAAATGGGTATCTTTGGTGCATGCCGCCGAGATGAACTGATTAAGAGGTCTACTAGTATATCAGATAAAGAAGATATTGGAGGATGCATAAAAGTTTCTGTGCCAGATAGTAAAACAAAAGTTTCTAGACAGTTTGTAGTAACACAGGGAAAAGTCCAAGGTGTCAACTTGCTTGAAATAGTCAGGAAATATATAAACCAACGACCACAATCTATAAACAGCTTTTTGTTGTGTTACGAAAAGGGAAATGCATCGCCCAACCAGTTGGGATAAATATAATGGGAAGCATACCAAAAATAATTGCTGAATTTCTTGCTTTACGTAATAGTAATCAGTATACTGGTCACGCTTTTAAAAGATCTTCAGCTTCTTTGCTAACTGATTCCGGGGTGATACATCCATTCTCAAGCGCCATGGAGCGTTGCTGAAGGTTATGTGGAGAACTCGCTTGAGAGTAAAAAACAAAATGCGGCAAAATTTTTAGGAGAACCAGCGACTAAAGAAACTGCTACTTTAATAGAGAAAGACTGCAGAGAAAATAATTTACTAGTTGTTAATTGTAATTTAACCTCGGACGAAGTTAATAATAATAGTACAACCAGTCCATTATTCCCGTTCAGTTGAATAATTTAACAAATTGTACCGTTCATATTTATAATAAATAAATAATTGTTCTTTTTAGCTTCATTTGTTGTTTATAAAAAATAATAAAAAAGTATATAGGTAATTTGCCACTTTTAAAAAATCCCATATTTTTATCCAACACCGACTGATAATATATTTGTTAGTATGGTTATGTGAAATAACTAATGTACAACATTACTCACTCCGTGAGAGAATATTTTAGAAATCACGGAGGAATTAATTTTGATTTTTGTGTTTTTTTAACACAAATGACAAGCAATTTTACAAAATTATTTTATTATTGAAATAATTTAACATTATGAAAATTTATTTATTTAAATTACTTAATATTAACATTTAGGCTAAAATAGGTTACTTATCTTTACACAATGACAGCTGTCATGTATGGCTGAGGAAACGAATACGAGAAACGAGTTAGTGGTTACTTGCTTCGGAATTAAATACGAAGATGTTGCTTGTGCTTCTAAGTGAATACGTTTTAAGGGTCCTCATTTCCACCCAATTTAATATATATAAAAATTTTCAATAACAATATAACAAAACCATAACAACCATTCAATGGCTACTTTGTAATTTAAAATATTACATCAATCAAACGATGAATGAAAATATAAAAATTATTTAAGAAACTCTTTAAAAAGTGTTGGATAAAACGTTGTATTACACTCGTGTGGAATGTATATTAGTCACTAAAGAAAATTAGCCACTCCTGCGGGCTACGTGACTAAACTTTTTCTTTCCTGACTAATATGATACATTCCACACTCATATAATAAATAACTATTACTAGTAAAAAAGTATACCTTTTTTACTAGTTAAAAAAACAAGTGCTTGTAACATCGAAAATGACAATTGAAAAGTTAATATTTTAATTCAAAATTGCAAAAAAAATATTATCTGGCACTGCAGCGTATATAGGTTGCCGACCGCTAGTTTAGATTTAGATAATCAATAATCTAAATAGAGAACTAGGTTCTAAATAGACCTCTGGCGTGGTTGACACATTAAATAATGATATATATATTTAATCAATCCATAAACGAGTATTTAATTTTTTATCTGCAACAAAGAAACTGCATGTGTAATGATATGTCAGGGTTAAATGAATTTTTCGTTTCCCTAATTATTCAGTAGTTTAACATTAAAACACCAAGCTACAATGTTTCATATAAATTTTGAATAAATATGCGTCATCTCTAAAAGGAAATGTTTTCCTATTTTGTATCATTCAATGTCTATATTCATGAATAATTCAGTAAATAACGTAAAATAAATAAAATTAATACAAAATGTATTATTGCCACATAATATTCCTTAAAGTCAGAATATATTACCTTTGTTACAGTTTACCGTGTTGATGTGACAAATTAAAATTTATAATAATTTAAAAACTAGTTTTACGTAAAATATGCATAATGCACGTGCACATTTTCTAGATAAATAAAATTAATGAATACAGCGTAACACAACAAAAAACTGTTACGTTTGGTTGCAAAGATAAAAAATATACGAGTTGATACAGTGTAAGTGTAATGACGTTGGTGATTTGAAACAAATGGTCCTCTTTAAAGATGCATGTTTGCTCGGTAATGTCCTGGCGTTGAGCAACAAGTTGTTAGATTATTCCTGACCTGGAATTGGGTCAACAACTTATCGCAAACAATTGCTAATACCGGAGACATAAACTGCTTTTTAAATTACACGCCACATTATCGGGGAAATTTCAAACTCGACTTCGCAATTCATTCGCGAAAAGAGAATAATATCTTCCGGCAATTATGGCTGAAAATAAGGTGTAAATTGCTTTTTTGAGATTGTTAATCGGCCGTATTCTACATATTATATAACAAAGTGATTTTTAGCAACTGTTTGTTTAAACCAAACATAAATTAAAATTAAACTGGTTCTTTGATTAATTTTTAGCAACTGTTTAAAATTGTTATTTAATATTTATGGATGTGACAACTGAAAATACAGTTTTTACTTCTTTGTACGAAGTAAAGGAAGTATTGCAATCGCGAAAAATTTCGGTTTTCAGATTTCAACGGAAATATCCATTTTCACCATCCCTGAATCCATTTTAACTAATTTCGTCGTGACGTCTGTACGTTCGTACGTGTGTACGTACGTACGTACGTACGTATCTCACATAACTCAAAAACGGTAAGCCGTAGAAAGTTGAAACTTTGTATTTAGGACTACTATAACATCTAGTTGTGCACCTCCCTTTTTGGTCATTGCATAATTTCCAGAAATGGTACTTTATTTGAAGCCTATAATAGATTTTAATGAAAAACTATTTTAAAATATAATCCAAAACTTTTCAAATTTGGTATATAAGACTTTTATGTCAATTGGAATAACAGTAGATTTTGGTTAAAACAGGCTAACCGGAAGTGATATATTACCTGAAGTTGTCAACAGTTTTTCTTGAATAAAATGGTTTCATTTTGATTTTAGAAATAAATGCTTCAAATAGGAGTTTTAGAGCTACAAGACACAAGTTCCAATCGTACCGTCTTCCGTGTATTTGCAGTCGTAGAACTACCTATAACTATAATAAAGAGACGAAACACTAAATTCTGGTCACCAAATTATTTCAAACGAACAAAATGTTTATTCTTACGATTTACGGTGACCAGATAATGTGATGGTAATACTTTTGATTATATACTACTAATGTACTATATAATCAAAGGTAATACATTCTGTTATCAGTAAAACTATTTAACTATTTAGTAAAAAATCTGGTGTGGCCAACACAATACCTCCCGCCATTTACAGCCCGAGTCACAAAAAAGATTAAGTTTTTTGGATTAGCGAATTTTACTCTAATTTTGACAGTTTGTTTCTTAAAATATAGTCTAATCTCATCCAAGTAACTACCTTTCTTTTAAACCCCTCAACAGGATTAAATCCCAATTACAGAGTGGGTTCACATTCAAACACATCCATGCCTCAGTAGGCTTCGAAACCAGAGCCCCGAGGGCACTCATGACATGAGGCGTTGCTCTAACCATTGAGCCACCGGAACTGTAATAAAATGCAGATTAAATTTTAAATACCGGGATAGAATAGAATTCATTAATCCAAAAATGAGGATTAGCTTAAATATTTTTGTGAATCGTTAATTTTTATTAATGTAAATACATAGGGGAGCGGGGGGTACTTTCGCCAGAGGGTTACATTCGCCCACCGTGTATATTTCACGAATAGTTTAAATTTAGCGCCTACTATTTTGTAAGCAGGTTGACATAACTCTCTGAATCATATGTACAGAGTTTGCGCAAGAAGTGTCAGTTGCGCCGTCGTTAAAAATAAATTTTAAAAAAAGTAATATTTCCGATAAGATTTTTGAACTTTTATGCTCTATAAACTTTTAAAAATATTTCTTAGTTAGTTATTAATTTCTGTTTCTACATTTTAATTACTGATTGAAATTATTGAATCGTATATGATTTTAACCTAAACCTTTCATGTTTGTGATAAATCCTATTGTCAATGAGAAATCGGCAAGTGGGGTACATTCGCCATAGTAAACAGGGTTACATTCGCCAGTGGGCGATTGTATCCCGTGTTTAATATTTTATTACATTTATTATTATTTTTAATATAGATACCCAGAAAATACAACACAAAAACGAACAGAATGAATATCAGCGAGAATGATATGTATATTAATGTACTACCGTTACAAATATCTCAAAAGAAAGACTTACATTCAAAATCAACAGATTCTTGTGAAGTTATTAAATTGCAATCAACAATTAAACGTGCATCAGATTCTTCTCCATTAAAAAACAAAGTTAATATAACCCCCGAAGATGTTAGACCATTTTCGAAAGCAATTCCCAAAACTAATAAGAGACCTAATAAACGAACAGGTAAATCAAGAATATATACGAGCACTCCGGAGAAGGAAAAATTAGAATTTTTAGAGAATGAAAAAATTAATAAACATAGATTGGCTGAGCTTAGAAAAAGAAAGAGTGAAATGCAGTCATTGTGCGGTCCAGTATCTAAACAAAAGAAATTGACAAAAATAATACAATCGAGTTCTAGCGATTCTGATGTTGAATTAGAGCTAGATGACAATAGCAATAGCGAAGTTTGGGAAGAATTTCCAGATGATGATATAGAAACTCAAATTCATAAAGATGATTTTGTAGTTGTGAAATTATCTACTAAAAAGACACTTCTGCATTATATTGGTCGGGTAATAAATGAATTGAACGATGAAGAATACGAAATAAGTTTTTTGAGAAGAGTTGAATCAAGTTCAACATTTACATTTCCTCAAGTAGAAGACATTTCGACTGTTAACAAAACCGACATTGTTTCAAAACTACCGAAGCTTGATTACGTTGCAAATCGAACTGCCAGAACATCGTCCGTCTACAAATTTAATATAAATTTTGATTTTATTAATATGAAATAAAATTTATACTTATAATATTGTTTACATAAAGTATTTTTTGTTTCTATTTTGCACAAGACACAAAGTGTGTTATTATTTTGTATTATTTATACCAATAAGTTATAAAACATCTTCATACATGTATATATTTTATTACTGGGCGAATGTACCCCACCCAACGGACGAAAGTACCCCACCGGTGGGGTACATTCGACCATTTGCAGGCCTTTTTAAAAATAATCATAACTGTAGTTAAATATTTTTTATTCTTTGTTTTCGACCGGTAAATCGGTAGCATACAGTCTAAACTACTTATTAGTACTTTAAAACTTTAAAAATTATTTACCAAATTTAAGATATTTGGCTTAAAGCAAAAAGTGGGTGAATGTACCCCCTTCTCCCCTACCTACATATTTACTTATTCTGGAAACTGTATTGAATTCCTTTTCTATTGTTCTATTTACTTTTTCCTTTTTAAAACGTTACTAATATTATTTTGAAATGATTAGTTCTTTGATAGTGACATTTATCTGTCAGTTACATACATTTGAATAACTGCGTTTTGTTTGTTTAAAGCGTAGGCTCTGGGATTTAAATTACGGATAATTTTATAAATTTATCCATAAAATACCTATATAGAAAAATTATTAATGCAAATCTATAGAAAATTTAATAATCTTTAATTTTTATAATAACATTAATCTCGATAAAATAACATTTAAAGGTATTTTTCGAAGAAAAACTATTTTGAGCTTCTAGTAAAGTGCCATTTGCGGTTATCCGATTTTCACCAAAATCTAATGGGCTCTTTCCATTACAGAAAAGTTCGAAATATAAGGTTTCAAAATTTTCTGATTGGTAGTATTTGAGTTAGAATGGAGGATCCACACATACACACAGACATCATCGTGAAAATGTTAAAATTAGATTCTAGGAACCTTAAAACGTGGTCATTTAGCAAAATCTCGATATGCGATTTTTAGCACGATCCCTATATCTCCCTTACCAAGGGTAGCGGGAGGTAAAAATACAGAAATCTCAATAGTTCGATTGTTCGCAATCGAAACCCACTATAAATTGTAGGCTCGATTGTAGGTAGTAAATTTTCACTTTACAATTAAAAAGTAAATACAGAGATTAAATTTTTTTTGCCCACTAGCTACACATAGTAATGTGAAATTTATTTTATTATATGATGAGCTGCACATTCAATTTTATTTGAAAATACATATATTTAAGTTACACATGCGTATAATGCAAAAGAATTCACTAGTCATATGTCATCGTTCTTCTTTTATCTTTAAGTGATATCATGTGGCAATTATTTCTATTACAAAACTGGCCATTATTTTATATTTATATATTGCATTTTCAAACATTCATGCCATTATGCATTATACATAAAGGAATATAAATTTAAGTGCCTGTTCAGTACATTAAAACAATAATATATAACAAACAAATTAAAATTAAAGTGGTTCTTTGTTCCATTTATCTCTTACAAATTTGATAATGAAATGCCAAATCTATTAAATGAACCACAGAATATTGATTTCATTTTAATGTAATTAATTCCTCCTACAAGGATACCAACAAAAAATATAAACCGATTTATCACTAACCTGACACAAATTTCGAAATTGAATTACAATAATAGGTAATTATGTTTCCATCGAAAATTATTTTCTTGGGGATTTCCACGATTTTTTGATTTTTTTATATACATAAACAAATAAATACACAAAAAATGACAAAACGATATTGCTGCCTCATTCAACATATCTTTCATTTCTATATAACCGCATGTGGTTTCTGCCAGGTGTGACATTATAGGCCGTGTGACGTGTAGTCTGTTTTGGATGTGGTTATTCGTTTACGATTCAGTATAACGTAAAATTTTAAAAAATACCGGCGAAAATAAATTTTATACTTTTGCAATATTTTCTTCCCGCCATTACTCCATACATAACATCAACTATGTGCGAATTAGGTCTCGACATACGTGCCCAAAGCGTGCTTCATAGAAAGAGACAGAAGAAAATACGGCCACTTGTTTATGTTTACATTTGACACTTGACAATTCAATTTCTGTGTTTATCGTATTTTCTACGTTTTTCATTTACCTATTTAAAATAAAATAATTTGCTTTTTGCGATTTGACATTGAATTTGACGTTTCAATATCAAATACAGAAGATAATATATAAATATATTTTTAGTTCCGTGCGAAACAAAATATCAGTTTGCCAACATGGTTTCTTTTCTGGTCGCTCTACTACTTCTAATCTAATGAACTTCACAGATACAGCACTTAATTCGCTACATAATAACATTCAGGTAGACGTTATTTATACTGACTTTGCGAAAGCCTTTGACAAAGTCGACCACTTTATATTAATAAGTAGGCTCCATCTTGATTTTGGATTCTCTGATGACTTGCTACAATTCATGTCTTCATATCTGAGCAATCACGAGCTTTGTGTTCGTGTTGATGGTATTACTTCTAAATGTTATTACGCAACCTCTAGTGTTCCGCAAGGGTCTAATTTAGGGCCATAACTATTTCTTCTCTTCATCAATAGCATCACTAATATTATTCAACATTGCAACGTTCTTTTATATGCAGATGATTTGAAACTTTTCAGAATTGTTAACAATGCTAATGATTGTGCTTTATTACAAACTGACATAAATAATGTTCTTGATTGGTCTTTAGCCTCTAAGCTTCTATTTAATTTTAGTAAATGTAAAATTATGACCTACTCTTTAAAGCAAGCAACTATACCGTTTAACTATCAAATGAATAACACAATTTTGGAGCGAGTAACTTTATTCAAAGATTTAGGAATTCTGTTCGATCCTAAACTTAGCTTTATTCCCCATTTTAATGATATTCGAAAAGCTTCTTACAGAAATCTTGGCTTCATAATTCGTAATACACAATCGTTTTATAATTTACAGACTCTCAAATCTTTGTATTATTCATTTGTGCGTAGTAAACTGGAATATGGATTACAAATTTGGAATCCTGTATACGAGTATATCAAACATGTACAAGCTCTGGAGAGTATACAGAAAAAATTTATAAGGTATTGTTGTGCTAAATTCCACCATCGTCGCATTCATACGATCTGTAATTACTCTGTCTAATTGAGTTCAATGTTATTTCTTTGGACTGCCGTAGAAAAATCCAATCATGTTTATATCTCTATAAACTTGTAAATAATCTGATTGATGATGCTCATTCGCTAGGTTGCCTAAATTTTGGGGTACCTCGCTTAGGCTCTCGGCGTAAATTAACCTTCATATACAGCACCCCTAGAACAAACTATGAACTTCGATCTCCAATTAGACAGTTGTGTGCTACATTCAACACTGTTTCCATATACATTAACAATATTGATATTTTCTATGATACTCAGTCCAAATTTGGAAAACAAATTATGAACTATTTCTTGTCTGATCTTTAGCAATTAAATTGAGTTATTTCTAATATTGTCACTTCATAATTTCATAGTTTTCTTGTAACTACACTATACTTATCCTTGTTTTTGTAAATAATCCTCTGTAATTGGGAACATCTGTTCCTGTTAAGTGATTACTAATAAATAAATACGTTCATGTTTTCATTCTAAACTAGCGCTCGTAGCGGACAACTACGGCGAACTAAAGATGCTGATGCTGCGTACGTCATCGTATTGCGGTCGATTTAACCAACGATAAATTTAATATCGTTTGTACAAAATAATACGCTATATTTTATTACTTTTAATGCATTAATAGTAATATTGCATGTATAGTATTGCAGTAATGTGGAAAAAACATTACATTTCAACATGACTAAACTCCCCCCCTTATGATATAATATTTAATTTCACTTTTTTAATAATAAAAATTATCTTATACGTATTTTTTTAAATTCTCCATTTTAAAAAATAGCACAAAAGGACCTCTTTAGTGCACTCTCCACGACAGTTTAAGTACCCATAAAAAACCAAAATCTGAGAATAAAAACGGTTTGGCTCACTCACAGCAATGGGTATAGCTCTTGCCAAGATATACCGTTATTAACCTGGCTTACTAATTTCAGTGTACCGCTTTCCCAGCTGGTAACCTGAGGGTTAAGGGTGGAATTACTGAAATTTTTCTATTTGCTAGAATCATCTAAATTATTTATTTCACGAGAAAGTATTTTTTTCGTTCTGTAAAAAAATGTAATTAATGGCGAACCTGTATTATTATTGACTTTAATGTTAAATTAAATAATTTTTAAAATTTAAAAAACCTTATGATTTTATTTAAGTACAGCCTCAAATTTCTTACCTTTATAATCTTCTTACAACTATGTAGCTGTGTGGGTGTAATGAAATCAATAACGGTATATCTTGGCAAGAACTATAATAAGTCGCGTGATGATACGAGTATATTTATTTTCTAGGAACGTGAGTATGTTTACCTTTTGAGAACAACTGTGCATCACTAGCTGTTTAAACATTCCATATTCATATTTCACATTATATATGTGTACATAGCATGTATACAAGCATTGTTTGTTTAATTGTACAGTTATACCATGAATCATTTAATGCGGTATACGTTATAACGTTGATGTCATATTCTAATAAGAAAAACTCATTATTTTAAAAGTAAACAATTTTTTAAATCTATGTTTGTAATATTTTTATCTCATGTTATATATGGGTAGAACAAAAATTGTCTGCAGTGAATTATGATAATGTCAATAACGAACTGATAAAATATCGATTAATAACAATACAGATATTTCTATTTGCCTGGAATTAATTTTCGATTATTGTAGAAATTGTATATAGAATTAACTGAATTAGGGTAAATGTGGGTTAGTTGCCTACATGGGATAGTAGCCTCACTGCGTATAATTTCTGATAAATATAATAGAGTGCGCTCCAAACGTAGTTGTAGATGCATTAATCAGTGTGCAACCTTATTCAAGTATCATATATAGTCTGGAGAACAGCTGTGCTGCAAGAAATAAAAAAAATTGGCCGAATTTTTATAAGAACGTGATTTCGTCAGTACGGTAGGTTTGAAACTAAGCTTTTACATTTGCACTATTGCATGAATAATAAATTTTTGTGATTAGTTTATCAAAGTATATTCTAACATATTTATTAAGACTTCTTTGAACATGATTTAGTCACATACGCTTCAGAAATTCAATGGGGCGTCTATACCCCGAAAAAAGGATAGACGCCCCACTAATTTTGTGGTATAAATGCCCCAATATATTACATCTTTTTTAAGCGTAATAGTCTATTTAATATATTTCTTTTTATTTAAAATGAGTAAAATATGACAATATATAGTAATTCGAATTTTTATTTACTTATTTTGATTGCAATGCCACGAAAGTACAAGCGAAAAGAAGATGCACCAAAGCGGGGACAGTGGAGTGAAGAAAATTTAAGAACTGCAGTAGAAAATATTAAAACCAAAAATATGAGCATCAATTTCGCAAGCAAAGTATTTAGCATTCCTTCATGCACCACATTGTAATGAATGTGGAAAAATAATCAAACGCGATGCCGTTACAAGAAAATTAAATATATAATTAATCAGTACAAATCGTACTGAACGAATCTGTGTAATCTATTATATATCGTTTTTTGACACGCATATCTAATTTCATATATTGTTTATAATCACATAATATAATAAATATATATTTTGTTTATTTTGATACATGTCCCTATATTATTAAATTTATCTCGGCAACTATCCTATACATTGGTCAACTATACTCTACGGTAAGGCATAAATCCCACATAGGTGGGCATCTATACTACAATGGGTATTCAACTTTACATTAAATTTATAGGGTAACTATGAACAATAATGATTTTTTAATCATATTTTTTGTAAAATAAGGTTCTGCTAAATACAGTAGCAACAACGTAATTTAAAAATAACTAACCTATACCTTTTTAGAGCGAATTTTCCTTAGGTAGGGCATACATCCCACAATTACCCTAATGAGAAATTACCGAGAAATTTAAGGAATTACTGAGAAAATCAAATTAACATATTTAGAAGTTAAGTGTCATCATTTCGAAGTTAATTGTACACCTGTAGACGTGGGATAGATTTAAAATCTGGCTAATAATTTAATTACATAATATGCATTTCTCAGAAAAAAATACTTTTATTGAAATAAACATATAAACTGTTAATTTAATTTTACCTAAATATACAGAATTGAGATATTCTAGCACATTTATTAAAGCTGTATGCCGTTCACGATAGCGAGAGAATTTGGAACCAACTCGCGAACAGAAACAACAAGTCATTCTATTAATCGGATTGGGATAATTTTCGGGCCTAACCAATAGAACGACTTGTCTCCTGTCCGTGAGTTAGTTCCAAAATCTCTCGCTGTCGCGAATGGACCATTGGGATTTTCAAGTATCAAGAGATGGCGCTGATTGCATTACACAATGGTACACTTTTTATGACATTTGTAAACGTAGCATTGGAGTCAATTGTGTTTTTAGATTTCCTATTATTTTTTCATTTATTAGTATTTTTTTATTTATAATTATGTATAATAGAGTTTTTGTAGTCGTATAGTTGTAGTTTCATGTAAATGTCAAATGTATACCACTGTTTGTAGTTCTAATACTCGCCGCTAATTAGCGTTTTCTTGTTTGAAAATCCCAATAGGAGCTTCATTCTTAAATGAATTTTGGTGACATTTTGTTATTTGGGATTGGTAACTGCAAAATATCGTGGCAACAATATATGTAGAAAACTAAAATATACTGTTGGTGGGAGTGAGATTTGTGAGACACATTGAACGAGTGCAGACATTAATAAAAAATACAACGCTCCCCCATGATTGTGTCCTAAATACACTTTTTCTCAACTAGCAAATAGCACAAATATTCTTATAGCACAATGAACACACAACTTAAACGAACGAAACCTGAACGTGAAATAAGAATGGTGGATTGA